>JAITYX010000033.1:5187500-5560000 GCA_021018815.1 Talinum fruticosum | reverse complement strand
GTTCTCGTTAAGTGAACTTGTAAATGAGCCGAAATTATTATATTCATCTGGTCATAATGAACACCTATAAAGATATAATTACCTAAAGTTAATTCACATACTTTGTAATATAATTACTTCATATATTTTCCTAAAGTTAATTCACATAACTTGAAATATAATAAATTCACACAACTTCCTAAAGGTAATTCACATTACTTGTAAATAAAATTAGTTTGTCTATTTAGTACAACATGAATGATCTTTAACAACGGTTAAAAATAACTTCTAACAACGGTTGACAACAATTGTCTAAGTGAGCGCTATTGTAAGTAATTGAGAACTATTACAACGATTGTTCTTGATAAGCTGTTGTAAAAAACTAGCCTATAACTATGGTTATATAGGAGAACCGTTATCATAAAACGTAATAATTGAGGACTACGACAACGGTTTTTGGATAACCATATTTCCTATCATTACGGTTATACATGACACTACTAGAAAACCGACAATTAGCGACGGAAATAGCGACGGAATATTGTCCAATGGCGACAGATTTCCTAAAATAGCGACGGAATATTGTCCAATGGCGACGAATTTCCTAAAATAGCGGCGGAATTAGCGACGGAAAAATTCCGTCGCTGAAACTCGGATCGCTAAAATTTAGCGACGGAAATTCCCAAATCCGTCGCTCATTAGCAACGGATCGGCGACGGAAACAACTTCCGTAGGCCGATGCAGTTTAGCGACGGAAACATCTTCCGTAGCTGATGTAAATCAGCAACGGAATGATGTTCCGTCGCTGATTATAGCGATGGAAATTGTGATATTTCCGTCGTTGTTTTCCGTTGTTGAACCGCGTTGGTCTATCGCTGTTCCGTCAGCTGTTCGATTCGTTGTTCCGTCATTGTTCCAGCAGAAATCCAAAATACAATTCTCTAATTATTCGTTACCCTAGTACAAAAATTGTGAATGGATATACAAATCCAACATTCACATATGTGACACTTACATTTGGCATTTACATATGCCGGCCACAAATAATTCATCCAAGTTGGATATACAAATCCAACTTACATGTTCAAAATCATGAACAATCAAAACATATTTAAAACAAATTCACAAGTTCAAAAAAACAACCATACAAAAGTTCACAAGAAACCATAAACACATCTAAAAAGTTCGCAAAGTGTTCGGGGTCCTCACTCTTCCTTATCCTCTTCCTCTTCCTCTTCCACTTCCTCTTCTTCTTCCCCTTCCTCTTCCTCTTATGGTTGTACTTGTCGACGGTGAGATCTAAATGCTTGCTGAGACTTCATAAATTCAGTGAAGCTCGCTATTGGCTCAGTGAACCTGTCCACCTTTTCTTTAAACCGCCTATTTTCCAACCCAAGCACCCGAGCATGGTCAATCCATTGATGTAACTCGAAGTTAAATTATACACTGTTGCTCTCAAATCTGAGTCATCCGGAGTAGAAGCTTTCGGTGATTTGAAGGGCATGGTTGGTTTGAAGTTTTTAGCCTCGGATCCAAGTCCATAAATGCGACCTTTCTTGTTCGCATTGGCTTTGACCCACAACTCATGTTGTGAAGGGGTGGAGACATGATCCTCGAAGAGTTGGGGTCATCACTAGAAGGTTGAGTGGGTTAAGTGTTTTGCAACTCTTCCCACTCTTTTTAAAACTTGTCCTGAATAATATATAAATATTTGAGGCATGTAACTATCACAGGTTGTTAACGAAAACCATAGATTGAAAAATATGAAAATTGCATATAAGGTTACTCACATAAATGACCTTGGGTTTTGGTCGACCCATTCGTCCTTTTTTGTTTTGTGGGTTCGTGAAAATAGTTGGGTCGGTAGAGGCTGAACTCCTTTAAGCTCCTTCATCTAAATAAAAAAAAAGTTAGTAAAGAATCAATTTACTAATATGAACATGTTAATATAGTTGCATGCGTAATCACTAATAAAGGGGTATGTACCAATCGCCGCTTATGCTCTGTCATAGGGATTGAGCCACAAGTATGGAGCGATGAACCAAGTCCCCCTTGATCGGCATGGCGGTTTTTCCGAGCCTACTCATAGAATTTCCTGTAGTCGGCAGTTTCCCAATATTCCAGACAACTCGCGCCGGTAGTTGTCACCCAACCATTTCGGCTTCTTCTTATTTTTCCTCGCCTTCAGCATGAAGTCCTTTAATCAATCACTTCCTTTCTTTTCAAAATTTCTTCTTATTTGGACTTCATTGGTTGGAGACCAAGCGAAAAATTTCTATATAAATAAAAGAGTAGTTTATAAGTTATGGAATTATAATATAATGTTCGAACATGCACAATAAGTCATTATGTTATCTCGAAATTCAGAAAACTAAAGATTTGTCATTACCTTGAACGCAGAAAACCACAAATCACGTTGTGATCGAGGAACTTTACCCCATGTAGGCCAAGCTCCGTTGTACTTGCTTTGGAAGATGTGGGAAATCATGCCCACAACTTTGTCAATGGGGAAGAACCTAATCAAGAAACATATAAAATAGTTAGTTCTACTATTAAACTATTAAGCTTAATTTATTTTATTACTTATTATCACACTTACCCTTCACCATCTGGCTCAATTCGAATCTTTTCTCGGCTACTAGCACTGCTTGATTCAAGACTAGCATGCTCGTTGCCTGCATCGATTGGCCCATCATTTGTAGGCCTTTGTGGTGGCCTTTGTTCGGCACCAACGTGGATGCGTGGTACATTATTTGCACCATATTGGTTATATGCATATGTATTGGGCGGGTTTGAGTACATATGAGGGTGCTGAGAATATGGAGGGTTTGGGATGAAAGACCCACCCACTGGGCTTTGCATGTGTGGGATGTTTGGAGGTTGGAAAAAGGAGGGTTGGGAAAGAATGACCCCCACATTGGAGTTTGGTTGTAAGGGGAGTGTGGAGATAGTGCTCCACCTACAAGAGATTGAAGGTTATGAGGGTTTTAAGAGGGGGTAGAAGTGCTGACATCATTACCTTCCCCATCAATAGTGGTGTTTCTAGGCCTTCCCGAGTAGCTAATCTTTTGGACCTTCCTCTACCTCTCTCCACATTTCTTAACATAAACAACATAAAAGCATCATTAGTAAACATCCAACGGTTAAAGTGATTCCATATAAAACAACATATAAACATTAGTAAACATATAAACATGTAAGCGTTAGATATAAATTTTCTTCTATGAATAAATTACGCTTCAATTATTTCACCTTCATTACATTAATAAGAATTCATTTCATTACAACATAAATGAAAGTTATTCAATATACAACAAACCAAAAAAAGAACATCATCAACTAGCCATCATCCTCATCATCAGTATCATCATCGTCTTCTTCACTATCCTCTTCGGCATCATTGAATATGATATGTTCTTCTTCCTCATCGGTGATGTTATCATTATCCCATTCACCTTCCTCATCTTCTTCACCATCCTCTTCTTCACTAACATCCTCAATCTCATCTTCTCGGTTTAAAATAACATCATCAACTAATTCTTCTGCTGAGATTGAGTTATCAACCAAAGTGTCCGGCAAAGTTTCCATTATAGGATCGATTGTACTCATACTATCCTCTTGGAATGCAAGAGGAATAGTATATTGGTCATCAACTCGGCCCTTGGTTTTGATGCCACTACGACGAACCAATTCAGTTTTTCTATAGGGACCCCTTGTGGATATGACATATAATACACCTGAGTTGCCGTACTAGCAAATATGAAAGGATCGTACTTACAATAACACCTTGTACGATACACTTCAACATACGAACTAAATTTATGGCACCGAGTTCCCGAGGACGACTAGTGTCAAACCAATCGCATTTAAACAACACACACCTTTTTATTGGTTCACCAACATATTCAACTTCAACTACTTCTTGCAAGATGTCGTAGTAATTATTTTGAACATGTCCTCCATCGGTTCCTTTCACATAAACACCACAATTGAAGGTCATTCTCTCTTCATTTCGAGCCTCGATATGAAATAACATTCCATTCATCGTGTATGCTGTCCATGTTTTTACTCTCCTTAAAGGACCTTGAGCTAATTGCATCAAGTAAACATGCTTTTTATCATAATATACCCGATAACAATGAATCTGTGTCAATAACGTAGTGTTTGTTTAGTTTATTAAAATTGAACAACCAATACTAATAAATTTGAGGCATGAGCATTAAGTATTAATATATGATACTTACAGCTCCTTTGAACCAATCTTCGAACTCACATTCCAACATTGCATCAATTGCAGCATCACTAACATCACCATACATAGCTCATTTTTGGTGTTCGAAGAGACCGAGTTCAAATAGTTTATTAATATGAAATCATCATTGTGAAAAACATTTATTCAAACGAGTGTTGTATAGGACAAGATAAACTCACTCAAGGTAAGGTTTAACTTCGGAACAGCTTCAAGTAAAACATGGACATGTGTAGCCGTCTTTTCCTTATCATCAAGGAAACTCGGAGTGCACTTCCCAATTGGAGCACCTTCTGGTATGAATACCGAAAGAGTAGGATTGTGGTATGGAACTTCACTGCCTTCATTTCGTCGACTTCTAGTGCGCATACAAGGCACGTTAGAGCCGAAATAGTAAGATGCAAAATGTGTTTATTTAAATCGTGCGTAACTTTTCAGTAATACTCCCTTCAAGCTTCGATTTGTTTCCTATGGATCTCTTCAATCGGCCAAAGAACCTCTCAAATGGATACATCCACCGGTATTGTACCGGACCACCCAATTTTGCTTCCTCCGCCAAGTGAACAAGCAAGTGTTCCATGACATTGAAGAACTCAGGAGGAAATATTGTTTCCAATTTACAAAGTGTTATTGCTATATTTCGATGCATTTGCTCTAACTCTGCATCCCGTAAAACAGATGAGCAAAGGTTCTTGAAGAACTCACTAATTTCAATGAGGGCGCTAAAACCTCGTCCGGAGTGCACTAAATGCTATTGGAAGAAGACTCTCCATGAAAACATGACAATCATGACTTTTCATGCTATGGAACTTAGTGGAGTTTGGGTCTACAAGGTATGAAATGTTAGAACAGAAATCATCAGGAATTTTCAACTCTCTTGCCCATTCACATATTGCCCTCTTCTCGCTCCAACGTGAACACATATTTTGCCTTCGGTTTGAGAATTTTACCATTTAGTCCATGCTTTAAATTCAACTCCACACAATCATACAACTCTTCCAAATCCATTCTTACCTTGATATCATCCTTTGTTTTACCAGGAATATCCATAACGAGTGTTAATTACATTCTTAAAAAGTTCTTTTCAATGTGCATCACATCTAGGTTGTGACGAAGCAATTGATCTTTCCAATATGGAAGCTTCCAAAATATGCTTTGTTTTGTCCAATTATGATCCTTTTTGAACCCCGAAATGTTAATTTCTTGCTCTTCTATTACTTTGGGAAAGCTTTCAACCCATTGTTTTATTTCTTCCCCATAGATCAACGAGGAGGACCCGAATGTACGGTTTTCCCTTTTGTAAACGATGTGCTATTCCTTCGGAACATGTGACTTCGGGGAAAAACCGCCGATGGAAATCAGACCATGAAAATTTTCGGCCATTTCTAAGTTTTAATGCTTTTTTTTTATTCATACATACCAGGCATGACATAGCACCATGCGTACTCCATCCAGCACAACATACCATAGGCCGGGAAATCATTAATGGTCCACATCAACGCAACCTTCATGAGAAAGTTCTCACCTTTTGAAATATCATATGTTTCAACACCATCTTCCCATAATGTTTTCAACTCGTCAATAAGAGGCTGCAAGTACACATCAATTTTATTTTTCGGATTTGTAGGCCCCGGTATGATACATGTCAAGAACATATAAGGCGTCGTCATGCACAACTCGGTGGTAGATTATAGGGTGTAACAATGACTGGCCAGATTGAATAAGACCTTGAAGGTTGGCTGAATGGATTAAACCCATCCGCGCACAAACCAAGTCTAATATTTCTAGGTTCAGTAGCAAATTCGTGGTGAACTCTATCAAAATGTTTCCATGCTTCACCATCTCGAAGAATGACAGAGGACACCATCCTCTCTTACATTCTCATAATGCCATCTTATGTTCTCTGCTGTGGTTTTTGAAGCAAACAAGCGCTCAAGTCTTGGTATTAATGGCAAGTAATGCATCCTTGCAAATGGAGTTCTTTGACTTTTACCTTGTCTTTCCCTTTGACGCTTCCATCTCGCATGACCACAAAACTTGCATGAATCAAGATTAATGTCCTCTTTGTAGAACAACATGCAACCTTTTCGACAACAATCAATTTTTGAACATCCATCCCAATATTTTTAATGACCTTCTTTGCATGGTGAATGTCACGAGGAACTCGGTTATCAGGCGGACAAATCTCCTTCATAAGTTGAGCAATTTCATTGAAGCAATTTTGAGGCATGTTGTAGTCGGACTTGATGCTCAACATTCTAACGGTGGCGGACAACTCAGTGTGAGTTTCATTTCCTACCCACAAAGGTCGTTGCGCAGCCTCAACCATATTAAAGAAAGTTTGGGCATGGGTATTTGGAGGCTCACTTGTAGAGTATTGATTGGAGATCATGGCATATGTGACCATATCATTCATACGATCGATATTTGATTCTACATCGCCGTAGTTCATATGATTGGTGTCACTTTCGTCGTTGAATATGTTAGAAGTCATACCACCATCCTCATGTAGATGAGGATCTATTTCTCCATGACTAGTCCAATACCAATAGTTTGTAAGAAAACCATATTGATAAAGGTGTAACTTAGCTTCAGCGGGATCCTTATACTTTCGATTTTTGCATTTGCGACATGGACACCTATATTGTTGATTATGTACAAATTCGATTGACTTCTACCATGTGCATCAAACTCTCAACCCTGTCTAAAAACTCTTGTCTACACCCAACTCTACCAGGTAATAACCTACGATACATCCATCTACGATGTGTAGGCCCGTCCATATATATTATGATTGACATTTAACAATTTATTAAATTATTAGTTAGTAATATCAATACATGGAGGTGTTATGATTACATTTCTTCTATAATGAACATAATATATATATAACCATTATGCTTTGAACATATATTTTTGTATTATACATAAATTTCTTTAATTTCTATAGTTTACTCGTAAGTATTTATATTATAATTAAACTAATCATACCTAATTAGCATAAATAAACTCACACAAATATAATTAAAATAATCATACATAATCATACCTAATTAGTATAAACAAACTCACACAAATAAACCACAAACAATTGCACATATATAAATCATAAAAAACATTTACTTCAGCTTCAACAATAATTTCCAACAAATCTAACACCACATATTTTCAACAACACAAATTCTATACATAAATAACATTTACTTCAACTTCAATAATAATTTCCAACAAATCTAACTTGAGCTAACATTTACTCCATAAATAACACAACTGCACATTTTTCTTTTCAAATTCATTCACAAACAACATTAATTTCCAACAAATTACATATATTCATCAATTTGAAGTTAAAGTTTTTAAAACCCTAAATCTAATAAAAATCAAGAAAACAATACCTTCAAAGAAGAGGCGACAAGGGCGGCGACACGAGGCGGGAGGACGAGGCGTGCGGCGGCAGGAGCGGCGGTGGCAACGGCGGCGTCTTCCAGGCGGCAGCAACGGCGGCACAAGGGTCGGGAGCAACCAAGGAGAACTCACCCGTCTTTGGCCTTCGTGTTCCTCACGCAGCGGACGAAGGGCGGCGGACGGCCTGAGGGGCGACCGGTGAAGGCGGCGGCGGCGGGCGAACCGGCGGCGAGGAGTGGGGGTGGCGACGGGTCTTGGCACTAACGCTCGCAATCGCTCGAGTCTCTCTCTCTCTCTCTCTTTGCTTTCGGAAATTCAATCCGGCCGAAAAGCCAGATCTGGATTTATTCGGATTTAGCGACCGAACAGTCCGTTCGTTGTTCAGTCGCTAATTAAAAATTTTACTTAGCGATGGAATATTCCGTCGCTAACTACTAACTTAATTAAATTTTTTTTTGGGTTTTCCTACATTTGAAAACTCGATCTAACCCAGACTATGGATTAGCGACGGAATAGCGCCGGAAATTTCCGTCGCTGATTCCAAATTAGCGACGGGTTCCTGTTTCCGTCGCTGTCTAACACAGATTGTCAATTTTTGTCGGAATTCGTCGCTGATTCCGTCGCTATGTGGCGAGGGACATGTTTTCGTCGCTAATTTCCATCGCTATTTAGCGGTTTTGTAGTAGTGTGAGAACAAGTAGTCATAAGTCTAACCATTTGACTACGAGTTACCCGGAACAATCGTTGACAAAAGTAATTTTTTAATATATTTTTTTCGTTAGCCCCCTAGATAAATTTTTTTTTGAATGAACAACAACCATCCAATATCATTCATCGTTCAACATAAGTTATTTAAAACCACAAATATACAAAATCAAAGGGCGAAAACATACATAACAAGTAACTAAAGACAAAATATAAAATATAAATTTATACGGTATCACTAACGACGGATTCACATATTTTTGTATAAGTTCATACACAAACTTCGCTCATCCCTCTCGAATCTCATCCATTGTAACTTTTGTATAAGGGGTGGGGCTTTGTTTAAAGGAAAATACTTTGATCAATGCTGTAAAATTAATGTTTAACATCAAGTCCAAGTACTAAAAAAATTTGTTAAGTATAAAATTATGATATTTTTAATACTTATTTATATCTTATTTTGTTCATAATAATTATTAAATTAGAATTTTTAATTTAATTTGTGTTATTTTTGTAAGAAGTGTAGAATAATCCGAAAAATAAGAAGAATGATGGAAAATTAAAAAATTGGGTCGTTGATTTGGAGTTAGGCCATACCGAGCCCAAAACTCTACCCTTGGTCGCCGATGACGTGCCCCGCGGCTCTCCTTTGCTTCCCCTTGCTCTCGGTCCTCGACCAGCCCAAAACCCATTCTTCCCTCATTTACCTCTCGCGTTTGCCCCCTAGGGTGTGCAAAAAAACCGAAACCGAAAACCGATCCGAAAAATCAAAAACGGATCCAAAAATCGGTTAACCGAATAAATTTTGTAAAAATATCGGTTCGGTTAACCGAATTGAATTTTTTTGGTTCACGGATCAATTACGGATCGGAATCTAAAAATTTCATTTAAACGGCGGTTAACCGAACCGATTTTTTCAAAAAAAAATCCTATATATAAGCTAAAAACTTTTTAAAAACCCTAATTTGTTCCCCTTCCCTTTTTGCTCGTGGGAAGACCCGGTGGCCCCTTCCCCTTTTCACGTTTCTTTACTCTCTCTCTCTTTCTCTCTCTCTCTGCTGCAATTGGAACAAGAACAACAATTGAATTGAAGGTGCCATTGTTGTTGCTCTTGCTTTTTATTGATATTCGGTTTGTGTGCTTTGCGTTGCTATGTGCCCTCTTCTTCTCACCTCTTCGAAAATTTCAGTTTTAGATCTAAAATTTCATTTTTGACTCGATATATGCCTCCCTCTCTCTTTCCCCCTCTCCCTTCCCTCCTCGAGGTCACCCACCTTTCGCCTATCGCTATTGCTCGTTGCCGCCACCGACGCCCTACTCGGTTGTGTTATCGCCGCAACAATCTTCTTCTTCGATTTCTCATACTCTCTCAATCTCTCATTTGTTTTCGAGGTGGGCGGTTCAACGGTTAACAGTGAAACCGAACCGAAAAGTCGGTTAACCGGACCTTTTGGTTCGGTTACGGATCGAGATTTGGCCGATCCGCAAACTCGGTTGAGCGAAACTTCGGTTAACCAAAAAATCGGATCGGTTACGCATCGAAATTTTAACTATCCGAAAGTTCGGTTAGCCGAAAGTCCGGTTAACCGGTTTTGCACGACTCTACCCCCATAACCGAAACCCTAGCTTCTGCCCTATTCCTTCTCTACCGCTGCTGCTGCGCCCTAGCCTCACTACCCACACGCTCAACTCTCTCTCTCACCAGCTTGCTAGCCACCTCTCATTCCTCTCCTTCCTCACCGAGAAACCCTAGCCCCCAAAACCCCATTCTTCTTCGCTCTTCTCTGTTGCTTTTGTCCACGAGGACCTCCATTCTCACTCAAAATCTTCTCCTCTTCGGTTTCCATCGCCAAACCGAAACCGTATCCACACCAGTCCATCTCCATCTCAACCTCTCTCTCTCTGTCTTTTCGGTCCTTCGCTAGCCGATGTTAAAACCCGACTCAAACTCTACCCCTTATCCACAACGGGACTTGGGCGTGGCTGGAAAGAACTCGTAAACACAAATTTTGAGTCTAAAATAAATAAAGACAGGAAATTAGGAAACAAATATAATTTGTATTGATTTTTGGTTAATGGGTACAATCTCCGTATTGAATACGATAAACGTAATCCTCCGATTCAATCTCCTTGGAACTTGAATGATTCGAGGGCGTTGTAGCTTGATCTCGAATGTTGATGTTGAGGCGAGATGATGAACGCTGAATGGTTCTTGATCCGAATGTGATGAGAGTTTTGAATTTGAATCGTTGACTCTAATTTCGAATGGTTGCACACTTTGATCCTTGACGCTTCGTAGATGGATGTCGTTTGCGGTTTGAGCTCCTGGATTTCGTAGATGCTTGAATGTGTGTAGAAATGAGGAAATGACGTCTATTTATAATTTTTGAAGCTAGGGTTTGGTTTGGGTTTGGGCCGGCCATAATTTAGTAATTATTTCTTAAAAGAAATATTTACTATTTTCTACATCATCATGACACGTGGCAACTTCTAATTAGCCGAAATTTGATTTCTTTTGATTTTAATTTTAATGGCTTTCCAAGACCAATTTTACACGTGGCAATTTGCAATAGGTGGAATAAAATAATTAATTTTCCACATGGCAACATGTAATTGGCTAACGAATTTTTGCCTCCTACAAATGCCCCCTTCGAGAATCACTGCGTGCATGAATTTTGTTGAGTGCTTGGAGCAGTGGAATCTCGAATTTTTAGAAGATGATTAATACAGGTCGATTTTAATCACCTTCTCGATTTATAAATACTTGGAATCACCTAAGACGCATGTTTGGATTTATTTAGATATAATTCACTGGATTGCTTTATATATATATATATATATATATATATATATATATATATATAATTTTTTCCGATCATAATCTCATATAGAACTTCTTGAGATTCCAGAAAACTTGTAACAATTAGAAGAGAAAACCCATGGGATTTCACGGGTAAAACAACTCATTAATTGTTTTACTTGTAAATTGCAATTTGCCTTTTCCACTTGTGAGTCATACTGCAGCACTGGCTTCTCTCTCTCCTTTAAAGCCTTCAATGGCTTCTTTTTCTCTTTCCCTCACGCTCTATTTGCTCTTAATCCCGGTAGCGCTAGGCTTCGTCGGAGCAACGCCAGCCGCTGTTAACTTCTTCCGGTCCCGAAGCCAGCGCCTTTCCGGTGGGCAGGTCTCCGTCGAGGCAGCTACTCTCCGATCTTTGCAGCAGTCAAATGCGTCGCCGTCCACTCCGTCCGGTCCCGAGGCTAACGGTTTTCCGATGGTAGATCTCCGTCGAGGCAGTCGTCCGTCGCCATACCACCACCTCTGTCGTGCTTGAAGAAGATGAAACTTTGAGCCCCCTTTTTTTTTTTTTTATATATTTAATTGTGGGGAGATGAAGTTCTGTGAATTTTGGTTTTGGGATAAAGAAGGTTCCTCCAGTTTTGCCCTTATCAGACCATCTCTCAGCCTGGATTCATCCGCCAACGGCGGCTTTGCATCCGAGGTGATGCTATTCGCCATCGCCACTGGCTCGACATCCTATACGACTTCGTTGGCTGTTGCCCTTCCGTGTTCGGCATCGGCGCCTCCGCTATTTAACTTTCCACGGGGTTAAACCTCTTCAGGGCAATGGTGGTCAAAGGAGAAGCAAAGACAGACGAATTCTGAAGTGGAAGGCTCACGGAGACTCTGAAACGAATCACAAGCCGAATTCTACTCGGGATTATATTTGACACCTATTTCCAAAGAATGATGCAGAAGTATTCGAATGGCACTCAAACTCTAATTTTTTTATCTCTTCTATTTATCCAAAAATTATCAAACTTGAAGGGATAAAACTTCAAGTATTTGTGATTGAATGAAACTGTGAAATTGTGATGAATGAATTACTATATAAACAGGAATGGATGTTTATCATTCATCGCATATTTTTGGTGTTCTTCCTCTTTCTTCATTCTTCTCACTGTTCTTTTGAATTTCGGTTTGAATTTTTGTGCCCGATTTTGGGAGTTTGAAAGTTCTCTTCCTTCCTTATTTCTCTGAATCTTCTATTGAATTTATGTCTCCAATTTTCAAAAGTTGAAGGCAAAAGGTTTTCTTCTTCACTTGTTCTTCAAGTAGACCTCTTCAACAACGGGATTCCATCTCTTTATGAATGTTCTTTTTTTATATATATATATATTTCATTCAGATTTGGAAAAAGATTGTGCAAACTGGACATGGCTTGCTTGCCCCTTTTTTTTTTTTTTTTTTTTTGTAGCTGGTCTTGGTTTGCTCTGCTGAAAGGCTCATCCATATATATGAAATTGTAGAAATCCAACTCATTTCAGATTAGTGCCTGAACTTGGGGTAGAATAACACCTCAGTGAAATTTACGCAAAAGATGCCATTGAGTGAAGTCTAACCAAAATATTGACCGAAGATTTCATTCTGCGAACTTCGCATTTTTCTTAAGCCCATGACTTATTTCTTCTTCTTTTTTTTTTTTTGTTTTCTTAAATTTTTTTGTTTTTTTTGTTTTTTAAATTTTTTTTTTTTGAAAACTGACTACTATTTTTCTTTTTGTAGATCTTCTTACACTATTCGTAGTCGATCATTCACGTCAATACATGACTCAAAGACATCAAAGCCGCGACTTATTCAACCCGGAGACGTCAAAACGATTTATTCGATTCGAGTCTCGGAACAAACCATCCGTCTTATTTGACCCGGGTGACTCGGAGTTTCGAACGAGCCATCCGACTTATCCAGGTTTAGAGACGTTAGAACAATTTATTTGATTCCGAGTCTCAAAACGAGCCATCCGATTTAATCAACCCACGCGACTTAGAGTTTCAAAACGAGCCATCCGACTTATCCGGTTTAGAGACGTTAGAACAATTTATTTGATTCCGAGTCTCAAAACGAGCCATCCGATTTATTCCACCCGGGCGACTTAGGGCTTCGTAACGGCCATCCGACTTATCCAATTTAGAGACGTCGAACGATTTATTCGATTCCGTCTCAAAACGGGTCATCCGATTTATTCGACCCGGGTGACTCGGAGCTTCGTAACGAGCGTTCCGACTTATCCGGTTTAGAGACGTTAGAACAATTTATTTGATTCCGAGTCTCAAAACGGGTCATCCGATTTATTCAACCCGAGCGACTTAGAGCTTCGAAGGAGCCATCCGACTTATCCGATTTAGAGACGTCGGAATGATTTATTCGATTCCGAGTCTCAAAACGAGCCATCCGATTTATTCGACCTAGAGACGTCGGAGCGATTTATTCGACTCGGAGTCTCGTAACGAGCCATCCGACCTTTCCGACCTAGAGTCGTCGGAGCGATTTATTCGACTCCGAGACATTGGAGCCGGTTATCCGAAAAATTGACTTTTGGTTAATCCCTTGCATGGCTTACTCTTTTTAGAGTGTATGAACGGGTTAAACCTCTTTTAATGACTAAAGGATCTATTTGGTGACTTGAGAATCTTAATTTAAATGACTTGAGAGTCATTCAAACTTGCACTTTGTTTGACTTGATAGTCTTGAGTTTACGTGACTTAAAAGTCTTGAACTTATGTGACTTGAGAGTCTTTAATTTGAGTGACTTGAGGGTACTTTTAGTGACTTAAGAGTCTCTAATTTGGGTGACTTGAGAGTCTTGAATTTACGTGACTTGAGAGTCTTGAATTTGTATGACTTGAGAATCTTCTATTTGTGTGACTTGAGAGTCTTGAATTTATGATTTGAGAGTCTTGAACTTATGTGACTTGAGAGTCTTGCATTTTGCTGACTTAGGAGTCTTGAACTTTGTTATTATGTTACGTTGGCATTGGTTTTGAGTATATTAAAGTAAATCCACACTTAAAGGATCAAGCCGGACATAAACATACCCTAAAGGATCAAGCCACACATAATTCAAACCGAAAGAAATGAATTATTTTATTGAATTTTTCACCGTTCACGGTTTATACTCTTGCGGGCCAGGAGTAGTACATTTAATTTCAACTTGCAAAAATGAGCAGTTTAGGCTCTTGCTTAGGAGCTTACATGTAGTAATGTTTAAGAATAATAAAACTTCAAGAATTTTCCATTTACGGGATCAACTTATACCCTTTCGGTATCGACTGTCTTGTAGGCACCATTCGTGTAGACTTCTCGCACCACATAGGGATCCTCCCACTTTGAAGTGATCTTGATTCCAATCTTGTGAGACATGGTGATCGCCTTCTTACTGGAAGTACCCGATCTTCAACTTCGGACGAACACGATCGAATTGTTTTTATGCCCGTGATAATATTCTAACTTCGTTAGGCCTAGAATCACCTGGTTGACCCGTATAGACCACAATACGTCTTTTTACTCTCAGCGAGCCATCCGTCTTTACGTCCGAGTGTTGAGACGCGCTTCATGCGAGAAGGGATAGAACTTTGTACTTCATTTGTATCGCCAAGACGATGGAATACCGAGTCTTTCTGCTGAACTGGCGATGACTTAGACACATCTTTTTCCCTTTTGATTTTGCTGAAACCGAAGGTCTTGACTTCCCACTTCCTTTTATTCTATAGAATACCGAGGGTTTGGGATTTTGGCCTCCCCTATTCTCGTAAACATGGAAGGGCGTCTTTCCGAGGTAGACGATCGCAACCTATCGAACACCGAGGACCTTGCGGTAGGTTGGACATTTTCATCATCATTGTCCTCCACCTCTTCTTCATCTTCGGGTTCTAAACACGAAGTCATGTTCACCATGACTTTCTCAAAGAAATTTGTCGAGAAGAACTCCTCTAAGGTGATTGGAACAAGTGGCTCTTGTTCAAATAAGTTAACAGGTTGGATTTCCCGTTTTTGCTTACCTTTGACCTTTTCTTGTTCTTCATATGCCTAGGATTCTTCCTTCGCTTTGCCTTTTCTGCGATGGACAGATGGTGATTGAATATGACTTTGTCTCTTTGGCCTTCAATGAGTGACAAGGGTCCATCCTTCTTGATCTTCATCCGGAATATCTACAGATACGATCGACTTCTATACGCGGTGTTTGTACCGTTATCGGCAAGATCACTGGTTCCAGATTTCCAAATTGAAGTGTAAGCAACTCTATTTTGGGACGAGTGAGTTGGAGGGTTTTCTAGTTGGATGGAGGTATAATTGGTCTCAGCTGTGTCATCCACATCTAATATGATCTTTCCATCTTTGGCCAACTGCATAATATGCTCCTTAAGTGTGATACACTTCTCAAGAGGGTGACTAATAACCCTATGGTATCGACAATATTTTGGATCGAAGTCTTTTTGCTTCTTCCGGCCGTTTTGGTTCGGGAAGTTCAATCACCTTGTTCTCTAACAAGTCATCTAACATTCCCGACAAGTCCGAGTCCGGGAATGGGTATTTCTTCTCCCGAAGCTCTTTTAGTGTGGGACGCTTCTTCGTAACATCCTTTATGATTTTCTTTTGCTTTGACTTGGGCTTTCTAGAAATTTGCACCGGCTCTCCAGTGGAAATATACATTGCCTCTATTTTTGAAGACTTAGTACTATTCTTGTACTCACCTTGGTCCTTCTTTGATTCATATGAGGATGAAGACTTATTACGACGGCCTGTTATTGTTATCTTGATGTCATGAGCCTTGGTAGCCAATTCCTGAAAAGTTCTTGGCTTGCTCACCTGCAGAATGTCAAGCAAGTCCCATTCCATGCCATGAGTGCATATTTCCACAGACAGATGCTTCGGACAATCTATCCTTGCATTCGAGGCTGAGGGCTCTCCAGCGATTGATGTACTCTAGAACCGGTTCCTCTTTTCGCTACCTTGCATTAGTCGACTCCGTCATACTAACAACGCGTTGGGTGCTATAGAACCTGTTAAGGAATTCTTGTTCCATCTGCTCCCGGTTGTTAATGGATTCTGGCTCTAAGTCCGTGTACCAGTCAAAAGCAATTCCTTTCGAGTCCGAACGAACCGCTTCACCAACCTATCTCCTTCCGTGCCAGCATTGCTGCAAGTTTCGATGATAAATTACCATCGAACTGTTGGAATTTTGGTGGTTGATAGCCATGAGGCATTCTTAGGGCATCAATCCTCTTAGTGTAGGGCTTCGTGTACAAGTGAGACTTACGAGACCCTTCTCCTAGCCGAGTCTTAACTACCTTTGCAATTAAGTTCTGGATTTGTTCAACGGACATTGAAGTCGAGTGGAGTCTCCTTCTGTTCATCGTCAGATTCTTCATCGTGGTTAGACTCCTTATCGGATCCCTCGTTGTCGAGGCTTTTTAGAAGCTTCAGATGACTTCTTCTCCAACTTCTTCGTCAGGCTAGCAATTTGCTCGCTTTGAAGCTTGATTTGTGCATCCTTTTCTGCGCTCTCTCTAGCAACTCTTGCTAGTGTTTCCTTCATCTCATTCAGCTTGTTCTTCAATATTCATAGCTCCTGTCACCATTACGGCATAATGACAGAGTGTCCGAGGATTTAGCTTCGTAATAAGAGAACATCGAGTCTTTGGGAGACGGAGGTGTGCAATCCCTACTGGCATAACCATCAACTTCTTCACCGGAAAGCATGAAGATAGGATTTATGTGAGCTTGGAGTTCGTCCATCCTATGAGGAATCATGTGCTTCAAGTTGAAAACAGGAACAACTCTCTCTTTCAAATTGATATATGACCCAGTTTGATTAACTCCCTTGAGCGAGGTTGGAGTCAAGGCTTCGAATTGAACGTAGCTGTAATGGTGCATCTACACTTGATTCCTTTGTAGCAACAGCGGCAGCAGCTCTTGCCATACTTCTAGTTATCATTCTCGCTAGATGTATCGCCAGCATTGGTGGATCCCCGAGAAGTGGATCCAGTAGTTTTGTTCTTTGAAGATTGAGTGACTGCGTTCTTAGGAGCCATGTGTTCTTCAAAGATGTCGAGTGTTGATTTGTTTGGAGAAAGAGATGAGAGGCAGAGATGTCCCACCGAGCGTGCCAAAATTTGTAAACACAAATTTCGAGTCTAAAATAAATAAAGACAGGAAATTAGGAAACAAATATAATTTGTATTGATTTTTGGTTAATGGGTACAATCTTTGTATTGAATACGATAAACGTAATCCTCTCGATTCAATCTCCTTGGAACTTGAATGATTCGAGGGCGTTGTAGCTTGATCTCAAACGTTGATGTTGAGGCGAGATGATGAACCGTTGACTGTAATTTCTGAACGGTTGCACACTTTGATCCTTGACGCTTGGTAGCTGGATGTCGTTTGCAGCTTGAGCTCTGGATTTCGCAGATGCTTGAATGTGTGTAGAAATGAGGAAATGACCTCTATTTATAGTTTTTTGAAGCTAGGGTTTGGTTTGGGTTTTGGGCCCGGCCCATAATTTAGTAATTATTTCTTAAAAGAAATATTTACTATTTTCTCGCATCATCACGACACGTGGCAACTTCTAATTAGCCGAAATTTGATTTCTTTTGATTTTAATTTTAACGATTTTCCAAGACCAATTTTACACGTGGCAATTTGCAATAGGTGGAATAAAATAATTAATTTTTCACATGGCGACATATAATTGGCTAACGAATTTTTGCCTCCTACAAGAACACAACAAGAGGAGGGGACCGAAAGCTATAAAAGGCAAGCAGCAGAACGTAACCGGGAGGTCGGAAGGCGGACGGCGACGGCGTGATAGGCGATAGCCGAGCCGGAGCCTCAAGTTAGGTTTAATTTTCGTCTTTTCGGTTTCAATTCTAGCTCTCAAAATTCAGTTTTTAGGTTTTAGGTCTTTGAATTTTTAGTTTAGTTCTTAAATTTCAGTATTTAGTTTTCGATTTTTTTGGTTTTGGAATTCTTCCGAATTTGTGGTTTGATTTTCGGGTTGTTGAGTTGCTTGAATTGAAATTGGGCATTTGCTTGTTCGAAAATTGGATTTGAGTTGCGAAAATACTCTACTAGACCATGGACATTCGGTTTGCCAAGTATAAATTTCTAATTTTCGCATTCTATTTTGATGCTCTTAAATTTCTGTTTTGGTTCAAATATTATGTTGGTTCTTGCGGTTAATCTGGTTGTGGCTTGTTCGGTTGTTTATACTTAAGTATTCCGGTTCCAGTTCAGCTCCGAGTTCGTTGCTTTGTTCTTGAACAGTTAACTTGTTAGTAGAGTTTGGATTTTAGGTTGTTAGTTTAGGTTGTGTTAACTCGTTGTACAGTTACAAATTAAACTACTATTTAATTTTATAATGAACATTATAGTGTAGTCATATATAATTCTGTTCAATTTACCTTAATCTTTTCAAGTAACTAAGAATTAATTGCTCAATCTAATTTAAAACACTTTTAAAACTAACTCAAGTCAAAACGAATTTTAAATACTATTCGATTTTTTAACTCCTTAACAAGATATGAAAATAAAACTGGGTTTTAAATATAAGTCATATATAATTATCTTTAAAAATCCTCATTAAAATAATTAATATTGTCTTTGTTCTCATAAAGTAAAAAATGAGTAGTTAACAACTGATAAAATTCATAATACAAAAAATATTAAAATTCATAATGTAATAGAAGAGGGAGTTTAACAAATTAATAGAACTCAAATTAATTAAGTTAGAACAAAATAGAAAAATAAAAAAGAAGAAAAAATAAATAAAATAAATGATGCAAATGGTGAGGCAAAATCAAATGGTAAATTTAATGAGCCTTTAAATTTTTAATGAATAAAAAATTAGAAGTATAAGTAAGGAGACTCGAACTCATGAGTAATAAATAAAATCATAATCTTTCACATATCTAATGATAATTTACAGAATACTTATTTGTCATGATTTAGTTGGAATATTTTAATTTGTAGATTTTGGACATAGCGGAGGTCACCACCCACACTGGCCCTATCTAATTTTGCCCCTAACTATCATATTCCAACAATAATATTTTTCTGGAATGGCATTACATGCCATTATCTAGATAACATTAATAGAATATTTTCTTTAACTTCAATAGTAAGACACATTATTAAAGGAATTTTGTATATATTATCATTAAACATAAAATATTATGTATCTTTAGATAGATAACATTAATAAAATATTAATAAAATTAAAGGTATAAGTTTAGTTGATATTAAATAATATACATGAGAGTTTTCAATAATAATTATTGTAAGAAAATATAGTACAAGTATTGTATTTATTTTTATAGGATATGTTTAATAAAATTTTTATCCATTAAAAGCGGAGGTAAATGTATTACAATACTAGTGATCCAACACCTATTTGTCGATTTTTTAAAAAATGAACGAAAATAGTTTAAAAAATTTTCAAGGAAACTCTTAAAAATTAATGAATATTCAATAAATTCCATAAAATTTTGAATAGGACACATCTAAATAAAATTTTAAATCCATTATCTAAGTTCTTCACAAATGATAAAAATCCGCTCGATTTCTTAATATCTAATAAACTAAATGTCTTATCTTTCAATAACTATTTTCTTTAATTTAAAACTCATGCTAAGGTACGAGCACAAACTAGTTTATACAGAATTTAAAAGTTCTAATAATAAAAAAATATTTTTGTATATTTTTAGATAATTAAAACAGAAAATTAAAGTAGTAAAACAAAACAGAATCTAAAATAGGAAATTAAATAACTAAAATTCTGTGCTAAAATAGTTACAAAAATAAATATTAAAATTACTTAGAATATTAACACTAATTTCTAGACCTAAAAACCCTAAAAATATAAAAATAAAAAATTTATGAATTTATTTAACTAAAAATTTGCTGTAATTAATCTTAATAATTAAACGTGAAAAATTATCAAATCACTTTTAAAAATTCGAAAATTTAATCACAGCAAATTAGGATTCTATCTAAACCCTAAAAGAAAATAAAACATAAAAAATAATGAAAGACACTATTTTTAACCTAATTTCTAACAGATTTACTCAAAAATAACAAAAATTTGACAGAAAAATAATCTAAAAATTAAAACATATAATGACTCAAAATTAAATTAAACTAAAATTACTAAAACTAATCTAAAAGACTAATCTTGGGGAGTAACCAAATTAATTATAGAAAATTATAAACTTTTTAATAAAAATTGACAAACTAAAGAAAATAATTATAAAAAAATTAATAATTATCAAAGATATCAATATTATAAAAACACTTAGTATAATCTATATCCATCATATAAATTAATTTTTATCATTTACATATAAATTGATTTACCCATGAGCTAAACTGTAGAAGACAACTACTAGCGAATCTTCCCCATTTTTCATTAGTTATTAGTTTATTTAGGCCTACCCTAATATACACCATACTCATTATGATAACCCTACCAAGTAGCACTAGAATTTAATCAAACTAGAGCATTAAGTATTAGAAAAATATTATTTAGCACCTATTAACCAATCTACTAACACATTGATTTAAAAAGGATCTATGATAATTTGCTAATTAAAAGTGATGGGTATGAGTCATCCATGATTAATTAGGGTGATACTTATGTCTAAAAGACCAAACAATTACGTACTTAAACCTTTTAAACTATCATATGAATTTATATAAAACTAATTAACGTGCATTCTAATTAATTAAACATAAAATCATAAACATTAAACACAAATTATCATAAAATCATAGATAAAATCAATAAGACATTGGAGATCAAAACTTTGTTTCAAAATAAATAATTTAACATGATTTGAAATACATTATATTAAGTATAAAAACTACTCACACATAAGTAATTTAAGACACGTAAAAATAACATCTTTAACATTAAACTAATAATAAAAATTCAATCTTTACTACTAAAAATTATTATATAAATTAATACTATCGATATGAATTTCTTTTGTCGTGAAACGATGATGTTGATGATGGACATCGATGATGATGATAATAATATAGATGCTGCTTGATGATTGTGATGATGATTAGATATGATTATGAGGGCTGAAAGTGGGATGAAAAGATGAGGGAGAAAAGGAGGGCTGGCATGAGATAGGATGCGGCGAGAAGCGGTGTTGAGAGGATGAGAGAGAGGGAGATGAGGTGATGAGGATTATGATGATGAAGATGATTAGAGTAGGAGGTGGCAAAAGAGAGGAGATGAGTACGTAGCGTGAAAAAGGTGAGCGAGGGATGGTGTGATGATGATTTGGTGGCTGCCATGGGGTTGGTTGATGAAGAGGCTGGTGATGGTGATTGTTGAGAGATGGCGAGAGAAGAGAAGCAAGAAGAGGGAGATGGGAGATGGGAGATGGGAGATGGGTGATGGGCGTGATGGTGAGCGGCCCGAGAGGGACTGCTTGTGGGGGTGTGTTCTAATTAAAGGGTAGTATCCTATATGACGTGGAGTTAGAGGAGAAGTTGTAAAGGAATTATAATTAGAGTTATTTCTATTCTTTGCTGTCTAAGTCTCCCTTTAAAATAGGACTTTTTAAAATAAATTTTCATAAAATAAATACTTTATGAGTCATTATTTTTTTTGGACCGACTTCAAATATTATATTGAACGCTTGTCCGTAGTTAAAAAATTCCGCTTTTACATCCTTTCTTCTCTTTTTCAGTTTATTCTACAATGATCTAAAAATAAATAAAATAAGATAAATTAGACAAAATAAACTATATAATATAAACTAAATAATAATTAAAAATATGCATAATTTACGACTTAACGAGGTTGTTAGTATTCAGTTTATGTTAGTTGAAATTTCAATATTAGTTTACTAAGGTAAGTTAATAGATTTTCAAGTGTCGTTAGATTCGTTTCGCAATCTAATTTTGATTTGGTTCCATCTCTATGGTTCGACAGATTCCCGTACTCCCTAAAAATCACTTCAACACTACACCGATACAAACAACATCAAATGTAAATAAGAACATATAATAACAAACTTTTAGGTTAATTCTTGAGGTTTAAATACTTAATTCTCAATGAATGGTGTCAAATAACATGTCTTCCTCGTATGATTCATTGGGTCGGATATGAATTGGGATCTATCATCAAAGGTCCGACCTATAGATTGGATCGCTTTACGGCAACAAAAATCGACAAACTCGATGCCTATGGTGCGAGTCGGCTCATGGAGCCACCTAGTACATATTAATTTTACGCAAGTAGTTGAAATAAAACTTAATATAAATTCAGGGAACTAATATATATAGTAACTCACATAATGTCGAATATATTAGAGTTTGTATCGATTTCCTGCAAGTTGTAGAATAACTCATCGTGGAAGATTGCTATTCCTTCTCATCATCTTCGTCTTACCCTAACATTGATTCTCGTGTTCGATTAGGACAACTCTATTCGATGACCATTGAGTTGTCAAATCTTTAAGACACCCATTCCATTCTATAATTGAATCTAAAATAGGTTGGAGAACTTCGGGTTCATTGACTTTATTCGGAGTACGTTCGACTACTAATTGCTCTATCTTCCGATCGTGAACTAACTTGGCAGTCTTTTCTCGACGATAAGCTCTTCTAAGGTCCTAATTCACATAGGACGATACATTACGAAGTATAGTGGATAGGTCATAATAATAACTTTTACAAAGGTTAATTGAATTTACGGTTCTAAATTTCAAAAATATAGTCAAATCCCGAGAATGACCAAACTTTTGGGCCAAGTAACAAAACTATTGATCGCTCCGTCAACAAGTATGCAAATGTGCTAAAGGGATGGACAACCGACAATTACCTTTCCCTTCAATAAATTCTTTCACTATCACCTTCACTCGAACCTCCAAGAGCTTTACCCCATGAACAAGGCACCTGACTGGTAGGGTTGAATAAATGCCTTTTCCACAATGTGATAAAAAAAAATCGGTTTCTTGACAAGAATCGTAGTCATAGGTCTAGAAAGTAATAATTTTTACCTTACCCGATTCATAAGCTAACTCGAAACTACCTGAATAGCCTAGTTTCAGTTTTTGCCACCGCCTCATTTTTAGCGTTTTTATCAATATGTAAGTCCAGATCGTTATCATCTCCACCCCTTCATTTTTTCTCTTTTATCTTACAAGTGAAAATGAGTTCTAATGTTATCCCGAGTGATTGTCTATGTACTCATTTGCATTATTTAGATGGTTTTATATATTTAGATGCTTCGATGTATTTAGATTCTTTGATGTATTTAGATGTTTCTATTCACTTCATTTGTATGTTTTAATATGTGCACTTCGATTGCGAAGGAGCAAGCGTTGACAAGGAGTCTTCCATACAAGAAGTGGAGATGAACCTTGAATGCTTGAAGATGATTTAGTTAGGAGAGGCTTAATCCTTCTTCAAGGATCTCTTTTGATAAGATTCAATGTGAGTTCCGCAGACAAGTGCAGACTTGTATTTCGAATCTTCCTACTGACAATGTTATTGTTCTGTGTCAAAGTTACACAGACAAAAAATTTCATAGTTTTTTGTAATGAGATCAAACCCATTAACAACAAAAATGGAGTCTTGTCATAAAAATTCTACCATATTATGATGAAATGATGATCTTGTTGTAAAAGATGAACTTTTCATGACGTAATGTGCACACTATTGTGGTAATTGGTCGTAAATGCTTCTTTTTTGTGTTTTTTCTTTTGGGTTTATTTCAAAGAAATCAACTTCGTTAAATTAAGAAGGAAAAGATGAGATATTTTGAGACTAATAATGAAAAGATGAGTTAAGACTACTTCACGTCTGGTATGATTCATTAAATTAAGAAAGAAAAGATGAGTTAAGACTAATGGACTAACCAGTTGCTACCTTTAAAACTTTATGTTAGGAAACTAAGAATGAATTTATAGGTGCTAAAATCAATTTTGAAGAAAAAGTCCGAGAATGGTAAAGAAAAATTAATAATATACAACTACGAAACATGAGATACTTTGAGAATTATATCGTTGAATTTAGTTAGTATTATTAGAAAATTGGTTACAATAGCACTAATTTAAGAATGTCTCACAACAAATTATCATATCCCATTAATTCAATAATTAATGAGAAATATGTTCATGGTTTGAAAAGACAGATGTCATGTATAACCTAGGAACCAGAATATCTTTCCTAAAAAATGAGTTAATGATGAATGTCTAAATATTCAGAAATAGAAGAAAATAAAGAAATAATTTCTTATATGTTCGGATACTCTACTTCAATGAGAAAAGAGCCTAAAACAAGAAGAAAGAGAAAAATTTCTAATAAAAAGAGGTTTCATAAGAAAAGGGGTAAGAAATACAAGAGAAAATATTGTAATAAAATTACCGAAAACAAGGTTTTTTAATAAATACTGCTTATTGCCTAAGAGAAAAAATAGTTGCAAGTATTGGGCATATAGAAAATTATTAGGCATATAGAAAAGTAAGGCATTATGCGAATGTGCAAAAATATATATAAAAAAAGCTCATCAAAACACTAGGAAGCTTATACTATGTTGAGTTTAGAGAAGATGAAACATTAGATTTTGCATTAAAAAATGATAAAGAAAGAGTTGAAATTGTCATGGAAAATGAACATATAGACAATAAATATGAAGAAAATAATTTTATGATGGAAAGTAATGAAATCACCCTCGGAGATTTACATGGAGAACACTTCTAAAGACTCAAATCCTAACTCTAAGTTTTGATTTCAAGTCATTCCGAGTATTATAGAAACTCCCGTCTAAGTTTTCATTCGTTTCGACTTACTCGGAAAACACATTATTGTATATCTTATACATTGATTTTTCGACTCACTCAAACGTCACTCGGAACTAGTACATGTTCAAATAATTTCTCTAACTCCTTTATTCTGAGTTCCGATTGCGTATTTCAACGCAAAGTGAATTATAGTGTGAATTCCTTTTTCTAAGTCGGTTTATTTTTTTGAGAATTATTTGTCTAGATCAAGTTGTTGTACTCTAATGTTCTATTCTTTTAACTTGATCATCCTTAGGATTGACTCGATGGAATTTGAGTATATTGAATATTAGACTCGGAAAATTCCACTCTTCTAGGCCTAACATAATTACACACTTAATTATCTTAATTTAATTATTATATATGTCTAATTTTGGACCAAAGTATTTTATACTTTGAGAACCAAAGTCGTTTACTTTTATAGGTTATTCAAACGAGGTTATCTTATTTTTGAAATACAAAAGTAGCCGGCTTCTAACTATTAATCACCAGTAGACAAGCTTTACCTACTTCGAACAGGGCTCGGACACCGTGTCGGGGTTGTCTGTTTCGAAAATTGGAAAACTTTAACGCTAGGCTCAACGGTGGTTTCCATCTTACTTTTCGGACATCACCGGTTGACTCGGAGTTCCTTTTGGAGCCAAGAGCCGTTGCACAAAGTTCACATCCCAACGGATCTTTTCGAGTGACTCGGAAGAGCCGTTACAACAACCGAGTAAAGACTTCTATTTAAGACCAAGACACAACGGTCACTCGCTTGGTCGTTTATAAATAGAAGCCACTTCACAAGACTTGAAGATTTGCTAGAATTTTTGCCAAAACACATTACTTAATCGAAAGTCATTGTTTTCATATTCAAATCTTCTATTTATAACTCCTAATTTGTAATTAATATTTTCCGAGTTGTAAATTCTTGTAAACAATTACATACTTCTCTTACTTTCGAGTAAGGTCCCTTGACTGCGCTGTAAGGGTTAACTTAGGTCGATTGTCCTTAATCGTAAAGGTTATCTCGGTTAGGAAGTACTAGATCGAGATAAGGGAACTTCGTGTCTAGGAAAACATTGTAAGCAATTGTCCGAGGGAGCAATTATGGTAGAGTCGAGTCCTTTGTACTTTGAGGATTCAAAATAGTGGATTTGACTTGGTGCTTGGATTAGCACTGTCCGTGGTTTTCTGCCCCATGAGGGTTTCCATGTATTTCCGAGTGTTTACATTTCGACTCCGATCTAGACTCGGACTCGGTTGTTTATCTTTTCCAAGCAAAAAGTTTCTAAGTTTGTTCAAATTTCCTCATCACCCTATTCAGCCCCCTCTAGGGTGACTTAGACTCTCCAGGAGCAAACCTTCAATTGGTATCGAGCCTAGCCTTTCAAGAAGGATCTAACAATCCAAAGGTCTAAAGATCGGATGGATTAGAACATTAGAGAGTTCAATGAAGGAAGGTGAAGGTTTTCTTGGGGAGAGTCTCGAGTCACCCTAGAGGGGGTGAATAGGGTGAGGAAGTAATCTTGTGGAAATTCAAACTCTTTTGCCAAGTAAGAAACAGAATGCGCTTCGAGTCAAAACAGAGTCGAAAAGTAGAGACTCGGAAAGACCGAATAGATAGAAATGGCAAGTAAAGCAATCGCTTTAAGACAGATCCGAGTCTAGAATGAACTCGGAAAGTAAACACTTAGAGATTACATGGAAACCCTCCTAGGGCAGAAAACCACGGACCGTGTCAATCCAAACACGAAGTCAAATCCACTATTTTGAGTCCACAAAATACCCTGAATCGACCGAACCCGAGTTGCTCCCTTAGACAACTCTATACAAGTTTTCCTAGACTCGAAATTCCCTTATCTAATCTAGTACTTCCTAGCTGAGATAACCCTTACAGCTAGGGACAACTAAGCTGAGTTTACCTTTACAGCTTAGTCAAGGGACCTTACAAAGAATGTAAGAAAGAGTTTGTAATCGAGTACAAGACCTTACAACTCGAAGGTAATGAATTACAGAATAGGAGTTGTAAGTAAAAGATTGAGAATGAATACAAAGACTTTGAGCAAGTATGTATATTAACAATAGGTTCGGCAATCTTCAAGTCTTGTGAAGTGACTTCTATTTATAGATAACCGAGCAGAGTAGCCGTTATCTTTATCTCGCTGACCGAGAGTCCTCTGTGACCATTGAAAGAAGCTTTCGAGTCACTCGTAAAGTATCCGTTGTAATGTGAATGGTGGACAATGGTTTAACTCTCTCTCGAAGTCCCAAAACCATTGGCGGCGTCTTGAAAGATAAGGTGGAAACCACCGTTAAGCTTAGCGTTCCAGTTTTCCAGATTTGGAAACAGATAGCTCGACACAATCTTTGGGACTCGGAGCAGAGAAGGTGAAAAGCCATGTCTGCTGGTGATTTGACGTTCGAAGCCGGTTACTTTTGTGGTTTGAAAAAGGTGTATCCTCGTTTGAATAACCTACAAAAGTAAATCAATTTTGGTTCTCAAAGTATAAAATACTTTGGTCCAAGATTAGACACGAGATAATAAAATAATTATGATAATTAATCAACTAATTATCCGAGTCGAAGAGAAGTGGAATTTTCCGAGTCCAATATCAATGATACTCGGAATTCCATCCGACTTAGTCTAAGCGATAGATCAAGATAAGTAAAGAATATCGAGTGAGATAACTTGATATAGACTAAGTACGAAACAGACTAGAAGTACTGGCTATAACTTTATAGAGCTTATAATCGAAGTCGGGTTCGAGTGAGAAAAGACGAAATACTAGTCTATTCAATCTGCGATAAATCCGAGTGATGTCTGGACTCGGAACAAAGAATCGGTTTTCTAAGACACTTACGAGATAAGCAAGAAATATAAGAAGTAAGAGTCTGTATCACTTAGAGAAGATACCATTTTACTCAAAGAAGTTTCTAAGATACGAGAGAATGCCTTGGAATCAAAACTCTATAAGTATGAGATGGTTATACTCGATTCATTTAATGCAACTCGAAAAGCGTTGAGAAGTGTCTAAATCTTCAGAAGGTCTTCCACCGGACCACCAAAGTGCAAAGGATCAAACTTCGTGTATTGGAAGAAACTGATAGAGTACTTTCGTTGGACAACAATGAAGATGTTTGGAACATCATCCAAGAAGGCAAGTACATCCCAATGAAGATGGAAGGAACTAGATCTATGCCTAAAGAAAAATTTGAGTACATCAACGAAGAATTGGAGAAGTTCGAAAGAACTTTAAATCAATGAACATTCCGATGTGTGCTATCAGCTCGTAAGAGTACAACGAGTGTCAACTTGTGACACAGCCAAAGATGTATAGGACACTCTTGTTAACACATAGGAAGGAACTAGTCAAGTGAAATAAGCGAAGATAAGCCGAGTATCTTCACAAATATGAGCTATTCAAGATGGAGCCAGAAGAAAACATCACTCGGATGTTTATTCGCTTCACCGAGATAAAAAACAATCTCAAATCTTTGGGTAGAAAAATTTCTCACGAAGAAATGCACGTAAAAATTCCGAGAAGTCCACCAAAGAGGAGATGGGGTCCCAAGGTGATAGCCATCGAGGAAGCTCGGAACCTCTTTCAACTAAAGCCGGACAAACCGATTGGGAAGCCGCTTACCCATGAGAATCACCTGGAAGAAGAGGATGCCGAGGTCGGCACAAAAAGAACATTGCGTCGAAGGCCTCGGAAAGTAGAGGGGAAAGTATGAGTTCCTCATACTCGGAAGAGGATTCAATGGCACTCATTACCCGAGGCTTCAAAAGAATGATGAAGCATAAGAAAAGGGAAAAGAGGCCAAAGGAAGAGTTCTACAAGAAAGATAAGAAGGATAGCAAAGATAAATATTCTTCTCCTTCAAAGTTATCTTTAACTAAGAACTCGGCTCGTTTTAATTGTGGTAGCAAAGATCACATAGTCAAGGACTCGTCCGAAGAGAAAGAAGGACAAAAAGAAGAAGAAGGCTATGATGGCCACACGGAGCGATGACGACTCATCTAAGGAAAATGATGATTCCGATGACTCAAAGTGTCTAATGGCACTAACGGACTCGTAAGTCGAATATGAGTAAGATTCGACAACTCGCATACATCGAGGAAACAAGTCCTCGGGAGGTAATTGAATACTTTCTTAAGTTCTCCAAAGTTGATTTGGCTAAATATATTTACACTTTGGAAGAAAAGTCCAATTCGATTCTTCTCGGTTCAAAGAACAATTTGAGTCTCGTACTTCGAGAGCAATTGTTTGAAAAATGAATTGGAAAACGCGTGACTAACTCCGAAAGAACTCAAGACCAGTACTCAAGCTAGTAAGACTGGGTCCGAGTCACTTAGAAAAGAAATGAGCATCCGAAAAGAAAGCGCAATGAGTCTCAAGAGCTTGTTTTGAAATTTACTCAAGGTCAGAAAAACCTTGACATGCTTTTAGGCTCTTAGTGTGTCTCCTTCAGGAAAGAATAACTTGGTTTTAATGAAGAAGAGGAATCAAATTCCTACTCTAATCAGGTTAAAAGGATTCCGTAACCGTGAAGTTCAGGAAGGCTAAGCATGGTCCCATTCACAAGAATAAAAGGAGGGCTGAGCGAAGACCGGTTTACAAGAAAAGGCCTTCTCCACCTATTTACAAAAGAAAAGAATTTCAAAAGAAAGAGACACAGACTCAATTGTCTAGAAAGAAGACACAGAATCAGTCCAAACCCAAAGTAATTCAAATCTGAGTTCCCAAGAGTCTTCTTCCTTAGAAAAGCACCACAAGAAAGGGAATTACTCGGGTTCATTAGAGGAAGTGAGAAGGGTTAGTGTGTTTCGACTTACGAGTAACTCGTAAAAGGACAAAAGGCCATTGGTACTTAGACAGTCGATGCTCACGCCATATGTCACGAGATTCAAGACTCTTTTATGAGTTAGAAGATTTTAAAGGAGGCCAAGTCACCTTTGGAGATGACAAGTAAGGGCAAAATAGTTGGAATTGGGAAGATTGGGAAAGGAGACAACTTGGTCAGCCCAGCTTTATCTTGTCAAGGGATTAAAGTACAATCCGCTCAGTATCTCTCGGTTATGTGACAAAGGTCAAGAGGTAAGGTTCACTCGGACCAACTGCTACATTTCTGATGCATCTACCGGAGAGACTAAGCTCTCGGGTAAGAGGTCGAGTAACACCTATACTATTCCTCTTTCCGATCCAAGTCGAATTTATCTTGTTTAAAAGCATCATTGCATGATGATTCTTGGACATGGCATCATAGACTAGGTCATATTAGCATGCACACTATCAAAAAGCTAGCATCTCATGGTTTAGTTAGGGGTTTACCTAACTATCCATTTAAGGATGATAAAATCCGTGAAGCATGCACAAAAGGGAAACAAGTCAAATCATCCTTCAAACCTCTCAAAACTGTTTCCATATCCAAAGTGCTTGAGTTGCTCCATATGGATTTATGTGGTGAAATCTCTGTGAAAAGCCTCGGAGGTAAATCATATGTACTTGTGATTGTTGATGATTTTTTATGATTTACTTGGGTTTGTTGTCTTAAGAATAAGAATGAACCTTTCAAAGAGTTCAGCAAGTCTGCAGGAAAATTCAAGTGGAGTCTTAGACTCGGATTAGAAGAATTCGAAATGACCATGGAAGGGAGTTTGACTACTCGGAATTTGCACAGTTCCGTGACAAGAATGGTATCTCTCATAACTTCTCAACACCCATAACTCCTCAACGGAACGAAGTAGTGGAGAGAAAGAACCGAACTCTTGAAGAAATAGGAAGGACGATGATGATTGAAAATGATCTACCTTACTATTTCTAGGCTGAGGCAATCAACACAACAAACTATATACTTAACGAGATGCCTCATCGGACCCATATTGAAGAAAACTCCCTACGAGCTTTACAAGGGAAAGAAGCCTAACATCTCATATTTCACACCATTTGGATGTAAGTGCTTTGTTCACAATAACTGTAAGGATCACCCGACCAAGTTTGATGCTAGGTCGGATGAAGAGATATTTCTGGGTTACTCATCTCACAACAAAACTTATCTTGTGTTTAATAAAAGAACTAACAAAGTGGAAGAAAGTATCCACGTTGTGTTTAATGAGATTGATCAAGGTAAAACAAGTGAGTCAACCTTCTCGGATCTTAAACTCGGTCGAGATGAAAATGATCTTGCTGATGCCGAGCTCGAAAGAGTCGAAGAAAGCAACTCGGAATGAGGCTACACATAACACCGACTCGGATCGAACGAGCTCAAGAGATAGCTTAGAATGCTCGAAGGACAAGTGAAAGAGGAGACTCAGCTAGCTCAAACTACCGAAGATCAGCCAGTTCAACCAACAAACTTGGTGAATCGGAGAACAGGTAGAGCATTCGAGATATGCTTGGAGCCACCCACTTGAGAACATTTTGTTTGACATTAACAGTGGGGTAAGAACTCATTTTTCTTTGGAAAATCTATGTGCATTCACTATATTCATATCATTAACAGAACCTAGAAATGCACTAGAGGCCTTAAATGAACCTGAATGTATAGAGACTATATAAGAGGAGCTTAATCAATTTGAAAGAAATCAAATCCGGACTCGACCAAACAACCTTCCGACCACCCAGTTATAGGAACCAAATAGGTTTTTCGAAAACAAACTGGATGAGGATGGGTTGGTAGTCAGAAATAAGGCTAGATTTGTGGCTTAAGGATACAATCAAGAAGAAGGGATTGATTGTGGGGAAACATTTGCACCAGTTTCTAGGATTGAAGCAATCGGAATCCTATTAGCATTTGCATCAAGCATGAATATTAAATTATATCAAATGGATGTCAAATGTGCTTTTTGGAATGATTTCATTCAAGAGGAAGTCTATGTTGAACAACCCCTGGATTTGAAAACTCAGAATTTCCAAATCATGTTTTCAAACCGCAAAAGGCTTTATATGGTTTTAAACAAGCTCTCGAGCTTGGTATGAAAGACTCGATCACTTTCTTGGTTGAAAATGATTTCAAAAGAGGTCGATTAACAAAACTCTTTTCATGAAAACCAAGGGGAAAGATTTCCTTATTGCTCGATTTATGTTGATAATATTATTTTTGGAGCTACTAATGAAAATCTCTGCTGAGAGTTTTTTGAGTTAATGAGACATGAGTTCCAAATGAGCATGATGGGAGAGCTCAATTTATTTCTTGGTCTACAAATTAGACAAGACAAAAATGGAATCTATGTCCATCAATCTAAGTATGCAAAGGAGTTGTTGAAGAAGTAAAAACTTCAAGATGTGAGATATGCAGCCATACCTATGAGTAGCAGCATGAAACTGGACTTAGACGAAAAAGGTAAAGTCTGTAGATCAAAAACTTTACAGAGGTATGATTGGATCTCTGCTATATCTCACATCCAATCGGCCGGACATTATGTTTAGTGTATGTCTCGTGTGCAAGATTTCAAGCTAATCCAAAAGAATTGAAGGTTTGCTCGGGAGAGTCCGAGTCACCCTAGAAGGGGGTGAATAGGGTGATGGAAGTTTTTCGTGGAAACTTTAGCTCTTCCGTTGAAAACAAAACAAAGACAGGTTCCGAGTCTAACAACAGGGTTAGAAAAGTTTGGACTCGTAAATGCTATTACGAGTGGATAAGTAAATTAAGCAAGAGTCGTAAACCTGTCCGAGTCTAGAATGAACTCGGAAAGATAACACTTAGAGATTACGTGGAAACCCTCCTGGGGCAGAAAACCACGGACCGTGCTAGTCCACGCACGAAGTCAAATCCACTATTTTGAGTCCACAAAATACCGTGAACCGATCGAACCCGAGTTGCTCCCTTAGACAACTCTATACAAGTTTTCCTAGACTCATAAATTTCCTTATCCGATCTAGTACTTCCTAGCTGAGATAACCCTTACAGCTAGGGACAACTAAGCTGAGTTAACCCTTACAGCTTAGTCAAGGGACCTTACAAAGAATGTAAGAAGGAGTTTGTAATCGAGTACAAGACCTTACAACTCGTAAAGTAATGAATTACGGAATGGGAGTTGTAAGTAGAAGATTGAAAGTAAACACAATGACTTTGAGCAAGTATGTGTATTAACAATATGTTCGGTAATCTTCAAGTCTTGTGTGGGGGCTTCTATTTATAGATGACCAGGCAGAGTAGCCGTTATCTTCATCTCGCTGACCGAGAGTCTTCCGTGACCGTTGATAGAAGCTTTCCGAGTCACTCGAAAGTATCCGTTGTAATGTGAACGTTAGACAACGGTTTAACTCTCTTGGAAGTCCAAAACCACTCGGCGGTGTCTTGAAAGATAAGGTGGAAACCACCATTAAGCTTGGCGTTTCAGCTTTACAGATTTGGAAACAGACAGACTCGACACAATCTTCTGGGACCGGAGTAGAGAAGGTGAAAAGCCATGTCTCGCTGGTGATTTGACGTTCGAAGCCGGTTACTTTTGTAGTTTGAAAAGTGTATCCTCGATTGAATAACCTACAAAAGTAAATCAATTTTGGTTCTCAAAGTATAAAATACTTTGGTCTAAGATTAGACACGGATAATAAAATAATTACGATAATTAAGCAACCGATTATCCGAGTCGAAACAAAATGGAATTTTCCGAGTCCAATATCCATGTAGCTAAAAATTCCATCGAGCTAGTCCGAGCAAAGAATCAAGTTAAGTGAAGAATATCGAGTGAAATAACTTGATATAGACTAAGCAATAGTCATACTAAAAATACCGACTATAATATAATAGAACCTATAACCGTAAATCGATTCCGAGTGAGAAAAGACGAGATACTAGTCTATTCAATCTGCGATAAATCCGAGTAATGCTAGACTCGGAACAACGAACCGGTTTTCCGAGTCACTTACGAATAAGCAGGAAATATAAGAAGTAAGAGTCTGTATCACTTAGAGAAGATACAATTTTACTCAAAGAAGTTTCTAAGATACAGAGAATGCCTTGGAATAAAAACTCTATAAGTATGAGATGGTTATACCGATTCATTTAATGCAACTCGTAAATGCGTTGAGAAGTGTTTGAGTCTTCAAGAATCACATCTCACTTTGGTAAAGAGAATTTTCAAATATCTTACGGGGACTCGGAATCTTAATCTATGGTTTTCAAGAGACTCAAAACTTACCCTCACTTGGATACTCAAATGTTGACTATGCTGGTTACAAGTTTGATAGAAAGAGCACATCAGGAGTATGCCAATCTCCGGGTCAATCCCTCATATCTTCGCACTCAAAGAAGTAGAACTCGGTTGCTCTATCAACTGCTGAAACCGAGTACATTGCAGCTGGAGGTTGCTATGCTCGGATTCCGTGGATCAAGTAGCACTTGAAGGATTTTGGATTTACATTCAAATCTATCCCAATTAAGTATGATAATCGAGTGCAATCAACATCTCCGAGAATCCAGTTCAAGCACTCAAAGACAAAGCATATTGAGGTCATGTATCATTTTCTGGAGACCATTATGAGAAAGGTGATATTGAACTTGAATTCATTCCTATGAAATTTTAGTTAGCTGATATGTTCACTAAGCCACTTAGTGAGGATCAATTTTGTTTTATTAGGAATGAGCTTGGAATGATTAATGCATGATTATGTTATTTTATAAGTGAAATTTTCTTACATGATTATATGTTATATGTGTTTCTTTTATCTTACTAACAAATGGTTTAGATGACTAAGTGAAACCGAGCTATGAGTTATTAGGTATCCGAGTATTCCGAGTCACTTAGAAACCACACTCGAGTCGGACTCGGCTTTTGAGCAAAATGGACATCAAACTTCGAAATCATCTCTAGATAAATGGAGAAGTTTAGAAATATTTTTAAAAAATCTTTCTTCTCTCTCTCTACCACGCGCATCGATCGAGAAAACTAGCCATTGGAAGAAAGCCGCTGGAATTCTATCCATTGGAGAGCGTAAACGTCACACCTATCCGAGACGGGCCGTTGGAGCTTCGAGTCGACCGAAGGCTGAAGGTCATTTCTTTTCGCTATATATAGCATGTCTTTACCTTCATGTCGCTACCTTACTCACTGCCTTCTTACTCTCTAAGCATTCTCGCTCATTCTCTCGAATTCTAAGCACTCTCATTCTCTCTCTCTCTCTCTCGTTCATTCGATTACTTCAAAAATTCTCACCATGCCAAAAAGGGGTTCAAGCACAAGATTTTCCGGGGTCTACTACCAAGAACCCCCTCACCAAAACTCCTCAAGAGGGTACCTCCAACCCCTCTAAGATCTTCGTCACCCAACATCCGACGTTGGATGACAAATTTTTCCCAACCACTTCGTTTTCGTGGTTGTAACACATAAAGACCATTGGAGTATACAACTTTTTGTGTTTCGGTGAGTTTATCTATCCCGAACTCGTTGTCGAATTCTACTCCAACATGTCTTACTATGACGGAGTCATTACCTTACGAGTTCAAGACAAGGTTGTTCGCATTAACCTCTCTCTCCTTCACGAGACTTTTCAAAGTCTCTTCTCTCTTCTCGAGCCGCAATCCCATCTCGCTTCTCCGAGATTGCGGATGAGTTCTTTGAGAAATACGCCAAGGAGGTCCCCGAGTCACACAAAAACTTCTCAATGACTCGGATGAAGACCGAGGCCAGGTTACTATTTATGTTGATGAGAACATTCTTTTCTCATCACTCTAGCAAGGAGAATCCCAACTCAAAAATTGTCAAAGTTCTTTTTGACATTCTAAAGGGCTACGATGTAGACCTCTTCCTTGCCATTCTTGAGCAAATGGCTTCGTGCCACTCAATCCAAAAATCTGCTCCATTCCCTTTCGGAGCCCTTTTAATTGTTGTCTTTAAACAATTCAAGGTTCCCCTCCCTCGGATCCAAATGCGAGTGTCCGAGGTCGCCAGTAGTGGTAGGCAAGAAGGAGCTTACGGGCTATGGATATCAAGAAGTCAAACCTGGTGTCCGGGTCCACGGGTCCGAGTTGAAGCCCCCTGCACCCCCTCACACTCGGACTCGGAATCCTTGACTACTCCCTCGTCCATTAGGTGGTCCATTCACTTCTCAACCACCTTCTACAGACCTCCGAGGCTACGTTTACCGTTTTAGTAGACAAACTCACCTCTCGTGTCCGAAGAACTTCGAGTACTCTCTGCTCTCTCAAAACCATCCTTCAAAGCCTGATGATCAACCAGAAGCCGGGCAAGTCTCGGATCCGGAAGAACCAAGATCCGTTGATCGAGCCGCAGGGAATCATCGGTGAGCAAGCACAAGCAGCTCCAACTCCTCCACGACCAGTCGATCTAAGGCTGCCTAGGACCCGGAAAGTTTAGACACTTCGAGGGGTCCTCCAGCCCAGCCAAGTCTCCTTCGGTTGAGGTTGAAGAAGAAGAAGCTGCAGTTGAAGCAGCTCAGCCTAAGGAGGAGAAGGAAGAGGAGAAGGAAGAGGAGGAAGCCACTCAACCTCGAGGGACAAGGTGTTGTGGTCCCCGAACCGGAACCGATGAGCTTAGATGATGATCTCGAGTGGGTCGAAGACGCCGGGGACATGGGTCGATCCACGGCCATCAAGTCGAAGCACTTCCCTTTACTGTATTCTAGGAGGATGAGCCCGAGGATGATATAGCCCTAGGTCGGATGACCGAAGCGAGCCACCGTCCGACATCCCCGTGCTGCTGCCACCACGATCATCAACTTCGTCCCAAGCTTACCAGTGCCGGCCCACTGCTCGTTCCTCCACCTCAGCACAACAAGCCCCCAATCTTAGTCTATTTGCTTTTCTTTTTTTTTTTTTTCCAACATCAAGTGTACTTCTTTGTTATTTTTCTTCCCTGTTTTTTATGAAATGCAAGGGGAGAAATATAGAAATTTGATGTTGTTATGTTTATGGGGAGCTCACCCTCTTTGTTTCTTTTTAATGAATGAATGAATTTTCTTTTTCGAACAGACTTATTTCTAAGTTACTACTTTCTTAGTTGGATATCTCATATTATTTTTCTACTCGATATAATCTGTTCAATTCTTTGATCTAATGTGTTATCCGCACAAATGCTATGAGTAATGATAAACTCTGCTATAAGTATAGAATATTTCGAATCATTACTTCTCGCTCCGATATGTTCTCGCTTAGTGAGAATGACAACTCATGTTTTGCACTAACAAAGTTTCTATTTGAGTATGGAATGCCTTTCATCAAAAGGGGGGTTTGAAGACTCGGATCCTAACTCTAAGTTATTCGGGTACTACATGAAGATTCGGTATAAACCTCATCCCTTTTAAGTTTTGATTTCAAGTCATTATGAGTGTTATAGAAACTCTCGTCTAAGTTTTCATTCATTTCCGATCGACTCGGAAAACACATTATTGTATATCTTCTACGCCGATGTTTCGACTCACTCGGACATCACTCGGAACTAGTACATGTTCAAATAATTTCTCTAACTCCTTTATTATGAGTTCGATTGCATATTTCAACGCAAAGTGAATTACAGTGTTAATTCCTTAGTCGGTTTATTTGTTTGAGAATTATTTGTCCGGATCAAGTTGTCATACTCGATATTCTATTCTTTTAACTTGATCATCCTTAGGATTGACTCCGATGGAATTTGAATATTTTGAATATTAGACTCGGAAAATTCCACTCATCTAGGCCTAAGATAATTATACACTTAATTATCTTAATTTAATTATTATATGTGCCTAATTTTGGACCAAAGTATTTTATAATTTGAGAACCAAAGTGTTTTACTTTTGTACGTTATTCCAATGAGGTTATCTCATTTTTTAAATACAAAAGTAGCCGGCTTCTAATCATCAATCACCAGTAGACAAGCTTTATCTACTTCTAAACAGGGCTCGGACACCATGTCGTGGTTGTCTGTTTTCAAAATTGGAAAACTCCAATGCTAGGCTCAACGGTCGTTTCCACTTTACTTTTCGGACATCACCGGTTGAGTGGAGTTCGTTTTGGAGCCAAGAGCCATTGCACAACGTTCACATCCCAACGGATCTTTTCGAGTGACTTAGAAGAGCCGTTACAACGGCCGATAAAGACTTCTGTTCAAGACCAAGACACAACGGTCACTCTGCTTGGTCATTTATAAATTGAAGCCACTTCGGACTTGAAGATTTGTTGGAATTATTGTTGAAACACATTACTTAATCGAAAGTCGTTGTTTTCATATTCAAATCTTCTATTTATAACTCCTAGTTTGTAATTAATATTTTCCGAGTTGTAAAGTCTTGTAAACAATTATATACTTCTCTTACTTTCTGAGTAAGGTCCCTTGACTGCCCTGTAAGGGTTAACTCAGGTCGATTGTCCCTAACTCGTAAAGGTTATCTCGGTTAGGAAGTACTAGATCGGATAAGGGAACTTCGAGTCTAGGAAAATATTGTAAGGAATTGTCTAAGGGAGCAATTATGGTAGAGTCAGTCCTTTGTATTTTGAGGATTCAAAATAGTGGATTTGACTTGGTGCTTGTATTAGGAATGTCCATGGTTTTCTCGCCCCAGGAGGGTTTTCATGTATTTATGAGTGTTCACATTTCGAGTCCAATCTAGTCTCGGATTTAGTCGTTTATCTTTTTCAAGCAAAAAGTTTCTAAGTTTGTTCAAATTTCCTCATCATCCTATTCACTCCCCTTCTAGGGTGACTTAGACTCTCCGAAGCAAACCTTCAACTTCGTTCTAGATAATGAAAAGGAAATGAAGAAGTTAAAGGTGATTGGGTGATCCCAATTATCCCCAAAGATATGTTATAAAAGAAACCTTTATTTCAAGTTGTAGACTCCTAAAAAGCTGTCTCTCTTATTCATTCATTTATTCCGTTAGCCCGGTGATGAAAACTATAGCACCCCAAAACACCCCCTAGGAGTATTACATCGTCGAGTTCCTTACAGGAACTCCCAAGGCTCTATCAGTGCCTGGTTTGGCTCTCTAATCCCAACTCCGAGGTAACAAAGGTGGTTTCCCAAAGGAATTTGAGATTTCCTAAAAATTTCGGCAGAGTTCTGTTTGTAATATAGACTATCCCGTAGGCTTAAACCCTTAAAACCCTGCATAAAAAGCATAATATAACTCAACGAGCCACACGCTCGGAGTATACAACTCAATGGCCACACGCCGGAGTCCAACCAATCATGCTATAAAACTTAAAACAATCTAAATGGTTTACAATATATCGGTACAACTACATGAACTATATTGCAAATACAACATTTAAAATCATAACAATGCATGTCGGTTTCTTGAGTCGCTCTAGCACTCAGCGAGTCAATAAGGGTCGGGATTGTGCTACGCGTAGATCCTACCTTCCGATAATGTACCCGCACACCTGGGGTGGAAAGGGGGAATTTGTGGGGGTGAGCAATAAACCACGGGCTCACCGGAGTCTTATACCCTTAAAATGGAAATTCTTTACACATAATACTCATAATAATGAAATCTGCGAAAGCATAATAGTATAATACAAATCTATATACTTTTCACTGAAATCTCTTGCAATGAAAAAGATCAAGACTCTTCAATCACTTAAAAACACAGTTTCACATTCATTAACATACTTTTGGGGTTGAATCAACTTTTCCGGGCCTTCGAGGATTCGAACTAGCACTTCTTTCATCTCGGGCGCGACCCCGACAAAAAGGCTCACGGGACATATCTTCTAGGAAGTCTCGGAGCGGGCATCCTACCTCTGCAGGACCCCTGTTAGAATCCTTCCCTCGAAGTTTCTAGCTGGGCGTCCCCGATTCGAACCCTTCGGTATGCTAAACAATCCGTAGCCTGTCGATTCAAAACTCTTTGCACATACTCATTCATCACATTCACTTCACGACTTTCTCAAATTGATTTGGTATCAAGGAAGGCATGACACCACGTGTCACCCTTATAAATTCACTTTCTCAAATCAGCTTTGCTTCTTTAAAACACATTCACTTTTGAAAGGTAACTCACAAGAAGTTGCATTCAAGGATCATTTCATGTAAAATACAAAACTCCTTTCATAACTACTTTTGAGCATCACGTAAAGCAACCACATAGCACGAATAATCACCGTTCAATGCAAACAATCATTCTCAACTCTTTTCCAACTATGCCTTTCTCAATTCATCGAGTTTAGTACAATTGATTCCATTTTCTGAGCCACAATAACCACAAGTAGATATTACCTAATTCAACATTCTTACTTTTCACAATTCATTGTCTTCACCTTAATTTTATGCCTCCACTTAATAACTCGTCTTCTCACACTTTACCGTCTTTGCTTTAATGTTTTCCGATTACTCCTATGCCTCCACATGTAAATTAACCTCTTCTTACTCATAATTAATCCGATAGCTCTCCTTCTTAGGTTTCTATCCCATTAATTGTTCTTTCTTGACCAACTCAATCATACATTTCTTAATCCCTTTTTCATCGCTCCACTTTCGCTAGCTCCGCTTATCTTCACATTTAGTTTAACCTCAAGGATTTAATTATCTTTTGAACTCGAATATCCCGATACTCACCCATTTCTCACTCCCATACCTCAATTGTGCAACATTTACTATGAACTCACACTTCTCTTTTATGCCTAATTTGCTATTTCCAGGTATTAGCAATCATCCCTTAATGTCGTAAATTCAATCAATCTCTAAGAGTCAATCTGAAATATTAGTTCACAACTTATGCCCAAACCACACATGCTTATCCCCGTCCCTAACTAGCCGGATTCTCGATACTACTCCTTGTACTCAAGCAACCCAACTCCGTCCGAACTCCCTGGTTTCTTATTCGAGTCTAAACAACTACCAATTCCCATCATAGCTCCTAATTCAACTTTCAGCAATTACTAAACTTATTCAATAGCATACGTGTTTAGTATTCACAATCACATTCAACAATCACAATAAACTCATTTGGATTCGAAATTACTAATAGTTAGAGTATAAGACTACCCACCTCGGATTCTCGGGTTTGGAATTGATCGAATTGCTTGCTGTCTCTCGCTCTGTGTTCGGTTACGTTTGGTTTCGGGGACTCTCGCTTCCTCTTGCTTTTGGTTTAACGATTCCGGTTTCCTGCCGCCCCTCGATCCGGCCCTCACGCATTAGCCGCCGGTCTTTCCCCCTTGCCGCCGTTGCTTTTCCCGGTTCCGGCCTCCCGAATTCTCGCTCATTTGTCTCTGTTTCGGGTCTTTCCTCCACCCCTTGCTCTACCCCAGTCTCTCGCTTTCTTCCCTTGCTCGTCGCGTATTAGCATCGCTAGTCATCGTTTTCGGGTCTCGCTGTGGTCGTCGACCACCCCTCGGTCTCCTCGACCCCGGCACCGCTCGCCTTCTCTTTCTCTCTCTGCCCTCGGTCCTCCTTCTTCCCTTCTTCCTTCGCTCTCGTTTCTCTTCTCTTTCGCCTTCCCGACCCCTCGCTTTCCCTTCGCCCACCGATCGCCGGGCGAGGCCACCGGCCTCCTCTCGGTCTCTCCCGCTCTCCCGCCTCCGTGCTCTGTTTCCGCTTCCTCTTTCCTATTTTCGCTCGGCCTCCTTCTTTCCCCGAGCCTTCTTTCCTTTCCTTTCACTTTCCATCGCTTAATTGGGTCGGTTAATGATCCTTATTGGACCCCAAATTGATTTCTATCTCATTTCTCCACTTAACCCAAAACCCACCTCTTCATTTCCTTTTTATAAATCTTTTTCCTTTTTTTCTTGCTAAACTTAATAATAATTAAACCCACAATTTATCTTTCTCATTTCTTCATAATTCAACCAAAGTAATCACCGGCCCATATACGACAAGTCCATATCTCCCCCTTCCGTTCTCTTTATGCTACTGCATCCTAACTTATTTTAATACGCCGGCCACGACAATTCCTAATCACCAAACGGTTTAACCTAGATAGAAAGGATGCAATTCCCTTAATTTAATTTCTTCAACATCAACCTCCAGAGGGATACTAAAGTAATATGTCCGGCCGTAAATAAAATCAGTCACTCACCCCTAGATGCGCGGAATAATACTCAATAATTCTATGTTTTTCACTTGCTTTTCTTTAAAATTCCGGGTATTACAAAAACCTAACCTTATTTGTATACTCGAGATGAGACTGTACTAAGATAGAGTAATAGTCTCCATTCTGGTGCCAAAATTCAGCCCAAAATAAAAGCTGTTCAAAATAGAAAGTTTTGAAAATAGAAGTTTCCAAAAATAGAAAATTCCCTAAAATGGAAAGTTTCGAACGTCGGCTCCAGCTCCTCTTTCTCTTTCCGGATAATCCGAATCGGTTGAGGTCTCCCATGCCTATCTCCAAACAAGTTATCGAGATTTATCAATAAGAAGTCCATAGGGCTAAAGTGAAGACTCGGATTTTAACTCTAACCCATTCCGAGTATTACAAGAAGACTCGAGTATAATTCCTATCTCTCTTAAGTTTTGATTTCAAGTCATTCGAACACTATAGAAACTCTTGTATAAGTTTTCATTCCGTTCGACTCACTCGGAAAGCATCTTATTGCATATCTCCTACACTAATGTTTCGAGTCACTCGGACATCACTCAAAACTATCGCATGCTCAAATTATTTGTCTAACATTCTTATTCTTAACATTAACTATGTATTTCAACGCAAAGAGAATTCCTTATTCTAAGTCGGTTTGTTTCCTTGACAATTATTTGATCGGATCAAGTTGTTATACTCCGATATTGTACTTTTTAACTTGATCATCCTTAGGATTGACTCAAATGGAATTTGAGTATATTGGATATTAGACTCAGAAAATTCCATTCTTTTAAGCCAAAGATAACTAAGCACTTAATTATTCTAATTTAATTATCATCTCGTGCCTAATCTTGGACAAAAGTATTTTATACTTTGAGACCCAATGTGGTTTGGTTTTATAGGTTATTCAAACGAGGCTAACTTATTTTTGAAATACAAAAGCAACCGACTTCTACCCGTTAACCACCAGCAAGTATTTTATACTTTGAGACCCAATGTGGCTTGGTTTTGTAGGTTATTCAAACGAGGCTAACTTATTTTTGAAATACAAAAGCAACCGGCTTCTACCCGTTAACCACCAGCAGACAAGGTTTATCTACTTCTAGACATGGCTCGGATACCGTGTCGGGGTTGTTTGTTTCTAAAATTGGACAACTCCAACTCTAGGCTTAACGGTTGTTTCCACCACAACTTTCAGTTACCACCAAGTGATTGGATTATCTTTTGGAGCCAAGAGTTGTTGCACAATGTCCCCATCCCAACGGATCTTTTCCGAGTGACTCGGAAGAGCCGTTACAATGCCTAGTGAAGACTAGAGCCAAGACTCCAATCACTCGCTTGGTGGGATATAAATAGACGCCACCTCACAAGACTAGAAGATTGCTGAATATATTATTATTCTCATTCTTATTCAATCTTCTATTTACAACTCCAAGTCTCGTATTTAATATTTTCCGAGTTGTAAGGAAAGTCTTGTAATCAATCACACTCTTTTCTTACTTTCCGAGTAAGGTCCATTGATTGAGCTGTACTCGGTTAACTCAATTGATTTGTCCCCGATTGTAAAGGTTACCTTAGTTAGAAAGTACTAGATCGGATAAGGGAACTTCGAGTCTAGGAAAACATTGTAAGGAATTATTTAAGGGAGCAATTATGGTTGAGTCGGTCCTCCGTATTTTGTGGATTCAAAAAGTGGATTTGACTTGATACTTGGATTAGCACTGTCCGTGGTTTTCTTCCCAGGAGGGTTTCCACATATATCTATGTTATTACTTTTCTGCGTCCAATCTATACTTAGAATATGGTGTTGAGTCTGTATTGTTGTAAAAATTGTCTAATTTCCTTCATCACCCTATTCACAACACCTCTAAGGTGACTTGGACTCTCGAGGGCAAACCTTTAATTGGTATAAGAGCCTAACCTTTCAAGAGGGTCTCACAATCCAAAGGTATAAAGATCGGATGCCTCGGAACAATGGTGAGTTCGATGAAGGAAGATCATCCACTAGACCACCAAAGTTCAAAGGGTCAAACTTTGCCCATTGGAAGAAGATGATGGAATGCTTCGTGCAGAGGTTCAAACTCAGCTCGTGACACGGCTAAAGAGGTGCGGGACACACTTGTCATCGCATGTGAAGGAATAAGCCAAGTGAAGCAGGCGAAGATAAGTCATTATCTTCATAAGTATGAGTTGTTCAAGATGGAGCCGAAGAAAACATCACTCGGATGTATGTTCGGTTCACTCGAGATTACTAATTATCTCAAATCTCTAGGTAGAAGGATTTCTCACAAAGAAATGTCCAGAAAGATTATAAGAAGTCTACCAAAGAAGAGATGGGGTCCCAAACCGACAACCATTAAAGAAGCTCAAAACCTCTATCAACTAAGGCCGGACGAGCTTATTGGCAAGCCACTCACTCATGAGATTCTTTTCGAGGAAGAGGATGCAGAGGTCAACACCAAAGAGAATATTGCACTGAAGGCCTCAAAAAGCGGACGTGAAAGTCCGAGCTCCTTAAAATTAGAAGAGGACCCTATGGCACTCGGAGCCCATGGCTTCAAGAGAATGATGAAATACAAGAAGTGGGAAAAGAGGCCAAAGGATGAGTTCTACCAGAAAGATAAGAAGGACATAAAAGGTAATATTATTCTCTTTCAAAGTTATCTTTATCTAACAACACTCGGTTGCTTTAAATGTGGCAACAAGGAGCACATAGTCAAAGATTGTCCAAAGAGAAAGAAGGACAGAAAGAAAAAGGCTATGATGGCTACCTGGATTGATGACGACTCATCTAAAGAAGATGATTCTGATGACTAAAGTGTTCTATGGCACTTACGGACGCTAGAAGCCGAATCCGAGTCGACAACGATGACTCGGACATTGATGAGGTAACTCGAAGAAGAAGAAAGGCCATTGGTATTTAGACAGTGGTTGCTCATGCCACATGTCAGGAGATTCAATACTCTTCTCTCGAGCTAGAAGATCGGAAAGGAGGAAAAGTCACTTTTGGAGATAACAACAAAGGCAAGATAGTAAGGATTGGCAAAATGGGTGAAGGAAACAACACAGTCAGCCTAGTTTACCTTGTTAAAGGACTCAAGTACAATCTCCTTAGCAATTCTCAGCTATGTGACAAAGGTCAAGAGGTAATGTTCACTCGGACCAACTGCTACATCTCTTATGTAGTCACCAAAGAGACTAAGCTCTCGTGTCCGAGGTCGGGTAACACCTACACTATTTCTCTCTCGATTCAAGTCGAATTTATTTTGTTTCAAAGCTTCGTGAATAATGATTGATGGACTTGGCATCGTAGATTAAGCCATATTAGCATGTATACTATCAAGAAACATGCATCTCATGGACTGGTTAGGGGTTTACCTAACTGTACTTTTAGGAAAGAGAAAATTTGTGAGGCATGCACAAAAGGTAAACAAGTTAGATCATCTTTGAAGCCACTCAAAACCGTATCTACATCCAAAGTGATTGAATTGCTTCAAATGGATTTGTGTGGTGAAATTCTTGTGAAAAGTCTTGGAGGTAAATCGTATTTACTTGTTGTTGATGATTTCTCATGATTTACTTCGGTATGTTTTCTTAAGAATAAGAATGAAGCCTTCAAAGAGGTCATTAAGCTCTGTAGAAAAAGTCAAGTGGAGTCCCGGGCTCACATCGAAGGATTCGAATTGACCATAGAAGGGAGTTCGACTACTCATAATTCACGGACTTCGTGATAAGAATGACATCTCTCACAACTTCTTTGCACCAAGAACTCCTCAACAAAATGAAGTAGTGGAGAGAAAGATCAGAAATCTTGAAGAAATAGGAAGGGCTTTGATGATTTAAAATGATCTACCTTACTATTTCGGGCTGAGGCAATCAACACAGACAAATTACACACTCAACAGATGCCTCATTAGACCCATCTTGAAGAAAACACCCTACAAGCTTTACAAAGGGAAGAAAACCAACATCTCCTAGTTCAAACCATTTGCGTGTAAGTGTTTTGTCCAGAACAATAGTAAGGAGCATCTGACTAAGTTTGATGCTAGGTCGGATGAAGGTATATTTACGGGTTATTCATCTTATAGCAATGCTTATCATGCTTTTAACAAAAGAACTAACAAAGTGGAAGAAAGTATCCACATTGTCTTTGATGAAATTGATCTTGGTAGGATAAGTGAGTCCACATACTCGGATCTTAGAATTAACGAGAGATGAAGATGACCTTGCTGAAGCCGAGCTCGGAAAGAGTCAAAATAGATTTACTAAGGTAACTCGGAATGGAGCAACTCACAATGTTTTGACTCGGATCGAACAAACTCAAGAGCCAGCTCAAAATGCTGAAGAACAAGTCAATGAGACTCAATAAGATTAACCCACTGAAGATCAACCTGTTCAACTAACAAACCTGGCAAAACAAAGGACATGTAAAGCTTTAAAATGTGCATCCAGCCACCCACTTGAAAACATGCTTTCTAACATCAACAATGGGTTAAGAACTCGATCTTCTTTGCATAATCTGTGTGCATTTTCTGCATTCATGTCATTTACGGAACCCGAAATGCACTAGAAGCCCTAAATGAGCCTCGAATGGGTAGAGGCCATGCAAAAAGAGCTCAATCAATTTGAAAGAAACAAAGTCCGGACTCTAACCAAACGACCATCTAACCACCTAGTCATAGGAACCAAATGGGTTTTCAAGAACAAACTGGATGAGGAAGGGTTGGTAGTTAGAAATAAGGCAAGACTTGTTGCCCAGGGTTACAATCAAGAAGAAGGAATTGATTGTGGGGAAACTTTTGCATCTATTGCTAGGATTGAGGCAATCGGAATCTTGTTAGCATTTGCATCTAGCATGAATATCAAGCTTTATCAAATGGATGTCAAATGTGCTTTTCTGAATAGTTTCATTCAAGAAGAAGTCTATGTTGAGCAACCCCTAGATTTGAAAACTCAGAATTTCCAAATCATGTTTTCAAATTGCAAAACGCGTTAAATGGTCTTAAACAAGCTCCCGAGCTTGGTATTCTAAGTCAGTTTGTTTCCTTGAGAATGATTTGATCGAGATCCAGTTGTTATACTTTGATATTGTACTCTTTTAACCTGATGATCCTTAGGATTAACTCAGATGGAATTTGAGTATATTGGATATTAGACTCGGAAAATTCCATTCTTTTAGGCCAAAGATAATTAAGCACTTAATTATTCTAATTTAATTATTATCTCGTGCGTAATCTTGGACCAAAGTATTTAACACTTTGAGAACCAATGTGGTTTGCTTTTGTAGGTTACTCAAACGAGGCTTAACTTATTTTGAAATACAAAAGCAACCGACTTCTAGCCGTTAACCACTAGCGAGACAAGGTTTATCTACTTCGGACATGGCTCGGACACCGTGTCGAGGTTGTGTGTTTCTAAAACTTGAAAACTCCAACTCTAGGCTTAATGGTTGTTTCCACCATAACTTTCAATCACCACCAAGAGATTAGACTATCTTTTGGAGCCAAGATCCATTTCGCAACGTCTCCATCCCAACGGATCTTTTACGAGTGGCTCAAAAGAGCCGTTACAACGACTAGTGAAGACTTCGTCCAAAGCCAAGACTCAACGATCACTCTACTTGGTTGGATATAAATAGGCGCCACCTCACAAGACTAGAAGATTGTTGAACATGTTGCTAAACATATTCTCGAACACATTGCTTGAGCCGAAATTATTGTTCTCATTCTTATTCAATCTTCTATTTACAACTCCAAGTTTTTATTTAATATTTTTTGAGTTGTAAAGAAAGTCTTATAATTAGTCACACTCTTTTCTTACTTTCGAGTAAGGTCCATTGATTGAGCTATAAGGGTTAACTCAAGCTGATTTGTCCCCGATTGTAAAGGTTACCTCGGTCAGGAAGTACTAGATCGGATAAGGGAACTTCGAGTCTAGGAAAACATTATAAGAAATTGTTTAAGGGAGCAATTCTAGTTGAGTCAGTCCTCTCGTATTTTGTGGATTCAAAATAGTGGATTTGACTTGGTGCTTGGGTTAACACTGTCTCGTGGTTTTCTCGCCCTAGGAGGGTTTCCACGTATATCGGTGTTATTACTTTTCCGAGTCCAATCTAGACTCGGAATCCGGTGTTGAGCTATATTGCTACAAAAATTGTCTAATTTACTTCATCACCCTATTCATCCCCCTCTCTAGGGTGACTTAGACTCTCCAAGAGAAAACCTTCATCAAGCTCGCTATCCGCCGAGTTGCTCGATCTTAAGAACTCCCGACAATCTCTCTCATAAACTACCTTTGTGTAAGCCTCATCGCAAGCTAGACTCAACCCATATCTTTTACGTTCCTGTTCGAAAAGAGATACGTCCCCGTGTAAGAGTAAGAGATACATGGCTTTAAGGCAATGATTCCAGTAGTCTTTTAAGCTTTGACCCCTTTTTCTATTGTTGAAGTAGGATATATGTGTTCACTTGGATTTTCTAAATAAGGCTTTTTTAGCGTTGTGACTACTATCTACTTAAAAACAAGTCAATCTATTCTTTAATCTAAGAGTCGGGCTTCTTTCTTATATGTTCAAGTGTAGCAATCAATCTCTGCTAAAGCTCTTGTTTTATCAATTTGTTCTAAAATAGTTATCTTTGAACCTCAAAAAATTGGTTGAAGATTTTCTAGTAAACTAGCAAGTAGGAAAGAAAAGCATTCTAGATAAGTTTACATGGAGGGATAGGGGGACCAAGGTTAAGAGCATCCCATACTTTTGAAAGTAATAAACAAACATAGAAGTTAAGAGTCTGTAGTTAGAGTTAGTAAAAGGATTTCTTTACTAGATTTAAACGATATGCAAATATATTTAGGACTCACAGGTAAGAAACTCTTATACTTTGCTGATCGGCTCGACCATCGGGTAAAGAAAGGTGCACTAGTTAAAGTAAGCGAGTAACCGAGCTTCAAACTATTCCTTAGGCACGGGGATCGCATAAAGATGCCGATGAGGATTCTTTTCACCCTTCCCTCATGGTACTACTTTGCTTTCAGTCACTCATGAGTATTTAGCCTTGCAAGGTGGTCCTCGCTAATTCGGATGGGATTCGACATGCCCCATGTTACTCGAGTCGGAGCGTAAGCCGGTGATGCTTTAAGAAACCCCTGTTTTCACGGTTTAGGCTGCTCCTATTTCGCTTCGTTGTTACTATGGAAATCACTTTTGCTTTCTTTTCCTCTGACTACTAAGATGTTTCAGTTTGCTAGGTTGTCTCTTACATTGCCATGGATTCAGCAGGTGGACTAACTTGAGGGAGTATTTCTACCTATTTGGAGTTTTTTTATATTATTTAAATTCAACTTTTATTGCTTTCGTATTGTGAATTTTGAGATGTAATTTTATTTAGTTCCATCCCGCCCGATGTAGACACCTAAAAAGTGTCATGCCTTTTCTATTTTATTTATTTGTTCACCTGATGATGAAATCCCGAGTTACGTTGGTGGATTTGGAACACGGTCGGTGTCCGAACAATGTAATGGAAGCTAGTCAACCACAAAGAACCCCCAATACGAAATAAATAGCCTTTTGCCTTGGGTTTACCCAAAAATTCCTTTTCTTTCAGATGGTCCAAGCCCGGGCCAAACCTCTAGAGTCGGCGGAAGTCCATTGCCGCATGCGGGAAATTCTAGGCTCGGAATTCTACATTTTATTTTTACGTCCAACCGGACACGGAGCTTAAGACCTTAAGACAACGTTAGGTGCTATATTTCATGATCACATGCATTAAAGTGTTGTGTTTTGCTCCAAGACAGTTTGCACTGAGACAAGAAGCACACATCCCTTAAATGACGTCGTATGTGGCCGACACCCTCTACCAGTGTATTTCACTCAAAACGCTGCATTTTGGCCGAGAATCCTGTTGTAGCATAGAAAGGGCATGAAACCCTAGAAAAGCACTTGGTGGCCAGCACCCACTACCAGCTTTCTCACCTTGAAACACTGTGTTTTGGGCTAAGGAATCCTGTTGTAGCATGGAAAGCTCGAAACACTAGAAGAACACCTTGTGGCTGGCACCCCCTACACCATTTTTATCCGGTTTTATTCGGTTCGGTCTTTACATTATCTTGGCCCGGTTTCGTAGCTAATTCGGAGGGCTGATCAAGAGTAACCCTAGGTCATTTGTGACCTAATCTCCTCCCTATAAATAGAGAGCTTAGGCTCCCATTCAAGATATGGCTCATCCTTCAATGTCACACTACGAAGACTTGATTAAAAGCTATTGAATAATCCTCTTTGTATTACAATCTCTTGGTCTCTTTTTAGCCTATTACTATTCTACTCTCCATTCTAACCAACATCTGAACTTGAAAACTTCATCATTCATACATGGTGCTTGGATTAACTTGATTAAGAAAGTCTTGTAATCACTTCTAATCTTGACTTTCTTTCTAAGTCCCTTGACTGAGCTGTAAGGGCTAACTCGGCTTAGTTGTCCCCGACTATAAAGGTTAACTCGGTCAGGAAGTACTCGATCAAATAAGGGAATTTCGAGTCTAGGAAAACTTGTAAAGGAATTATCTAAGGGAGCAATTCTGGTAAGAGTAAGTCCTTTGCAATTGAGGATCCATTTAGTGGATTTAACATGGTGCTTGGCTTAACACTCGTCCAGTTGTTTTCTCGCTCCGGGAGGATTTTCACGTATTTACGTATGTTTTACATTCTAAGTCCAATCTAGACTCATAATCTTTTTCTTAGTATGTTCTATGCAAAACAATTTGATTTTTTTCAAAAATCTTTCATTACCTTATTCACCCCCTCTAGGGTGGCTAAACCTCTCTAAGAGCAAACCTTCAATTAGTATTAGAGCCTAGCCTTTCAAGAGGATGTCACAATCCAAAGGTCTAAAGATCAGATGGCTCGGAACAATGGAGAGTTTGATGAAGGAAGATCATCCACCAGACCACCCAAGTTCAAGGCGTCAAGCTTTGCACACTTGGAAGAAGATGATGGAATGCTTTCTACTGGATAATGATGAAGAAGTTTGGAACATCATCAAGAATGGGAACTTCATTTCAATGAAGATGGAAGGAGTCAGATCTATACCCAAGGAAAAATCAGAGTACACTACTAAAGAGAATGAGAAGTTCATAATGAACTTCAAAGCTATGAACACTCGATGTAAGCTATCAGCTCGGAAGAATACAACAGAGTGTCGGCCGTGACACAACCAAAGAGGTGTGGAATACACTCGGTCAATATCTATGAAGGAACTAGCAGATTGAAGCGAGGCAAAAATAAGTCAATATCTTCACAAGTATGAGCGAGTTCAAAATGGAGCTCGAGGAGAACATCTCTCGGATGTATGCTTGGTTCACTAAGATTACCAACAATCTCAAGTCTCTAGGTAGAAAGATCTCTCATAAAGAAATGGTCGGAAAAATTATGAGAAGTCTACCAAAGAGAAGATGGCATCCCAAGGTGACAACAATTAAAGAGGCTTAGAATCTCTCTCAACCGAAGCCTGATGAGCTTATTGGGATGCTACTTACTCATGAGCTGCACCTAGAAGAAGAGGATGTACAGGTCAACACCAAAAAGAACATCACGTTAAAGGCCTCAACAAGCAGACGACAAAGTCCGAGCTCCTCGGACTCGAAAAGGATCCCATGGCACTCATTGCTAGAGGCTTTGAAAAGATGATGAAGTACAAAAAGTGGCAAAAGTGGCCAAAGGAGGAGTTCTACAAGATAGACAAGAAAGACAGGAAAGGTAAATACTCATTTCCTTCTAAGTTGTCTTTAACTAAGAATTCTGGTTGTTTTGAATGTGGCAGCAAGGAGCACATAGTCAAAGACTGTCCAAAAAGAAAGAAAGACAGAAAGAAGAAAAAGGCTATGGTGGCTACCTAGAGCGATCATGACTCATTTGAAGACTTAGAAGTTGGATCCGAGTCGAGATAGTGACAACTCGGATATTGAGGAACCAAGTCCTCGGGAGGTAATTGAGTACTTCCTTAAGTTTTTAAAGCTGATCTTGTTAGATATATCTTTACTTTGGAAGAAAAGTCCAATTCGACTCTTTTGATTTCAAGAAACAACTTGAGTCTCTTAATGCTTGAGAGTACTTGTTTTGAAAAATGAGTTAGAAAACAAAATCTAAAAGTACTTGAGACCGAGTGCTCAAGATAATGAGATTGAGTTTGAGTGCCTCGGAATGGACAATGAGCAACCGAAAAGGAAGCTCAATGAGTTTCAAGAGCTAGTTTTAAAACTCACTCAAGGTAAGAAAAACCTTAATCTTTTACTAGGCTCTCAATGGGTCTCATTTAGGAAAGAAGGCCTTGGTTACAATGCTGAAGAGGAATCTAATTCCTATTCAAGTCTTTTCAAAACCGATTCCGAACTATAAAGTTCAAGAAGGCTGAGCATGGTCCCATTCATTTGAATGAAAAGAGGACTCATCACGAGACTAGTTTACGAGAAAAGCCTTCTCAACCTATTTACAAAAAGAAAGGTTTTCAAACAAAAGAGACACAAACTCAATTTTCTAAAAGGAAGACTCGGAATCGGACCAAACCCAAAATTACTCAAATATGGGTTCCCAAAAATGCTCTTCCTTAGAGAAAGAACACGATAAAGATAGTTACTTGGGTTTGTGAGAGGAAGTGAGAAGGGTTAGTTTGTTTCTGTCTTGTAGGTGACTCAAAAAGAAGGGTCACTGGTACTTAGACAGTGGTCGCTCACGCCATATGTCTAGAGATTCAAGACTCTTTTTGAGTTAGAAGACATGAAGGGAGGAAAAGTCACATTTGAAGATAATAGCAAAGGTAGGATAGTTAGGATTGGCAAGATTGGTCAAGGAAACAACTCGGTCGGTTTTGTCTTCCTTGTCAAAGGGCTCAAGTACAATCTCCTGAGCATCTCTCATCTATGTGACAAAGGTCAAGAGGTCGGACCAATAGCTACATTTCGATGCGAGTCACCAAAGAGATAAAACTCTCGAGTCCGAGGTCATGTAGCACTTATATTATTCCTCTTTCGGATACTAATCAGAATTTGTCTTGGTTAAAAGTATCTTTGAATGATGATTCATGGACATGGCATCGTAGATTAGGTCATATTAGCATGTACATCATCAAGAAAATTGTATCTTACGGATTGTTTAGGGATTTACCTAATCGTGCATTTAAGAAAGATAAAATCTGTGAAGCATGCACAAAAGGAAAGCAAGTCAGATCATCTTTCAAATCACTCAAAATTGTGTCTACATCCAAAGTACTTGAATTGGTTCATATTGATGTGTGTGGTGAAATTCTCGTGAAAAGCTTAGGAGGTAAATCATATGTGCTAGTTATTGTTGATGATTATTCAAGATTTACCTGGGTGTGCTTTCTAAAGAACAAGAATGAAGCCTTCAAAGAGTTCACTAAGATCTGCAGGAAAATTCAAGTGGAGTCTTAGACTCGGATAAGAAGAATTCGAATTAACCATACAAGGGAGTTCGATTACTCGGAATTTGCAGATTTCGATGATAAGAATGGCATCTCCCACAACTTCTTTGCACCAAGAACTCCTCAACGAGAATGGAGTAGTAGAAAGAAAGAACAGAACTCTTGAAGAAATAGGAAGGACCATGATGATTGAAAATGATCTACGTTACTATTTCTAGTCCGAGGCGATCAACACGAGCAAATTATACACTCAACGAGATGCCTCAACAAATTATACACAGACAAATTAAAAAAGACACCCTATGAGCTATGCAAGGGAAAGTAGCCCAACATTTCCTACTTTAGACCTTTCGGATGTAAATGCTATGTGCATAACAATGGTAAGGAACATCCGATCGAGTTTGATGCTAGGTTAGATGAAGGTATATTTCTCGGCTACTCTTCTCATAGTAAAGCTTATAGAGTTTTTAACAAAAGGACTAACAAAGTGGAAGAAAGTATCTATGTTGTCTTTGATGAGATTGATCTTGGCAGGATATGTGAATCCACTTTGTCGGATCTCAAGCTTAACAGAGATGAAGATGATATTGTTGAAGTTGAGCTCAAAATGAGTCTAAACAAGAGAACCGAGGCAACTCGGATTGAGCCAACTCGGAATGAAGTGACTTAGAATGAACAAGTTCAAGAGCCAACTCAGAATGTTGAAGATCAAGCCAATGCGGAGACTCAACAAGAGCAACCAACCGATGATCAACCTGTTCAACCAACAAACTTAGTAAACCAAAGGATAGGTAGAGCTTTCAAATATGCATCTAGTCACCCACCCGAGAACATTCTTTTTGATATCAACAGTGGGGTAAGAACTCGTTCTTCTTTGCAAAATCTATGTGCATTTTTAGCATTGCTTTCATTAATTGAACCTAAAAATGTACTAGAAGCCCTACTTGAACCTGAGTAGGTAGAGGCCATGCAAGAAGAATTAAATCAATTTGAAAGAAACCAAGTCTAGACTCGGCCAAATGACCTTCTTACCATCCAAGTAATACGAACCAAGTGGGTTTTCAAGAACAAACTTGATGAGGGAGGGTTAGTAGTCATAAATAAAGCTAGATTTTGCTCAAGGATATAACCAAGAAGAGGGGATTGATTATGGGAAAACCTTTACACCTGTTGCTAGGATTGAGGCAATCAGAATTCTCTTAGCATTTGCATCTAGCATGAACATTAAGCTTTATCAAATGGATGTTAAGTGTGTATTTCTCAATGGTTACATTCAAGAAGAAGTTTATGTTGAGCAACCCACTGGATTTGAAAACTCTCAATTTCCAAATCATGTTTTCAAATTGCAAAAGGCTTTGTATAGTCTAAAATAAGCTCCCGAGTGCTTGGTTTGAAAGACTAAGCGGTTTCTTGGTTAAAAATGATTTCAAAAGTGGTCGATTAAAAAAACTCTTTTCACAAAAACCAAGGGGAATGATTTTCGTATCATTCGGATCTATGTTGATGATATTATATTTGGAGCTACTAATGAAACTCTATTCCAAGAGTTTTCCGAGTTAATGAGACAGGAGTTCCAAATGAGCATGATGGGAGAACTCAGTTTCTTCTTTGGTCTACAAATCAAGCAAGAAAAGGATGGAATCTATGTCCATCAATCTAAGTACACCAAGGAGCTACAAGATGTGAAGCACGCAGCAACACCTATGAGTAGAAGTTTCAAATTGGACTTAGACGAGAAAGGTAAAGCTGGAGATCAAAAACTCTACAGAGGCATGATTGGATCTCTACTTTATCTCACATCTAGTAGAGGCAGATATCATGTTTAGTGTCTGCCTTTGTGTAAGATTTCAAGCTAATCCTAAGGAATCACATCTCGGTGCATGAAGAGAATCTTTAGATATCTTGTAGGGACTTAGAATTTTGGTATATGGTTTTCCAAAGACTCAGAACTAACTCTCACTGGATACTCGGATGCCGACTATGCTTGGATACAAGGTTGATAAAAAGAGCATGTAAGGAGCATGCTAATTTTTGGGTTAATCACTCATCTCTTGGCTCTCAAAGATGCTTGGGAGTTCCTTTAAGAAACTTTGGCGATGTAATACTCCTAGGGGGTGTTTTAGGGTGTTACATATAACTTGATCTTTCTTAGGATCGACTCGATGGAATTTGAGTATAATGAATATTAGACTTAGAAAATTCCACTGTTTCTAGGCCTGAGATAATTATGCACCTAATTATCTTAATTAAACCATTATACTGTGCCTAATCTTGGACCAAAGTATTTTATACTTTGAGAACCAAAATTATTTGCTTTTGTAGGTTATCCAAACGAGGTTATCTTATTTTTGAATTACGAAGTAACCAGCTTCAAGTCGTTAATCACTAGCAGACAAGGCTTTTCTACTTCGAACAAGGCCAAGACTCTATGTCGGGGTTGTCTATTTCTAAAGCTGGAAAACTTAAACGTTAAGCTCAATGGTGGTTTCCACCTTACTCTTTAGACATCACCAGCTGATTGGAGCACCTTTTGGAGTCAAGAGCCGTTGCACAACGTTCACATCCCAACGGATCTTTTCCGAGTAACTCGGAAAAACCGTTACAACGGTCAAGAAGAACTTCTTTTCGGATATTAGTCACAATGGCTAATCTGCTTGGTTATCTATAAATAGAAGCCAACTCTCAACACTTAAAGATTACTGGAATTATTGTTGATACACGTTACTTAAGTGACATTCATTGTATTCATACGCAATCTTTTATGTTACAACTCCCAAATTATAATTCATACTTTCGAGTTGTAAAGTCTTGTAATCGGTAAGGTCCCTTGACTGAGCTGTAAGGGTTAACTCAGCTCATTTGTCCCTAGTCTGTAAAGGTTACCTCGGTTAGAAAGTAATAGATCGGATAAGGGAATTTCGAGTCTAGGAAAACTTTGTAAGGAATTATTTAAAGGAGCAATTCTGGTTAAGTCGATCCGCTATATTTTGTGAAATCAAAATAGTGGATTTGACTTGGTGCTTGGACTAGCACTGTCCAGTGATTTTCTAACCCAGGAGGGTTCCCACGTATCTCCGAGTTTACAATTTTCGAGCCCAATCTAAACTCGGATTGTCCGATTCAATCTTTTCAAGCTTATTCTATCTAAGTTTGTTAAAATTTCCTCATCACCCTATTCACCCCCTTTTAGGGTGACTAAGACTCTCTAAGAGCAAACCCGCAATTGGTATGAGAGCCTAGCCTTTCGAAAGGGTCTAACAACCTAAAGGTCTAAAGATCGGATGGCTCGTAACAACGGAGAGTTCAATGAAGGAAGATCTTCCAAGCACACCACCTAAGTTCAAAGGATCAAATTTCGTGCACTTGGAAGAAACTAATGGAATGCTTTCTGTTGGATAACGATGAAGATGTTTGGAACATCATTTAAGAAGGTAATTACATTCCAATGAAGATGGAAGATACAAGACTTGTACCTAAAGCAAAGTTCGAGCACACTAATGAAGAGTTAGAAAAGTTTAGAAAGAACTTTTAGCAACACATATATAGGAACAAGCCAGGTGAGACAAGCGAAGATAAGTCAATATCTTCACAAATATGAGCCGTTCAAGATAGAGTCGAAGAAAACATAACTCAAATGTTTATACACTTCATTGAGATTACAAATAATCTCAAATCTCCGGGTAGAAGGATTTCCCATGAAGAATTGGCAAAAAAATTCTAAGAAGTCTACCCAAGAGAAGATGGGGTCCCAAGGTGACAGCCATTGAGGAAGCTCGGAACCTCTCTCAACTAAAGCTAGACAAATTGATTGAAAAGTTACTTAACCATGAAATCCATCCGGAAGAAGAGGATGCCGAGGTTAGCACCAAAAAGAACATTGCACCGAAAGCCTCGAAAGCGAGAGGAGAAAATATGAGTTCCTCATATTCATAGGAAGATCCCGTGGCACTAATTGCTCGAGCCTTCAAAAGAATGATGAAGCACAAGAAATGGGAGAAGAGGCCAAGGGAAAAGTTCTACTAGAAAGATAAGAAGGACGAGAAAAGGTAAAAATTCCTCCCCTTCAAAGTTATCTTTAACTAAGAACTCGGCTATTTTGAATGTGGCAGCAAAGATCACATAGTCAAAGACTGTACAAGGAGAAAGAGGGACAGAAAGAAGAAGAAGGCTATGATGGCCACATGGAGTGATGAAGACTCATCCGAAGAAGATGAAGATTCGATGACTTAAAGTGTCCGATGGCATAAACAGACTCGTAAGCCGAATCCGAGTCGGACTCGACAACTTAGACACCGAGGAGACAAATCCTCAGGAGGTAATTGAATACTTTCTCAAGTTCTCCAAAGTTGATTTAGCTAAATATATTTATACTTTGGAAGAAAAGTCCAATTTTGATTCTTCTCAATTCAAAGAACAACTTGAGTCTCTCACTTCGAGAGCACCTTGGTTTGAAAAATGAATTTGAAAACCGAGACTTACCCTAAGAGAACTCAAGACTAGTACTCAAACTAATGAGACTGAGTCCGAGTCACTCGGAAGACAGAATGAGAATCTAAAATAAAAGCTCAATGAGTCTCAAGAGCTTCTTTTGAAATTTACTCAAGGTCGGAAAAACCTTGGCATGCTTTTAGGCTCTCAATGTGTCTCCTTCGAAAGGAAGGACTTAGTTTTAACGAAGAGGAGGAATCAAATTTCTACTTAGATCTTTTCAAAAGGATTCCAGAACTATGAAGTTCGGGAAGGATGAACATGGTCCCATTCATAAAAATGAAAGGAGGACTGAGCCTAGACCAGCCTACAAGAGAAGACTTTCTCCACCAATTTATAAAAGAAAAGATTTTCAAAAGAAAGAGACATAGACTTAGTTTTCTAAAAGGAAGACTCAAAATAAGACCAAACCCAAAGTCATTCAAATCTGGGTTCCCAAGAGTCTTCTTCCTCGGAAAAGGACCACAGTAAAGGGAGTTACTGGGTTCGTTAGAGGAAGTGAGAAGGGTTAGTGTGTTTCGACTCTGCATGTAACTTAGAAAAGGACAAAAGGGCATTAGTACCTAGGCAGTGGATGCTCACACCGCATGTCAAGAGATTGAAGACTCTTTTCCGAGTTGAAAGATTACAAAGGAGGCAAAGTCACTTTTGGAGATGACGAGTAAGGGCAAGATAGTTGGAATATGCAAGATTGGGAAAGGAGACAACCTGATCGGCCCAATCTATCTTGTCTAGGGATTAAAGTACAATCTTCGAGCATCTCTCAATTGTGCGACAAGGGTTAAGAGGTAAGATTCACTAAGACAAATTGCTATATTTTTTATGCAACCACCAAAGAGACTAAGCTCTCGAGTAATACCTACACTATTCCTCTTTCGATCCAAGTCAGAATTTATCTTGTTTAAAAGCATCTTTGCATGATGATTCTTGGACTTGGCGTCATAGACTAGATCATGTTAGTATGCATACTATCAAGAAGCTAGCATCTCATGGCTTAGTTAGAGGTTTACCTAACTGTGCATTTAAGAAAGATAAAATTTGTGAAGCATGCACAAAAGAGAAACAAGTTAGATCATCTTTCAAATCTCTCAAAACTGTTTCCATATCCAAAGTGCTTGAAATGTTGCATATGGATCTATGTGGTGAAATCCCGTAAAGAGCCTCAAAGGTAAATCATATGTACTTCGATTGTTGATGACTACTCACGATTTACCCGGGTTTGTTTTCTTAAGCACAAAAATGAAGCTTTCAAAGAGTTCAAGCAAGCTCTGCAGGAAAATTCAAGTAGAGTCTCGGATTCAAATCATAAGAATTCAAACTGACCATGGAAGGGAGTTCGATTACTCGGAATTTGCTGAGTTCTACGATAAGAATGGTATCTCTCACAACTTCTCAGCACCCGAACTCCTCAAGAGAATGGAGTAGTGGAGAGAAAGAACCAAACTCTCGAAGAAATAGGAAGAACAATAATGATTGAACATGATCTACCTTACTATTTCCGGGCTGAGGCAATCAACACAACTAACTACACACCGAACGGATGCCTTATCGGACCTATTACGAAAAAACTCCATACGAGCTCTACAAGGGAAAGAAACCCCACATCTCATGCTTCAAACCCTTCGGATGTAAGTGCTATGTTCACAATAATGGTAAGAATCACCTGACCAAGTGTGATGCTCGGTCAGATGAACGTATCTTTCTCGGTTATTCATCTTATAGTAAAGCTTATCGCATTTTCAATAAAAGAACTAACAAAGTGGAAGAAAGCATCCACGTTTTGATGAGATTGATAAGGGAAGACCAAGTGAGTCAACATTCTCGGATCTAAAACTCAGTTAAGATGAAGATGATATTGCTTGAAGCCGAGCTCGGACAGAGTTAAAGGAAAGCAACTCGGGATGAGGCGACTCGAATATCATGACTCGGATCGAACTAGCTCTAGAGCCAGCTGAGAATGTCGAAGACCAAACACATGAGCAAGCTCAAACAGATCGAGATCATCGAAGATCAACCAGCCCAAGCCACAAACCTGGTGAACCGGAGAACGAGTAGAGCATTCAAATATGTTTCCGACCACGTACTTGAGAACATGTTGTCCGACATCAACAAGTGGTGAAGGTTTGCTCTGGGAGAGTCTCGAGTCACCCTAGAGGGGGTGAATAGGGTGATAGAAAATTCTTTGTGAAATCAAATTCTTTTACGCAGAATAGAGAAGAAGATAGATTCTGGGTCTATCAACCGGGTCAGAAAAGATTGAACTCGGAAGGCAATAAGACGAAAGAACAAGAGCAATAAAGCCGTCCGAGTCCGGAATGAACTCGGAAAGTTAACACTTAGATTTTACGTGGAAACCCTCCCGGGGCAGAAAACCACGGACCGTGTCAATCCGGACATGAAGTCAAATCCACTATTTTGAGTCCATAAAATACCGTGAATCGATCGAACCCGAGTTGCTCCCTTAGACAACTCTATACAAGTTTTCCTAGACTCGAAATTCCCTTATCTCGATCTAGTACTTCCTAGCTGAGATAACCCTTACAGCTAGGGACAACTAAGCCGAGTTAACCCTTACAGCTTAGTCAAGGGACCTTACAAAGTATGTAAGAAAGAGTTTGTAATCGAGTACAAGACCTTACAACTCGAAAGTAATGAATTACAGAGTGGGAGTTGTAAGTTGAAGATTGAAAGTAAATACAATAACTTTGAGCAAGTACGTGTATAGACAATATATTCGGCAACCTTCAAGTCTTGTGAAGTGGCTTCTATTTATAGATAACCAGGCAGAGTAGCCGTTATCTTCATCTCGCTGACCGAGAGTCTTCCGTGACCGTTGATAAAAGCTTTCGAGTCACTCGGAAAGTATCCGTTGTAATGTGAACGTTGGACAACGGTTTAACTCTCTTGGAAATCCCAAAACCATTGGTAGTGTCTTGATTGATAAGGTGGAAACCACCGTTAAGCTTAGCGTTTCGGTTTTCCAGATTTGGAAACAGGCATGACTTCCGACACAATCTTCGAGACCGAAGCGAGGAAGGTGAAAAGCCATGTCTCGCTGGTGATTTGACATTCGAAGTCGGTTACTTTTGTGGTTTGAAAAAGGTGTATCCTCGATTGAATAACCTACAAAAGTAAATTACCTTCGGTTCTCAAAGTATAAAATACGTTGGTCCAAGGTTAGACACAAAAATAAAATAATTATGATAATTAAACAATTGATTAACCGAGTCGAAACGAAATGGAATTTTCCGAGTCCAATATCCATGATACTCGGAATTCCATCCGACTTAGTCTAAGTAATAAAACAAGTTCCATAAAGAATATCGGAGAGAATTAACTTGATATAGACTAAGCATGGAATGAGCTAAGAATACTGACTATAACAAAATAGAACGTATATCCACAAGTCGATTTTGAGTGAGAAACGACGAATCATCGGTATATTCAAAACGCGACACATCCGAGTGATGCTGGACTCGGAGCATAGAACCAGCTTTTCGAGTCACTTACGGATAAGCAGGAATTATAAGAAGTAGGAACTGTATCACATAAAGAAGATACAACTTTACTCAAAGAAGTTTACGTGATACGGAGAATGCCTTGGAATCAAAACTCAATAAGTATGGGATTGTTATACCGACTCATTTAATGCAACTCGAAATGCGTTAAGAGATGTCCGAGTCTTCAAGTGAGGGTAAGAACTCATTCTTCTTTGTAAAATCTATGTGCATTCACTGCATTCATGTCATAAACCGAACCCGAAATGCACTCGAGGCCCTAAATGAACCTGAATGGGTAGAGGCCATGCAAGAGGAACTTAATCAATTTGAGATAAACCAAGTTTGGGCATTGACCAAATGACTTTCCGACCACCCAGTCATAGGAACCAAATGGGTTTTTATTAAGAACAAACTGGATGATGATGGGTTGGTAGTAAGAAATAAGGCTAGACTTGTAACTCAAGGTTACAATCAAGAAGAAGGGATTGATTGTGGGGAGACCTTTGCACCGGTTGCTAGGATTGAAGCAATCAGAATCCTTTTGGCATTTGCATCAAGCATGAATATTAAATTGTATCAAATGGATGCCAAATGTGCTTTTCTAAATGGTTTCATTCAAGAAGAAGTCTATGTCGAGCAACCCCGGATTTAAAAACTCAGAATTTCCAAATCATGTTTTCAAGTTGCAAAAAGCTCTTTATGGTCTTAAACAAGCTCCTAGAGCTTGGTATGAAAGATTGAGCAGTTTCTTGGTTGAAAATAATTTCAAAAGAGGTCAGATTAACAAAACTCTTTTCGAAAAACAAAGGGGAAAGACTTTCTTATTGCTCGGATCTATGTTGATGATATAATTTTTGGAGCTACTAATGAAAATCACTATCGAGATTTTTCCGAGTTAATGAGACAGTAATTCCAAATGAGCATGATGGGAGAGCTCAATTTCTTTCTTGGTCTACAAATCAAGCAAGACAAAGATGGCATCTATGTCCATCAATCTAAGTATACTAAGGAATTCTCGAAGAAGTACAAGCTTCAAAATGCAAAACATGCAACAACACCCATGAGTAGTAGCATGAAACTAGACTCGGACGAGAAAGGTAAAGCAAGTAGATCGAAACTCTATAGAGGTATAATTAAATCTCTCGCTATATCTTACATCCAATGAGGCCAAAAATTATGTTTCGTATATGTCCGTGTGCAAGATTTCAAGCTAATCCAAAAGAATCACATCTCACTGCGGTGAAGAGAATTTTAGATATCTTGCAGGAACTTAGAATCTAGGTCTATGGTTCTCAAGAGACTCGAACCGACCCTCACTGAATACTCGGATGCTAACTATGCTGGATACAAGGTTGATAGAAAGAGCACCTAAAGAGCATGCTAGTTTCGGGTCTATCCCTTATATCTTGGCACTCAAAGAAGTAGAACTCGGTCGGCTCTATCAACTATCGAAGCTAAGTACATTGTAGCTGGAGCATGCTATGCTCAGATTTTATGGATCAAGCAATTGTTAAAAGATCTTAGACTTTCATTCAAATCAATTCCAATCAAGTGTGACAATCGAGTGCAATCAGCATCACTAAGAATCCAGTTCATCACTCAAAGACAAAGCATATTAAGGTCGGGTATCATTTTCTAAGAGACCATTTTGAGAAAGGTGATATTGAACTTGAATTCATTCCTACAAAGTTTCAGTTAGCTGATATCTTTACTAAGCCACTTAGTAAGGATCAGTTTTGTTTTATTAAGAATGAACTTGGCATGATAAATGCATGATTATATGTTCTTCTAAGTGAAATTATCTTGCATGATTATGTGTTACATGTTTCTTTTCTTTGTCTTAGTAACAATTAGTTCAATTGACTCATTGATACTGAGCTAGGAGTTATTTGTTTGTGCTTTCGAGTCACTCGAAACCATACTCGAATCGGACTCAATTTTTGAGAAAAATGGACTTCAAACTTCGAAATCATCTCTAGATCGGTGGAGAATTTCAGAAATTTCTTTTAAAATTTCTCTTTCTCTCTCTCTCTCTCTCTCTCTCTGCCAAGTGCATCAATTAGTGAACTAGCCATTGGGAGACAGACACTGGAATTCTAACCGTTATAGAGCTAAATAGACACACTTGTCCGAGGCGACCGTTGGAGGTTTAGGTCATACCGACTACTAAAGGACATTCCTTTCGCTATAAATAGCATCCCTTTTCCTTTATTTTGCTACTTTACTCTCTGCTAACCTAAACTCCTACTCACTTACTCTCGTAATCTAAGCTCTCAGCGTTCTCAGCACTCTCAACACACACTCTCTCTCTCTCTCTCTCTCTCTCTCTCTCTCTCTCTCTCTCTCTCTCTCTCTCTCTCTCTCTTCTGTCTCTCTCTCGCTCGGTTCTTTGAGTTTACTCTCTTTCTTCTCAAATACTTCAACCATGCCTAAGAGAGGTTCCGCTCCAGCACTTTCTAGGGTCTGCAACAAAGAAGCCTAGAACCAAGCAAACCCAAGAGGGTCTTTTTAACCCCTCCAAAATCCTAGTCACCTAACTTCTCACATTGGATGACAAGTTCTTTCCAACCACAACCTTTTCGTGGTTGAAGCACATCAAAACCACCAGAGTATTTAACTTTCTATGCTTCGGTGAATTCATATACCCGGAACTCGTTGCTTGAGTTCTTTTCAAACCTTTCTTGCTCGAGGGGGTCATCACCTCCGGAGTTCGCAATACAATGGTAAGCATAAATCTCTCTCTCCTCCATCGTGTTTTTAAAGTTTCATCTATCTTCCTTAACCGTAATCCTATTCTTTTCAACAAGATTGCAAATGAGTTATTTGAAAAATATGCCAAGGAAGTCCATAAGTCACGCAAGAATTTTTCCGTCACTCGGATAAAGACCGAGGCTAGACTTCAGTGCTTCTTGCTGATGAGAACTTTCTTTTCTCATCATTCCAACAAAGAGAATCCTAACTCAAAGATTCTCAAAGCTTTGTTCGACACTCTTGAGGGCTACGATGTAGACCTCTTTCCCACTATAATTGAGCGAGATGGCCACCGTGCGGTTCGATCAAAGAAATCCACCCCTCTTCCTTTCGGAGCCCTTTTTACCCTTGTTTTCAAGCAATTCAAGGTTCCGGTCCCCTCGGACCCAAACGAAGTGTCCGAAGCTGCCATCATCGTTGGTAGAAAAGAGCTTCTTGGATACAGTACCAGGAAACCCAACCTCGGTGTCCGGGTCCACGACTCAAAACCGAGGCAACCTTCCCTCCGCCTCACACTCGGACTTTCCTCTCACTCCCTCCTCCAACCGGAGGTGCTTCCACCTCGGGACCTTCTCACGAAGTCACTGCTGCTCTCTGTCTACCGCACTAATAGACAAGCTCACTTCGTTTCCGCGGAAATCTGGGACACTCTCCGCTTCTTCAAGTCCGTCCTTCAATCCATGACCATCAACTAGAAAATGGTCCAATCTCGGATTTGAGAGCAACAAGATGTGCTCCTCGAAATGAAGAATTTGGTTAAGGAGCAATAGGAGATACTCGAGCTCCTCCGAGAGAGGCGATTGAAGGCCACTCGAGACCTGGACAACTCGGACATGTCCGAAGAGTCCTCAAGCCTTGCCAAGTCTCCCTCGGAGAGGCAAGCAAAAGAAGAAGAGGAAGTCGTGGCTGAAGGAGCTCTTTACGAGGAGAAGGATAAAGAGAAGGAGGAAGAGAAGAAAGAGGAGAAGGAGGAAGAAAGAGAGAAAAAAGAAGCCGAGGGACAAGGTGCTCGCAGTTCCTCAACCGGAATTGATAAGCTCGCATGACAGCGCTCGAGTGCGTCGAAGACCCTACGGATATTGGACGAGTCCATAGCATCAAGCCGAAGCAGCCCTCCTCTCAGTAACTTTCCAAGAGGATGAAACTCGGACGACCAAGTTTCGGGTCGGCGACTCGAGCCGAGCCACTTCCGGAGATACCAGTGCTGCCGCCGCCCGGATCTTCAACATCATCACAAGCATACCAGCAGCAGGCGCACTCGCACGTTCATCCGGCTCAACTCGGACGACCCCAAATCCACCAATTTCTTTTTCTCTTTTTTTTTTTTTTTTTTTGTCCGGACATCAATTGTATCAACTTGATACATTCTTCCCTATTTTTTTGTTTTTCTTTGAAAGGCAAGGTGGAGAATACTAGAAAAATTGTTGTCTTGTTAAGGGGAGTTTTCTCACCCTATTTTCTCGTGTATTTTCTGTGTTTTCTGTATATATATAAATGAAGTTTTTATTTTCGAGCATACTAATTTCGAGTTCACTTTTTGGAGTTTGAATTTCTTATTATTTAGTCTTGCTCGATATATCAGCTCGCATTATTTTTCACTCTATCTCGCTCCGATATAACTACTCATGATTCTTAGCTATATGAGTTATCTCGCAGTAATATTCTAAATACGAATCACTTCACTCATTACTTTATATTCCGAGATATTCTACTAAGTGAGAATGAAAACTCATGATTATTTTACTAACAAAGTTTCTATCTAAGTATGGAATGCCTTTTATAAAAAGGGGAACATTGAAGACTCGGACTCGAAACTAGATCATTCCGAGTACTACCTAAGGACTCAGTGCAGACCTCATCCCTCCTAAGTTTTGATTACAAGTCATTCTAAGTGTTATAGAAACTCCTGCATAAGTTTTCATGCGATTCGATCGACTTAGAAATCACATTCTTGTTTATCTTCTCACATTGACATTTTTGAGTCACTCGGACATCACTTAGATTTATCGCATGTTCAAATAATCTCTCTAACACTTTTTATCCGAGTTCCGATCGCATATCTTGAAGTAAAATGAATTACGAGTGTTAATTCATCTTTCTAAGTCAAGTACGTTTGTTTGAGAATTATTTGTCCGGATCAAGTGCTTGTACTCGATGTTTTCACTCTTATAACTTGATCTTTCTTAGGATCGACTCGATGGAATTTCAAGTATAATGAATATTAGACTCGTAAAATTCCACTTTTCTAGGCCTGAGATAATTATGCACCTAATTATCTTAATTAAACTATTATCCGTGCCTAATCTTGAACCAAAGTATTTTATACTTTGAGAACCAAAATTAGTTACTTTTATCGGTTATCTAAATGAGGTTATCTTATTTTTGAATTACAAAAATAACCAGTTTTAAACTCATCAATCACCAGCAGACAAGGCTTTTCTACTTCGAACAAGGCCCAAACGCAGTGTCGTGGTTGTCTGTTTCCAAAACTGGAAAACTTCAAAGCTAAGCTCAACGGTGGTTTCCACCTTACTTTTTAGACATCACCAGCTGATTGGAGCACCTTGAGGAGTCAAGAGCCGTTGCACAACGTTCACATCCCAATGGATCTTTTCGAGTAACTCGGAAAAATCGTTACAACGGTCAAGAAGGACTTCTTTTCGGATATTAGTCACAATGGCTAATCTGCTTGGTCATCTATAAATAGAAGCCAACTCTCAACACTTAAAGATTGCTGGAATTATTGTTGATACACGTTACTTAAGTTAAAGTCATTGTATTCATACGCAATCTTTTATGTTACAACTCCCAAATTGTAATTCATACTTTCCGAGTTGTAAAGTCTTGTAATCGGTTACATACTCTTTCTTACTTTCCGAGTAAGGTCTCTTGACTGAGCTGTAAGGGTTAACTCAACTCAATTGTCCCTAGCTATAAAGGTTACCTCGGTTAGGAAGTACTAGATCGGATAAGGGAATATCCGAGTCTAGGAAAACGTTGTAAGGAATTGTTTAAGGGAGCAATTTTGGTTGAGTCACCCTACTGTATTTTGCGGATTCAAAATAGTGGATTTGACTTGGTGCTTGGACTAGCACTGTCCGTGGTTTTCTGCCCCAAGAGGGTTTCCACGTATCTATAAGTTTACAATTTTCTGAGTCCAATCTAGACTCGGATTGTCCGATTCATTCTTTTCAAGCTTATTCTATCTAAGTTTGTTAAAATTTCCTCATCATCCTATTCACCCCCTCTAGGGTGATTAAGACTCTCTAAGAGCAAACCTTCAACTTCTTCCTGGACGACAAATTCTTCTTAAAGGCATCCTTTTCCTAGTTGAAACACATCTCCAAAGCTGGTGTGTACAACTATATGTTTTTCTGTGATTATAATTACCCAAAACTTGTTTTTGAGTTCTATACTCACATGACCGCAAGAGAACATGATCTCTTTTATTGTTCAAGGGAATACTATTCGAATCAATCTTGCTTTACTTCACAAACTTTTTAATGTGAAGTCTCTCTTTCTCAACTCCAATCCTATCCCTTTCACTGAAGTTGCATATGACTTCTTTGAAAAGTATGCAAAAGAACCTCCTCACTCCATAAAGAACTTTTCTTTGACTCAAATGACCTCGAAGCTAAACTCTTATGCTTCATTCTCATGAGGACATTCTTTTCTTACTACCCGTAAAAAGAGAACCCCAATTCTAAAGTACTTAAGGTTCTCTATGACATCCTAGAGGGCTACGATGTAGACCTCTTTCCATTCATTTTGGAACAGATATCCTCTATTTCATCCGACTCTAAGAAAACCCTATATCCCTTCGAGCTCTTCTTTATGCAGTTTTCGCTCGGTTTAAGGTCCATCTTCCTTATTACCTACACTCTTTCTTGGAGCCTGCTTGTTTGTTTTGGTAGGAGTGAACTTATTAGTCTTCGATACTAGGAAGTCAAGCTTGGTGTTTGGGTTCACTTATTTGAGCTGCCCCCTCCTTCAACTCCACCTCAAACTCGGACTACCCCTGTGGTCCCACTTCTAATTGCTAGATCTTCTACTTCTCTGCTTGCACCTTCGTCGAGCTTCTTGAGAAGGTAGTCAACAAACTTGTCTCTCTAGCTTTAGAGTTGAAATCAACTTTGAGCTCTTTTTAGGATTACATTCCTACTTTGACTCGATGTAAACCCAGTGCTCGGACTTAGCTCAACCGGAGTTAAGATTTGATTTATGAGCTCAAGAAGGTCATCAAGGAACAACGTGATCGGATCCGCCACCTCCAGGAAAGAAGATCAAAAGCAGCCGAGGACTTAGAATCCTTTGACGAATATGAGGAGTTCTCCAACTCTTCTAAGTCTCGAATCGGAAGATGCTAAAGAAATAGCAAAAGAAGGCCAAGGAGAGGCTGAAGGAGGAGAAGAAGATGGAGAAAAGGAGGATAAAGCAGCTCAACTCGAGGACCACGGCAATGAAGAACCTGAGGTGATCTCTTCGATCACACTTAGAGTGCCTCGAAGTGGTTGGTGATGTAAGCCGGTGTAAGGCCCCCGCCTCATAAGCTCATCTCGGCTGCAATTTTTGTTAAAGAAGTGGAAAAAGAAGAGGACAATATGCCTTTGGTTTATAGAACCAAGATTTCTCCACCTCTAGACATACCACTGCTGATGCCACCTCACCCAGCTACATCTCTTCAAGGTTATAGGCAAAGGCACACTCGCTCGATCTTTCACTTCTCACCAGATCGCCCCACCTTCCGATTTCAAACTCAGCTTTTCTTAGTTTTCTTTTTTTTTTTTTGTCCAACATCTTATTTATTTACTTGTTTTTTCCTCCCTCATTTTTTAAATTTTGTTGAAATGCATAGGGGAGAGAAAGATAGAAAAATAGATGTTTGGTCTAGGTGGAGTTTTTTCCTTAGTTGTTTTCCGAGTTTATCCGGAATTTTTCCCTTAGTTGTTTTCTCGAGTTTATCTTTCTTTGTTCTTGTACAAATGTTTCTCGTAATGAATGAAATTAGCTTATTTCGGAGCACATCTGTTTCGAGTACATGTTTTATATTTACTCGATATTATCTCTTTACTCTTTAACATCTTTGCTATGATTACTTCAAGAAATATGTTTTGAGTTATGTTTTGATATGAGATGAACTTAACTCCCTTAACCGATTAGTTTCTATCTTAGGTATGGAATGCCTTTCATCAAAAAGGGGAGATTGAAGGCTCAAGTATAACTCTCTATCTCTCTTAGGTTTTGATTTTAAGTCATTCTAAGCCTTATAGAAACTCATATCTAAGTTATCATCTTGTTCTTACCCACTGAGAAACCAGTTATTCAACATAACATTCTTAACCGGGTTTCGACCCACTCAAAAACACTCGGAACTAATCACATGAGTAAATAATTTCTCACACACTTTAAATTCGAGTACTAACTTATTGTTGAAACCGATATTGAATTACAATGTTCATTCTCCCTTCTAAGTCGGTTTATTTATTGAGAATTATTTACTTGATTAAGTATATGTATTCTGATTATTGATTCTTTCTAACTTGATCATTTTAAGGATTGACTCTAGATGGAATTTGAACCTAATGCATATTAGACTCGGAAAATTTCATTCTTTTCAATTGAAGATAATTAAGTGCTTAATTACTTTGGATTAATTATTATCTTTGCCTAATCTTGGACCAAAGTATTTTTATACTTTGAGTACCACTTTGATTTGCTTTTGTAGGTTGATTAAAGAATTTTAATATGAATTTAAAAAACAAAAGCAATCGGTTTCTAGCCGTTAAATACCAGGAGACGTAAATCACCCATTTCCGGACATGGCTCGGACTCCGTGTCGTGGTTGTTTGTTTCTAAAACTCGGAAAACATAAGCTTTGAGTCCAATGGTTGTTTCCAACCCACATTTCATTCACCACCAGATAGTTGGACCATATTTGAAGCCAAGGATCACTACACAACATTCACATCTCAACAAATCTTTTTCGAGTGACTTAGACTAGCCGTTACAATGGATATCGGGGCTCATCAGTCTAGAATTAGTCTCAACGGTCATTTTGCCTTAGTACATATAAATTGTAGCCACTCCACAAGACTGGAAGATTACTGAACACATTGCTTGGAACTGAAAATATTCTACTCTTACTCAATCGTCTAGCTTTTACAACTCCAACTCTGTATTTATTACTTTATGAGTTGTAAAGAAAGTTTCGTAATCACTTCTACTCTTTACTTTCTTTCTAAGCCCCTTTGCCTGAGCTGTAAGGGCTAACTCAGCTCCGTTGTCCCCGATTGTAAGGGTTAACTCGGTTAGGAAGTACTAAATTAGATAAGGGAACTTCTATGTCTAGGAAAACTTATAAAGGAATTTTTAAGAGAGCACTTCGGTAAGAGCTAGTCGTTTGTAATTGAGGATCCAATTAGTGGATTTGATTTAGTGCTTGGATTAGCACTATCCATGGTTTTCTACCTTAGGAGGGTTTCCATGTATTTCGTGTGTTTTACTTTATGAGTCTAATCTAGACTCGGAACTGCTTTCTTAATCTATTCCATGCAAAACAATTTGATTTTTCTTAAAAATCTTTCATCACTCTATTAATCCCCCTCTAGGGTGACTTAACCTCTCTAAAAGCAAACCTTCACGTCCGATTATGAGTCCTTGGTATCCTTGGGCCTTTGCCCTTGGAGGTGGTGAATATTCGCTTTTGATCCTTGATCACCTCCTTCGACTCATAAATTAGGTCTTGACTCGTTGAATCCGAGTCCGAGCCCGGCTTGCATCCGAGTCGGTATTTCTAGACCGAGGAGGTTCTTTGGCATACTTGTCAAAGAAGTCATATGCGTCTTCATTGAAGGGGATGGAATTGGAATTTAGAGAAAAGGGACTTCACATCGAAAAGTATGTGATGTACAGCAAAGGTTGATGCGAATCACTTAGCCTTGGACGACAAAAGAGATAACGTTATCTCTTACTCGTCATATCAGTATAGAATTTAGTAACAAGGTCTAAGTAGATATACTCACAAAAGCACGGATAGTTGAAAACACCAATTTTAGCAATGGATTTCAATTAGGAAAAGTATGTTTTTGGGAAGAACTTGTCGTCCAACAAGAAATGTTGGGCGACATTGAGTTTTAGGTCATCCGAGGTAGGGGCTTTATGCTTTCCTTGAGCGGCCTCGGTACGAGTGCACTTGGTTGTAGCCTTCTTTGTAGTCGAACCTCCTTCCATGGTTGAACCTCGCTTAGGCATATTGGAGAAGGTAGAGAGTGTTGAGAGTAAAGATAGAGAGAGAGAGTAAAGAGCAAAGATGATTGAGAAATAAAGAAGGAATTTGAGTGCGAGAGTAAATGAATTTGAGAGCAAAGAGAGCGAGCAAGTGGGCAATAAGTAGGTAAAATAAATGATTGAAAATGAAGCGGTGCTATTTAAAGAGAGTAAAAGCTTCCAACCGCCTTTCGACTCAGCTTACCAAGTAACGATTATCGGACCATTGAAGCTCCCTGCGTGTAATGACTACTTTTCTAATCAACTCCCTTCCAACGGCTAGTTTGTCTTACTCGATCACGTGACAGAGAGAGAGAGAAGAAAGGATTTTCGAAAACAATTATGAGATTCTCCATTTATGTAGAGATGATCCCAAAATTTTGATGTCTATTTTGCTATAAATATGAGTCCGAGTCATTAATGTATCCAAGTGACTCGGAACACACTCAAAAATTCATAACTCATAGCTCGGTCTCATTCTCGTGTCAACTAATCCATTTGTTATTCACTTAAAGCTTATAACAATCAATCATAGTGGAATAACTTATGTAATAACTCAAATAATCATGCATTTAACATACAAGTTCATTCCTAATAAAGCAAAACTGATCTTAACTCGGAGGCTTAGTTAAAATATCAGCTAATTGAAAAATTTTAGGAATAAACTAACTCAAGGTCAATATCACCTTTCTCATAATGGTCTTTCATAAATGATACTTGACCTCAATGTGTTTTGTATTTTAGTGCTTGAACTGGATTCTTGGTGATGCTTGGTTGCACTTTGGTTGTCACACTTGATTGGAATAGATGTGAATGATAGTCCAAGATCCTTTAAGTGCTGCTTGATCTAGAGAATCTGAGCACAACAAGCTGCAGCTACAATGTACTCAGCCTCGGCAGTTGATAGAGCAACTAAGTTATACTTCTTTGAATGCTAGGAGATAAGTGATTGACCCATAAATTGGCATGCTCTCGATGTGCTCGTTCTATCAACTTTGTATCTAGCATCCGAGTATCTAGTGAGGGTCATATATGAGTCCTTTAAGAACCAAAGACCAAGTGTCCGAGTCCCTAAAGATCTCTAAAGATTCTCTTCACCGCAGTGAAATGTGATTTCTTAAGATTCGCTTGAAATCTTGCATAAAGGCAAACACTAAACATAATATCTATCCTACTAGATGTGAGATAAAGTAGAGAGCCAATCATACCTTTGTAGAATTTCTGATCTACAGACTTTACCTTTCTCATCTAAGTCCAGTTTTAAAGTATTACTCATAGGTGTTGCTGCGTGCTTCACATCTTGTAGCTTGAATTTCTTCGAGTAACTCCTTGGTTATTTTAACCGATGGACATAGATGCCATCCTTTTCTTGCTTGATTTGCAATCCAAGGAAGAAATTGAGTTCTCCGATCATGCTCATTTGGAACTCCTGTCTCATTAACTTAGAAAACTCTTAACATAGAGTTTCATTAGTAGCTCCAAAAATAATATTATCAACATAGATCCGGATAATGAGAAAATCATTCCCCTTAGTTTTTGTAAAAAGAGTTTTGTCAATCTGACCTCTTTTGAAGTTATTTTCAACCAAGAAACTACTTAGTCTTTCATATCAAGCTCTGGGAGCTTGTTTCGGACCTTATAAAGCCTTTTGCAATTTGAAAACATGATTTGGAAATTGAAGGTTTTCAAATCCAGGGGTTGCTCAACATAAACTTCTTCTTGAACATAACCATTAAGAAATGCACACTTAATATCCATTAGATAAAGCTTGATGTTTATGCTAGAAGCAAATGCTAAGAGAATTCTGATTTCCTCAATTACAACAAGTGAACGGGTTTCCCCACAATCAATTCCCTCTTCTTAGTTATATCCTCGAGCGAGGCCTTATTCATGATTACCAAACCTCCCTCATCCAGTTCGTTCTTAAAAGCCCATTTGGTTCCTTTAACTGGGTGGTCAGAAGGTCATTTGGTAAGAGTCCAAACTTAGTTTCTTTCAAATTGATTCAGTTCCTCTTGCATGACCTCTACTCATTCAAGTTCGGTTAAGGCTTCTAGTACATTTTTGGGTTCAATTAATGATATGAATGCAGAAAATGCACATAGATTTTACAAAGAAGAATGAGTTCTTACCCCACTATTGATATCGGAAAGTATGTTCTCAGGTGGCTAACTGGATGCATATTTGAGAGCTCTACTAGTCCTCCGATTTACCAAGTTTGTTGGTTGAATGGCCCGATCTTCAGTTGGTTGCTCTTGCTAAACTTCAATGTTGGTTTGCTCTTCGAGCATTTTGAGCTGGCTCTTGAACTTGTTCATTCCGAGTCACTTCATTCTAATTTAGCTCAATTTGAGTTGCCTCGGTTCTTTCATTTTGACTCATTCCGAGCTCGGCGTAAGCAATATCATCTTCATCTCTGTTGAGCTTGAGATCCGAAAAGGTGGATTCACTTATCCTACCATAGTCAATCTCATGAAAGACAACGTGGATGCTTTCCTGCACTTTGTTAGTTCTTTTGTTAAAAACTCTATAAGCTTTACTATGAGATGAGTAACCCGAAATATACCTTCATCTAACCTTGTATCAAACTTAGTCAGATGTTCTTGACCATTGTTATGCACATAACATTTACATCCAAATGGTTTGAAATAGGAAATGTTGGGCTTCTTACCCTTGTATAGCTCATAGGGTGTCTTCTTCAGAATGGGTCTAATGAGGCATCCGTTGAGTGTATAGTTTTCTGTGTTGATCGCCTTGGCCCGAAATAGTTAGGTAGATCATTTTCAATCAACATTGTCCTTCCTATTTCATCAAGAGTTCTGTTCTTTCTCTGCACTACTCCATTTTGTTGAGAAGTTCTTGGTGCTGAGAAGTTGTGGGAGATGCCATTCTTGTCACGGAATTCTACAAATTCCGAGTAATTGAACTCCCTTCCATTGTTTAGTTCGAATTCTCCTGATTTGAGTCACGGACTCAACTTGAATTTTCCTACGGATCTTAGTGAACTCTTTGAAGGCTTCATTCTTGTTCTTCGGAAAACACACCCGGATAAATCTTGAATAATGATCAACAATAACTAGCACATATGATTTACCTCCTAAGATTTTCATAGGAATTTCACCCACACAAATTGATATGAATCATTTCAAGTACTTTGGATGTAGACATAGTTTTGAGTGGTTTGAAAGATGATATGACTTACTTTCCTTTTGTGCATGCTTCACAAATTTTATCTTTTTAAATGCACATTTAGGTAAACCCCTAACTAATCCAATGGGATGCAAGGTTCTTGATGGTATGCATGCTGATATGACCTAGTCTACGATGCCATGTCCATGAATCATCATTCAAAGATGTTTCAAACATGATAAATTTTGACTAAAATCCGAGAGGGGAATGGTATAGGTGTTACTTGATCTCGGACCTAAGAGCTTTGTCTTTTTGGTGACTACATCGTAAATGAAGCGATTAATATGAGGGAATCTTACCTCTTGACCTTTGTCACATAAATGAGAGATGCTCAAAAGATTGCGCTTGAGCCTTTTGACAAGGTAGACTGGACTAACCGAGTTGTTTCCTTGACCAATCTTACCAATCCCAACTATCTTGCCTTTGCTTGTTGTCTCCAAATGGGACTTTTCCTCCCTTCATATCTTTTAACTTAGAGAAGATTTTGAATCTTCAAACATATGGTATGAGCGAGTCACTATTTAAGTACCAGTGACCCTTTTGTTTCGAGTCACCTGCAACACGTAAACAAACTAACCCTTCTCACTTCCTCTCACAAATCAAATAACTATCTTTACTGTGGTCTTTCGTTGAGGAAACTTTTGGGAACCCGATTTGAATAATTTTAGGTTTGGTCTAATTCCGAGTCTTCCATTTAGAAAGCCGAGTCCGTGTCTCTTTTCTTTAAAAACCTTTCTTTTTGTAAACACGTTGAAAAGGCTTTTTATCGCTAATTGGTATGTGCTCAATCCCTTTTCCATGTGAGTTAATGACACCATGCTCAGCCTTCTTGAACATAACAGTTCCGGAATCGGTTTTGAAAAGATTGTTGTAAGAGTAATCCTTCTCTTCAGACATTATAACCAAGACCTTCTTTTCTAAATGAGACACACTGAGAGCCAATTAAAAGATCAAGATTTTTCTAACCTTGAGTGAGTTTTAAAACCAACTCTTAAGACTCTTTGAGCTTCTATTTTAATTGCTCATTCTCTTTTCGAGGCACTCGGACTTGGTCTCATTGGCTTCAAGCACTAGTCTCAAGTACTTTCGATTTTGTCTCAAGTTTTCTAACTCATTTTTCAAAAGATCGGTAGTAAGAGGCTTAGGTTGTTCTTTGAAATAAGAAGAATAAGAATTGAAATTTTCTTCCAAAGTAAAGTTATATCTAGCAAGATCAAGTTTGGAAAACTTAAGGAAGTTGTCAATTACCTCCTAAGGACTTGTTTCCTCGATATCGAGTTGTCACTGTCTCGACTCGGATCTAGCTTCTAAGTGTTTCAGTGCCATTAGACACTTTAAGTCATCAAAATCATCATCTTTAAAGGAATCATCATCCCTCCATATAGCTACCAGAGCCTTTTTCTTCTTTCTGTCCTGTTTCTCTTTGGATAGTCCTTGACTATGTGCTGCTTACTCGCCACACTCAAAACATCTAGAGTTCTTAGTTAAAGACAACTTAGAAGGGGATGAGTATTTACCTTTCTTGTCTTTCTTGTAGAACTCCTCATTTGTCCTTTTTGCCACTTTGTGTACTTCATCATCTTTTTGAAGCCTCGGCCAATGAGTGCTATGGGATCCTCTTCGAATCTAAGAAGCTTAGACTTTGCGATCCGCTTTCGAGGCCTTTAGTGCAATATTCCTTTTGGTGCTAACCTCAGCTTCTTCTTCTTGGTGCAACTCATGAGTGAATAGCTTCCCAATAAGCTTATCTGGTTTAAGCTCGGAAAGATCTTGAGCTTCTTTAATTTCTGTCACCTTGGGACTCAATCTTCTCTTTGGTAGACTTCTCATAATTTTTCTAGCAACTTCTTCGTGAGAGATCTTTCTACCTAGAGATTTGAGATTGTTGACAATCTCAGTGAACCGAATGTACATGTTCTCATCAGGCTCCATTTTGAACAACTCATACTTGTGAAGAAATTGACTGACTTTGGCTTACTTCACCTGATTAGTTCCTTCATTGGTGTTGACCAATGTATCCCACACCTATTTGGCTATGTCATAGGGTAACAATCTGTTGTATTCGTCTAAGTTCATAGCACACATCAAAGTGTTCATAGCTTTGAAGTTCTTTCTCAACTTCTCATTCTCTTGAGTAGTGTACTCGACTTTTCTTTGGGCATAGCTCTTGCTCCTTCCATCTTTAGAGGAATGTAGTTCCCATGCTTGATGATTTTCCAAAAATCCTCATCGTGATCCTAGAGAAAGAACTTCATTATCTTCTTCGAGTGTGCAAAGTTTGATCCCTTGAACTTTGGTGGTCCGTTGACAGATCTTCCTTCATTGAACTCTCCATTGTTACGAGCTATCTAATCTTTAGACCTTTAGATTGTGAGATCCTCTTTAAAAGCTATGCTCCGATACTAATTGAAGGTTTGTTCATGGAGAGATTAAGTCACCCTAAAGGGGGTGAAAAGGGTGATAGAAGATTTTTTAGAACTAAGGACCAAAACCGAACAAAATAGAAAGTACAATACACAAAGAAATATATGGAAACCCTCCTGGGACAGAAAACCACGAGATAGTGCTAGTCCAAGCACCAAGTCAAATCTGTAAATTGAATCCACAATTACATGGACCGACTCTTAACAGAATTGCTCCCTTAGACAATTTATTTACATGTTTTCCTAGACTCGAAATTCCCTTATTTGATCTAGTACTTCCTAACTGAGATACCCTTTACAATTAGGGACAATTGAACTGAGTTAACCTTTATAGCTCAGTCAAGGGACTTAGAAAGAAAGTAGAAAGAGTAGAAGTGATTACAAGACTTTCTGTATAACTTAGCAATTTAAGAATTACGAAGCTGGAGTTGTAAGATGAAGATTGAGTAAGAATGCACTAAGTAAATGTTAAGCAATGTGTTAAGAAATCTTCAAGTCTTGTGAAGTGGCTTCTATTTATACGAGAATAGGGCAGATTAGTCGTTGTGACATATTCTGGACTGGGGAGCTTTAATAGCCTTTGTAACGGCTAGTTTGAGTCACTCGAAAAGGATCCGTTGAGATGTGAACGTTGTGTAGTGGTCCTTGGCTCAAAAACTGGTCCATCCCTTTCATTGTGATTGAAATCTGGGGTGGAAACAACCATTGGACACAAAGTTAAAGTTTAGTAGATTTGGAAACAAACAACCATGACACGGTGTTTGAGCCATGTCCAGAAATGGCTGATTTCCGTCCGTTGGTGTTTAACGGCTAGAAATCGGTTGCTTTTTCTTTTCAAAATCAGATTAGGCTTGTTTAATCAACCTACAAAAGTAAATTAAAGTGGTACTCAAAGTATAAAAATACTTTGGTCTAGAATTAGGCAAAGATAATAATTAATTCAAAGTAATTAAGCACTTAATTATCTCCAGTCTAAAAGGGTGAAATTTTCTGAGTCTAATATCCATTACGTTCGAATTCCATCTTGAGTAAATCCTTAAAATGATCATGTTAGAAAGAATTAAACATCATAATACATGAACTTGATCAAGCAAATAATCTTCAATAAATAAATTGACTTACAAAGTGGAATTAACGTTGTAATTCATTTTCACATACAATAACAAGTCATTGCTCAAAATAAAAGCATTAAAGGAATTATTTACTCATGCCATTGTTCTAAGTTGTGTCCGAGTCGGCTAGAAACACATTTAAGAATGTTATGCTTGATGAATGGTTTCGAGTGGGTCAAAAAATAATGAAATCTTAGATATGAGTTTTTGAAAAGCTTAGAATGACTTAGAATCAAAACTAATAAAGAGATAAAGAGTTATACCTAAGTCTTCACTACCTACACTCAAAACTCACAAAAAGCCTCTCTATTTTCGCCACCGTCGCATCACTAGATCCGGATCCGAGATACGAGATCAGCAGGTGGGACAACCTTAGGTCATTGATTCGATCATTACAATACTTATTTATTTTATTATTTTATCATTTTAAGTATTGTGGACAAAATTGTATCGCTTTTAATTCCTCCTCGCCTGATGTAATCTTTTAGTTTTTCGCTTTCATTTCTTTCCGCTTTTCTTTTGTTTTCTTTATCTCTTCGTTTATTACATTATATTTTTTTCTTTATTGCTTTGATTATTATGTTGTGGTTGCTTTAAATTTCGTATCGCATGTTGTTTGCTTGTGTTTTGTGCATTGTTTTGATTCCTTACTCAAACTAGTAATGGCCGTCATTTTGCCAGGTGGAACGGAAGGACTTATCCCCGCATTTCGTACCCTCACCCCCGAATCCGATTCTCGGTTCAAAGACCGATGGTGTCATTTTTATCTTTTTTAGTCTTAGTTTCTCTTATACTAAGATTAGAAACGTAAAATTTATTTTGTTTTTGTTAGTTTTGCTTTCCTAAAATTTGATTGGCGACTCTCTTTGATTTGTTTCTTCTAAATCGCCTCCCGGCTATTTTTTGATCGAACAATAGAAAAAGAGGATTCTGGATCTGTTAGCAAGGCTAGAGGCCGAGACCGAGCTCCTCAACCATGGCCTCTCGGTTGGCGCCGACCACCATTGGGTGCAAGCCGCCAGCTGCACAAAGTGGTGAATAGGCTCGACTCGAGTTCAAATCGGTGTTTTCACACCGGTTTGGCCTTAGAGGCTCACGACAAAACAAAAACCCTAATATTATTTATCGTTCGGTTAGGAAATAATATCCCGAGACTTCTAAAAATAATTTATAAAATAAAATGATTAATAAAACGCCACCGAGTCCGATTTAACTCGTTTTAACTTGATTTAATAAAATTTGGAAACGTTAATAAGAGGTTTATGCCCACATTTCAAAACCATCTTCAAAACCCTAAATCATTCTTTTAAATTTCTAAAACTCGACATTCGAGGGGAAGCTAGGTTGGTCCGTTTCATGGTATCTAGAAGAGGAATGTTGATTTACGCCTTCGTAGATATTTCTATGATATCTTCAATTACCTCGTCAATCTTAGGAGTTATGCTTATCAATCAACTAGGAAAGGTGGGATAGGCTTGTCAAGATCTTTCTTATTTTCACCTATTTCCTTAGCATTAGAGGCGTCATCTTTGTTTTGGTCGAGTTCGGATTCCTTGACTTTTAATTTTGGCTCTCCCTCTATGTTTTTCCTAGGTTCCTCTAACTCTTTCCCATTATTAAGTGTTATGACACTCACATTTTCTTTTGGATCTTGGAAAGGTTGATATTGCATTTAGGCTTGTAGGTTACTAATTATGGTATCATTGGAAGTCTGTCTCTCTTGAACTCCGCTTAATGGTCATCTCTAAGCTTTGGAACCTAAGGTCAGTCTCCTTTTTCTGGTCATGCATCTTCTTAATGATTTGCTCTAAAAGATAATTGGTTTTCTCTTGAGCAATGGATTGATCAAATTAGAGGGGTTTTTCTACAAATCCATACCTAAGGTTAGAGTAGTCACTCCATTCTTCGTAAGTGTTGGAGAATGAGTTATGGTTCATTTGACCTTGGTTGGAAAAAATAGCATTCACATGCCCTCTTTGTTGTGTAGGGCATGAATTAGCAACATGACCCTCTAAACAACAAATACTACAAACTACTCCTTCTTCTCTCGTGGAGCAATTTGTTCAACATAACAGTAATTTAGGATAACTAGGTCTCTACAGATGGACCTACATTGAACTCATTAACATTCCTAAATTGGGTATCTCCAATTCCAAATTGTTGAGTATTTTGTGCCATTATATTAAAGAGTTCTCTAGTTTGAGTTGAAGTCTTACTAAACAAGGTCCGTCCACTAGCAACATCTACCATATTTCTATCTATTGGTAATAAACATTCATAAAAATATTGTATCAATAAATGCTCAGAAATTTGATGTTGGGGACAACTAGCACATAATTTACTAAAACGCTCCCAATATTCAAAAAAGTCTCGGTCAATCATCTCGTTTAATGCCACAAATTTCCTCTCTACTTGACCCTAGCCTAGATGCAAGAAAAAATTTCTCTAAAAATGCTTTATGAACTTGGGTTAATGTAGTAAATGTTGCAGTGGGTAGGTAATAAAACCAATCTTTAGCCTTATCCTCGAAGTGAAAAGGGAAAGGCTCTCAACTTAATTTGGTCTTGGGTGATTCCCTCAAGTTGCATGATGGAACATGTAATAATAAACTCATTAATATGATGATATGGGTCCTCACCAGGCAGTCCATGAAATTTAGGTAACATATTTAAAAATTCGGAGTTCAATTTTAGTGGTCGGTCCAATATAGGATATGAGATAGGTAGAAGTTGTGTATCCAAGTTAGGTGCAGCAAGCTCACATAAAGTAGTCATCTCAATAATTTCAGAACTTATAGAAACAAAATCGAAACATTTACTTGACTTCAACTTCGTCAAATGTATGCTCCTTGTCAAAATAAAAAAGCACTAAAAAACAACGAAAATAAACTGTGATAGTCACAAAAAGTAATAAAAGTAGTAAATCTAAATTAAATAAATACTAACAACTATTATTTTCTTTCCCAGGCAACGGTGCCAAAATTTGTTAGCTTGTCGTGCAGCTACAAATTAAACCACTACTTACGCTTATAATTAACAATATAGCATAGCAAAGTAGGGATCGAATCCACGAGTAAAGATATAATAAATATGTAAGCGTAAATCTAATTAAATTTACTACTCTTTAAAACAAAACAAAAAATATAAACTAGTAAATTAATAACTTTAAATCACAGAAAATTATGCACTAATAAATAAATAATTTATACAGAATATAAAAACTATAATAACCCAAAAATATTTTTGTATATTTTTTTGAATAATTAAAACAGAAGACTAAAGCAGAAAATAAACAAATTTCCAAACAGAAAATTAAATAAGTAAAATTCTGCACTAAATTAATTATGAAAATAAATACTAAAATTATCCAGAATATTAACACTAATTTTCTAGACCTAATCAAACCCTAAAAATATAAAAATAAAATTTAAAACCGAAATTACGAAATTATTTAACTAAAACCCTACGAGTAATTAAATTAAAGAATTAAATCTGAAAAATTATCAAATTAATTCCAAAAATTCTAAAATTTAATCACATCAACCTAGGACTCTATCTCAACCCTAAAAGAAGATAAAACATGAAAAATAATAAAAGAAACTATTTTTAAACTAATTTCTAACAAACTGATTCAAAAATAATAAAAGCTGACAAAAAAATAATCTAAAAATTAAAATATATAAAGACTCAAAATTAAATTAAAATAAAATTCCTAAAACTAACTTAAAATACTGTTATTTAAGGGTGGGGGAGTAACGAATTAAGAATAAAAGATTGCAACTTTGTAAATAAAAATTGTTAAACTAAAGAAAACTACTAAAAAGCAAATAAATAATTATCAAAGATATCAAAAATAAAAAATTTTATAAAAAACACTAAGTATAATCTATATCCACCGTGCAAATTATTATTTATCATTAACACACAAAGTAATCTACCCATAAGCTAAACTGTAGAAAACAACCACTAGCGGATCTTCCCCGTTTTTCCTTAGTTATTAGTTTAATTAGGCCTAGCCCTAATATAAACCCTACTAATATTGATAACCCTAGCACTAGCACTAGAATTTAATCAAATTACAGCATTAAGAATTAGAAAAACATCATCTAGTACCTAATAACCAATCTACTAGCAAATTGATTTAAAAAGGATCTATGATAATTTCCTAATTAAAAGAGATGGGTATGAACCATCCATGATTAACTAAGGTGATACTTATGTCTAAAAGATTTAGCGATTACGTACTTAAACCCTTTAAACTATCTTATGAATTTATATAAAACTAATTAGTGTGCACTCCAATTAATTAGACATAAAATCATAAACATTAAAACACAAATTATCATAGAATCCTAGACAAAATCAATAAGACAATAAAGATCGAAACTTTGTTTCAAAATAATTAATTTGTCATGGTTTTTCAAATAAATTATACTAAGTATAAAAAAATTACTCAAACATAATATAATTTAGAACACGTAAACTAAATAAAAATATCATCTTTAATATGAAACAAACAATAAAAGTTCAATCTTTAGTAGTAAAAAATTACAATACTAAATAATACTACCTATATAAATTTCTTCGAGATGCGAACGGCGATGTTGATGACGATCAAGAGCATAGGTGATGATGAAGTAGATTGATGATGATGATTATTAGATGATGATGAAGGTGGCGTGAAGTCTGGTGGCCAAGAAAGAGAGATTGTGATGATAATTAAAAAAAATGGCTACGTGAAGATTTTAGAGAGAGAAGTGAGATGATGAAATTTATGATGATGATTATGGTGGCGAAGGAAATAGGGTGGTGAGGTTAGGCATGAATCATTAGGTGGCGAAGAGATGGTGATGTGGAGGATGGGTGTTGGGTAGCCGCGTGGGGGTTTGCTCGTGAGGGTCGGGTCCTTTTATAGTGATTCATCTTTCTACTCTTCCAAGTTTCCTTTTTCTCATGCAACTCTAAGGAGGAGTCCTAGTGGGTTTAGGAGTATGATTATCTTCACTCTCCTCTTCAAATTAAGATTTCATAAAATAAATGTTTTATGACACATTATTTTTATAGACCGACTTCATATCTTTTCTTGGACGCTTGTCGGTAGCTAATAACCCACCTTTAACGTCTTTTCTTTTCTTCCCCACTTTATTCGATAATTACCTAAAAATAAACAAAATAGGATAAATTAGATAAAATAAACTATATGATATAAACTAAATAACTACTAAAAATAAGTACAAAATATGACTTAACACTAATGAAACTCTATACCAAGAGTTTTTTGGGTTAATGAGATAGGAGTTCCAAATGAGTATGATGGGAGAACTCAATTTCTTTCTTAGTCTCGTGAATCAAACAAGATAAGGATGGCATCTATGTTCATCAATCTGAATATACCAACGAATTATTGAAGAAATACAAACTATAAGATGTAAAACATGCAACAACACCTATGAGTACCGAGTGTAAAACCGGACTGAGACGAGAAAGGTAAAGCTGTAAATTAGAAACTCTACAAAGGTATGATTGGATCTCTACTCTATCTCATATCTAGTAGGCCAAATATCATGTTTAGTGTCCGCCTTTGTGCAAGATTTCAAGCTGATCCAAAAGAATCACATCTCACTATGGTTAAGAGAATTTTTAGATATCTTATAGGGACTCCGAATCTTGGTCTATGGTTTTTAAAAGAATCGGAATCGACTCTCACAAGCATACTCGGATGCTGATTATGATGGATACAATGTTCATAGAAAGAGCACATCAGGAGCTCTGTCAATTTCTAGGTCAATCCCTCATCTCCTAGCATTCAAAGAAACAGAACTCGGTTGCTCTATCAACTGCCGAGGCCGCGTATATTGCAGCTAGAGCTTGCGGTGATTAGATTCTCTGGATTAAGCAGACACTTGAAGGATCTTGGACTATAATTCACATCTATCCCATTCAAGTGTGACAATCGGAGTGCAATTAGTATCACTAAGAATCAAGTTCAACGAGTAAAAGACTAAGCACATTGAGGTCGGGTGTCATTTTATAAGAGACCAATCCGAGAAAGGTGATATTGAGCTTGAATTTATTCCTACTAAGTTTCAATTAGCTGATATTTTCACTAAGCCTCTTAGTTTGGATCAATTTTGTTTTATTAGAAATGAGCTTAGCATGATTAATGCATGATTGAGTGATTTATTGGATGAATTATTCTTACATGATTACGTATTTTGTTTGAATAATGAGTAGATCGGTTCAATCAGGATGAGATTGAGCTATGAGTTATTAGCTCTCCGAGTGTTCTTAGACACTCGGAAAAGATACTCGAGTCGGACTCGGTTTATGAGCAAAATGGACATCAAAATTTTGAGGTCATCTCTAGATAAATTAAGAAACTCGGAAATGTTTTTGAAAACTCTTTCCTCTCTCTCTCTCTCTCACTCTCTATCACGCGTTACAATCGAAGAAACCAGCTGTTGGAAAACTAGTCATTATAGTACGTAACGACACAATTTTATGGGAACGTTGCTTGGTATTCGGGTTAGAAAGAAGGTTAAAAGTCTCTTTTTGCTATAAATAGCACCTCTTCACTTTCTTTTCTTCACCTTACCCACTTGCTTACTTGCTGTCTTTACTCTCAACACTACTCGCTTACTTGTGCTCTTTCTCTCGGTCTCTCTGAATTATCAATTCTCTCTGTTATCTCTACTCTACTCGAAGGTTTGCTCTTGGAGAGACTAAGTCACCCTAGAGGGGGTGGTGAATAGGGTGATGAGGAAATTTAAACAAGTAATGGAAGAATAAAACTAGAAATGACTCCGAGGAGAGTCTCGAGTCTAGATTGGACTTAGAAAAGTACTAACTCGGAAAGTTACGTGGAAACCCTCCTGGGGCGAGAAAACCACGATCGGTGCTAATCCAAGCACCAGGTCAAATCCACTATTTTAAATCCACAAAATACAGTAGAAAGACTCAACCGAATTGCTCCCTTAGACAATTCCTTACAATATTTTCCTAGACTCGAAATTCCCTTATCTCGATCTAGTACTTCCTAACCGAGATAACCTTTACGAGTTAGGGACAACCGAGCTGAGTTAACCCTTACAGCTCAGTCAAGGGATCTTACTAAGAAAGTAAGAATGAGTACATTTATCCAGAACTTGTGTTTGAATTCTACTCCAATATGACGACCACCAAAGGTGTCATATCTTATGTCATTGAAGAGAAGGCTATTCGAATTAATCTCGCTTTTCTCTATAAGCTTTTTGATTTCATAACTCTTTTTTCAATTCCAACCCCGTATCCTTCACGAAATCGCTGATGATTTCTTTGATAAGTAGGCTAAAGAAGTCCCTAAGTCACGCAAAACTTCTCTCGTGACTCAAATGAAATTTGAAGCAAGACTTCTTTACTTCATCTTGATGAGAACCTTATTTTCTCATCATTTAGCAAGGAGAATACCAATTCTAAGATTCTCAAACCTCTTTTTACACTCTTGAGGGCTACGAAGAAGAGCTCTTTCTTGCTATTCTCAAGCAAATGGCAACTGTGCCGACTTATTCTAAGAAATCAGCTCCTTTTCCTTTTGGGGCTCTTCGACCACCATTTTTAAACAATTCGAGGTCCCTCTTCCTCTCGACCCCAAAGCTTTCTTGGAACCTCGTTGTTTATCCGTGCAAGATCGAGCTTTTAGGACTAGGATTCCAGGAAGTCAAGCCCGGTGTTTGGATTCATGCGTATGAGCTACCTCCTCCTCCACTTACTTAGACTCGGACTCCACCGGAGGCACCACTTTTGACTCGCTGGACCTTTTGATTCTCAACCTCCTCCCTCTCGCTGAAGTGTTTACTTGAAATGATAAACAAATTTGCTTCTTTGACCGAGGATTTTCAAGCAACTCGAAAATTTTCAAAACCTTCATTCTAATCGTGGTTCTCGCTCTAGAAAACCGCATAATCTCGGATTTAGGAGAACTTAGAGCTGATATCCGAGCTCAAGGGGATCATCCAAGAACAATGTGATCAAATCCGCCACCTCCAAAGCTACCGAGGACTAAAAATGTCTCATACTTCTAAGGAGTGCTCCAGCCCGATTAAGTCAACTTCAGCTAAAGTCGAAGCAAAAGATGAGGAAGAAGCCAATGCCAAAGAAGGAGAAGATGAGAAGAATGAAGAAAATAAGGAGAAGCGGTTGCTCAACCCGAGGACCAGAGCACAAAAGAACCCGAGCTAATCTCTTCCAATTATGCTCTAAGCGACTCGGAAGAGGTCGGCGATGTAGGTCGATCAAAGGCCCCTGCCTCGAAGCACGATCAGCAGCTATGTTTGAGGAAGATGAAGAAGCTAAGGATGATATGGCTTTGGTTCAAAGAACAAGGACTTAGCAAATTCCCGACATCCCACCCTCGCTCATTTACTTCTACACAAGCTTACAGCGAAGGCGCACTCGCTCGTCCCTCCTCCTTCGGACAACTCCGCTCCTACATCTTAGTCTTCTTCATTTTTTTCAAACTCAGATTTTATTTTTTCTAACATCTCGATATGATTTTCTTCTACTTTCTCTCTATTTGATGAAATGCATAGGGGAGAAAAATAGAAACTTGGATGTTTGGTTTAAGGGGAGTTCTTTTCCCTTACGTCCGAGTTTATCTATTTTATTTTATTTGTTTTGTGTATATATGTTTCGAGCAATGAATGAATTTTCTTTTTCGAACATATTTGTTTCTGAGTTACATATTTTTAACATCTCTAATACTTGACTCTTTAACATATCTCGCTTCCGATTCATTATCAACAAGTTTCAAAGTTGCAAATTATAAGGTTCTTTTAAGAATATATTTCTTTTTACTCGATCAATTAGATATGAAAACATACTTTTGAACTAACAAGTTTCTATCTTAAGTACGGAATGCCTTTCATTAAAAAGCGGGAGATTGAAGACTCGGGTATAACTCTCTATCTCTTTTAGGTTTTGATTCTAAGTCATTGTAAGCCTTATAGAAACTCTTATCTAAGTTTTCATTATGTTCTTATTGGCTCATAAAGCACTTTATTGCATATGTCTTATTCGCACTTCGACCCACTCGGACATCACTCGGAACCGTCGCATGTTGAAATAATTTTTCTAACACATTTATTCCGAGCACTAACTTTGCACTTCAAGTTAAAATGAATTACTGCATTAATTCTTTTTTCTAAGTCAGGTTATTTCTTGGAGAATTATTTGAATGAATCAACTTCATGTTTATTATTGATGTAATTTCTAATTTGATAATTTAAGGATTGACTCAAGATGGAATATGAACCTAATGGATATTAGACTCGGAAAATTTCATTCTTTTAGCCCAAAAATAATTAAGCATTTAATTACTCTAATTCAATTTTATCATTGCCTAATATTGGACCAAATTATTTTATACTTTGAGAACCAATGTGATTTGCTTTTGTAGGTTATCCAAACAAGGCTAATCTATTTTTTAAATACAAACGCAACCGGCTTCTAGCCGTTAAACACCAACAGACAAAATTAGCTACTTCGGATATGGCTTAGACACCGTGTAAGGGTTTTTATTTCCAGAAACAAGAATTAATGGTGATTCTGAGTGGACATTTATAAATAGAAGCCACTTTTCAAGACTTGAAGGTTGCCGAATTTATCGTAGAACCAATTGTTGGTCTTATACTCACTGAATCTTCTACTTACAACTCCAACTCGTATTTCATAGTTTTTTTCGAGTTGTAAGGATAGTCTTGTAATAACTTACATTCTTTGTAAGTCCCTTGACTGAGCTATAAAGGTTAACTCAGCTCGGGTTTCCCTTATTGTAAAGGTTAACTCGGTCAGGAAGTACTAAATTAGATAAAAGAACATCTAAGTCTAGGAAAATCTTGTAAGGAATTGTCTAAGGGAGCAATTCTAGTTAGAGTCAATCCTATGTAATTGAGGATTCAATTAGTGGATTTGATTTGGTGCTTAGATTAGCACTGTCCATGGTTTTATACCCTAAGAGGGTTTCCACGTACTTCGTGTGTTTATCTTTCCGAGTCTAGTCTAGACTCGGAACTGCATTTTGCTAAGTTTTGTGCAAAAAGAATTCAATTAGAGAATTATTGTTCTCTAACTTCCTTAATTGTGGTTGAGACAATCATAGGTTTAGACCAAGTTGAAGCAAATTTTCCGGAAGACTTCTTCGGGAGCCCCCGTTATTGCAGGTCGGCATGTAAACAACGAATGAGAGCAAGCAACGTGAACCGATCGGTGGCGCCGGCCAGAGGCGGTTGTTCGGCGCCTCCGAGGCTAAAACGCCTCCGGTTCACGCCGAAAGGCTCTAAATTTCACTTATGTCCAGTTTTTGCTATTTTAATTTTTTTTATTTTGCTCCTATTGGGCCTAAAAAGATTGGACCTTGACCGTCTAGACACTAATTTTGATTTTGCATATGTGATGTGCGGATCCGGTTAATGGAGCACCTAAAGCCGATTTAGGCTCCTCCTAAAGTAGATGCATACTTAGCGACTCACTTCGCCAACGAAAGCGAAACGCGATGGTAGCTAATCACCCGTCTTCTTAATGGGAGGAATAACTCAAGAATCACGAGTAACAATGTGGCTTGGTATGTTAGGCACTACAAGGTGTCTCAATTCAAAACACACCCCTGGTCGTGTGTTGCGGCGAGATGGGAAGAGAGCAAATAATACCTTTATTAGATCGCATCCGGCCGGCTACCTTTGAATTGTTCAAATGGTATGGTAGCTCTAACCGGACAAAGTCATAGCTCGAATAGTGGAGGAGCTCGCTGAAATTGTTGACACTTGCGGACTTGTTAGCACCTGAAAGTACACCCAACACTTCTATTTCTCCCTATTATCTACGAGTGGATAATAGAAGTAGATCCCCAACAACATAAGGCACCGACAACTAGAGAAATGAATCCTGAAGAAGCTGTCCCTGCTGCTGCCCCTCTCCAAATTCGCAAAATTAACCCTCGGATGGCTGAACGCTTCCGTTGAAGAGAAATTAAAGCCAAAGAAACTGAAGAAAGGAGGGCCCGTAGAATCGAAGAACTAAAGGAATGCGCTTGAGATAAAGAAGCTGAGTCTAGTGGCCCTAAAGGAAAGAAAGTAAAGATAGACTAGGGCTTCGAATCTTCGGATAGAACTTAGGATAGAATAAAACAAAAGGAGGCTTAATTCTACCTCTTTACAACACTCGTTATTAGTATTTTACAAGTAGTGTGCTTGCAGTTATTTCCCTTTATTAGCTATGTATTCGAGTACGTAGTAGGCTTACTATTATTAAATAAAAGTAAGTATTATGCTATACTTTTATATTTTATCACTCACTTAAAGGTAACAATAAATAAAATAAATAAAAGACAAGAATAGACCGCCTAATTGGGCCCGGCCAGCCCATCGTTGTCCGAGTGTTGGCCGGGGCTCGCCATGGTCGGGCTGGTTGGGTCGGGCTTGGCCTACTTGTCTAGGGTCATGCTAGACATAATAATTCTTCAGCTGATCTAAGTTTGTGTACTTGGAAAAACTCTTCCCCATCCAAATTAATTAATTTTACCTCTCCGCCGGGTAAGATCCGACTAAATACAAACGGACATCGCCAATTAGGCTTAAATTTCCCTCATGGGTCTTCAATTGGCGCTCTTATCTCCTTAAGGAAAAAAATCCCTAATTTGCATATTTTGAGGCTTAACATTCTTATTAAATACCCTAGATATGCGAGCCTAGTATATTTGGACATTGTGCACGGCGTTGAGGCACTTTTCATCCAATAGTACTAACTCTTAGTAGTGCGCTTTGGCCCATTCACGCTTCGGAATCTAGCTCTCAGCAATTATCCTCAATGAGGGAATGACAATCTCGATAGGAAGCACTACTTCCACGCCCTAAAGTAGAGATTACTGCATTACTCCCGTAGAGGTTCCGATAGATAACCTGTAACACCCCAAAACACACCCTAGGAGTATTACATCACAACAGTTCTTTACGGGAAATGCCAAGGCTCTATCAGGTGTCGGTTCGGCTCTCTAATTTCAATTTAGAGGTAATAAAGGTGGTTTTCCAAAAGAATTTGAGATTTCCTAAAAATTTCGGCGAGTTCTATTTGTAACGCGGACTATCCCATAAGCTTAAAGCCTCAAAACCCTGCATAAAACCACAATATAGCTCGACGAGCCACACGCTCGGAGTATGCAGCTCAACGACCACATGCCGGAGTTCAACCAATCATGCGATAAAACTTAAAACAATCTAAATGGTTTATGGTACATCGGGTGCAACTATATGAACTAAATTACAAGTACAATGTTTAGAAACATAAGAATGCACGTCAACCACTTGAGTTACTTCAACGATCAACACTCAGCAATCAGCACGACTCCGGAATATGCTAAGTAGATCATGCCTCCGAAAGTGTACCTACAACACTCGGGAAGGGAAAGGGGGAATTTGTGGGGTAAGCAATAAACCATGGGCTCACCGAAGTCTCACACTCTTAAAATGGAAATCCTTAACACATGTTACTCATAATAATGAAATCGGCGAAAGTATAATAACATAATACAAATCTATATACTTTTAATGAAACCCTTTGACACCAACTGTCACATATGGATCATAACACTTTAATCATTTAAAATGCGGTCTCACACTCGTCACAATTCTTTGTCCAACTGAATCAACTTTCTGGACCTTCGGGGATTCGAACTAGCACTTCTTAATTCCGAGGTGCGATCCTCAACAAAAGGCTCCCGGGACCTATCTTCTATGAAGTCTCGGATCGGGCATTCTGTCACCGCAGGACCCCTCTTAGAACACTTCCCTCGAAGTTTCTAGTTGGGCGTCCCCAGTTCAAACCTTTCGATATGCTAAATGATCCGTAGCTAGTCGATTCGAAACAATTTGCACATAATCATTCATCACATCCGCTTCAAACAGACTTTCTCAAGTTGGTTTAATACCAAGGAAGGCATGACACCACGTGTCACCCTTATAAATTCACTTTTCAAATCCAATTAACTTTCTCAAATAAGTTTCTCATCCTTAAAACACATTCACGTTTGAAAGGAAGTTCTTAAGAAATTGCATTCAAGAATCATTCGCGTAAAATACATAACTACTTTTAAAACTACTTCGAACATCATTTAGCACCATCACTTGCACAAATAGTCACACTTATGCACGAGATAGTCATTCTCGGTTCGTCTCCGACTATACCTTTCTTGATTTACCGATTTAGTAAACTTAATTCCTCTTTTACGAGCCACAATAACCAGAAGTATTACCTCATCACTCAATCGTCCCAATTTCCCCACAATTTGCCATCTTTGCCTCAATTTTCTCCAATTACGCCTCCACATTACTAGTCAAACTCTTCTTGCCCATACTTAGTCGTATAGCTCTTAAACTTACTTCACTAAATTTCCTTTAGCTCTCTTTATCTTCTAATTCAATTCATTCTCAAAGATTTTAGATATGCCTTCAACTCGGTTTAACCTCACCATCCCCAGACTTGCCATTTCCCCACCTCAAATTCCCATTTTATATTGCTACCTTATTAATCAACTCCTCCTTGCCCATACTCAATTATATAACTCTTAATCCCTTTCATCACCTAAATTCCGCTAGTTTCTCTTACCTTTAAGTTTAGTTCAATCTCACGGACTTAGGTACACCACCAACTCAATCTAACCCTACAACTGCTTTCTACTCCCATTCCTTAATTAGGCATTCATTAAGACGAACTCGTACTTCTCTTTTACCCCAAAGCTTCGGTTCACAATCTAATCACTGGGAATCCAACTCAGGAAATTCAGGAAATCACAAGTGATTCAACTATCACCGTAACTCGGTTCATCCATAAATTCCACATACTTCATCGTTACTAACTAGACTCCCAATAGCACCCATAAGGCTTTAACAAACTCAACCAGATTCTTTCATATCCCGGTTCAGCCCTAACAACTTCTTAAATTCAATCCACAACGACAACATTCAATATTCACAACAAACATTCAATATTCACAATAAATCCATTAGGGTTTCGAAATTATTAATAGTTTAGAGTATAAGACTACCCACCTCGAATTCTCGTGTTTTGGGGTTGGTCTTGTGCTTCCTTAATTTCGCCTTTCTTATCTCGGTCCCTCTTTCCGCCTATTCTTGCTCGGTTTCTCTCGGTCTCTCGCGTCCCCGTTTACGGTTTGCCATGTTTGGTCTCCACTATCTCTCGGTCGGGCCCTTGTGCGTTCGCCGCCGGTCCTCCTCCCTTGTGGCTGGTGCTTTTCCGGTTTCCAGCCTCTTGGACCCTCTCGCGTCTGTCCTCGCTTCAAGTCCTTCCTTCGCCCTCGCTCTGTCCCGGTCTGTCCCTCTTTTCTCTTCGCTCGCATCGCCGATCGCCGCCTTCGGTTTTGCGGTGTTCAGCGGTCCCCCTTGGTCTTCTTGGCTCTCGCACGCTCGCCTCCTCTCTCTCTGTCTCTCTCCCGTTTCGTTCCGCCTCTTTCTTCCTCCTCTCGTTATGCTTCTTCTTCCTTTGCTTTCCCGAGTCCCCCTCCCCTCGGTCCTTCTTTCTCTTTTATTTTTGCATCCTTTCTCTCCACCACCTGACAAAAATCACCTCTCTTTTCTATTGGACCCTCGGATGACTCTTTTATCCCTTCCTCTACGTAGAACAACTCTATGCCTTTCCCTTTTTCCGTCGTCTTACGCTTCGTCTCCAAACTTATTTTGATGTATTAGTTATGACAATGCCTAACCGTACAAAGGTTCGAGTTCAATAAAAAGGGAGGCAATTTCCTTGATTTAATTTATTCCACAGTGACCTCCAAAGGAATACTAAAGTAATATGTCCGGCTGTAATTAAAATTAGTCACTCACCCCTTAGATTTGTAGAATAATACTCAATAATCCTATGCTTTACAACTGCTTTTGTTAAAATCATGGGTATTACATTTCTCCCCTCTGAAAAGAATTTCGCCTCGAAATTCGCAGTGAGTAAGCATCTGGCTACAAACACTTAAATATGTACAGAGCCGCCCATACACAAGTGCTACTTAGCTCGAACTCCGATTCACGAGAGGCACCTAGTGTCGTTCGGGGTTAATAAGTTCTAGCCTCCTTTCTACCACCTCTTCGTGCGTGTACTCACTCTATTATGGGGCCCGAGGAGAAAATTGCAATCAAAAGGGCAAAAAGTTGGCTTGGGGTTGTGATCCCGTCACTTATCTTACATCGACCCTAATGCCTCCACCGCCGCCGATCCAATCCGTGCATTAGGTCTCCAATGTTGCGTATGTGTACTAGATATCTAGGAACTCTTGCTCCACAAATTCAATAACCCAACTATGATGATGCCAACGCAATCAAAGTGATCAATTCCATATGGTCACACTACTCCTCGGTTCCTTGTTCTTATATGGCCGTAGACTCTATAGCTAAACTAGTTGGGGCTAGCTAACTTAATGGCTTGTCTATAGCTATATTCATCGCCGATTGGCAAAATGACACGTATACTTGGGGTTAGTTTTGTTAAAGGAAGTGTATGGGGTCCGAAGAAGGATTAATGCTGATATCGAAGCCAAGTTAGGATTTAGAGGTGTCAAGATTTCAAACAACTATATATTCGGGACCGGGAGATTGCTAAATGACTCACGGTGCTTATAATAGCCAATAAATGTCTATGTTCTCCCGTTTATCTCCACTATTTCCTCTCAAGGGGTCAGGTCTCCTACTTCTCAATTCTTGAGGCTTCGAGTGGGACGATAATATCATCTCTATTTGCGGCCTAAGTCATACTTCGAACAACAAGACCCCTGTCTCGTATATATACGGATGTATAATCATTATTGAGTTTGACCTCGAGCAAGATTAATAGAAGGGTTCCATTCTTTCACAATATGTCCATGCCAGTACTCCAATCAACATGTATTATTCTTAAGTACAACCTTATACACAACTCGTACATACACACTTACTTCAACCTATCATGAATTCTATACCAAATATGGCTCAAGCTACAATGTCGGTGTCCTCCTATCTCTACACTAGTTCTATATATATGTACGTAAGTCACTGAATTATCACAACACTATATCTCAAGGGGGATTTACATTGTCTATATTGTTCCCAATTAATCCTTCTATACATCACTTGTCCGAAGAATCTCCCAGCGAGTTGTCCTCATCTTCTGTCTCCACTCCGCTTCCCGTCTTCACCCCATCTCCCGTCTCCATCCAGCCTTGACTTATGTCAACCACTTCCGATCCCGTTTGCTAGAATCGGGGTGGTGCGGGCGCTAGACGATTTCTTAACTCCTCAAGGGGAACCCACTCGATGCCCACCATGTTTACCACCAAGTCGCGCATTCGGTTCATTGTGGTTGTCCAACCCTCGGGGTAGTAAACCCCGTGCTATGGAGCAAGGTAGTCATTTTGTGTCTCTCGTACAAAGCCCTACCCCCTCTCGATGTCCTCGCGCTCTACTAGGCCCAATCAAATGAAGTTGAACAATATGGTCCGTAATAGCCTATCTCGCCTCCGGTGTTGGTCCCTCCAACTCATGGAGTAATGGTCCCACATTCCATAAGAAGGTGACCAATTCCCAATAAGAGAAGGGACACCAACCTCTAAGGGTATGGTAGCTCGCAAGCGGACTATGATTTTTGCCCATGGGCCACCCAAGGGCAGGTTTCGGACGAAGTTTTTGGTCCAAAAGTCCGAAGTGGTCCAGACTATGTTCCACTCGTTGCTCAACTCCATGACTCTCCAAAAGAAGATGGCATTGCAAGCCGCCCACCAGAAGGGCATATGTGTATAATCTTCCCGTGTAAACACCATCCGATTGGTGACCTATGACATATGAATTACGTTACTTCCTCATACTTAGGGCACACATCAATAAGTATCCTAGCCAACGAGTAAGACAGCTTAATCGGTGAACATTCTCCTCTAAAAGAGAAACCACCAATTGGTTAATATGAGCTGAATCAACAAGGTAATTCTTATAAGTCGAAATTACACTTAAAACTATACGCATAATAGTCACAATTAAAGCACATAGTCACACAATAATGATCCTAAACGGCTATATGCAATGTAAACTTAAGGTCACCAAAATCTATGCTCGATACCATTTTGTAATGCCCCAAAACACCCCCTAGGAGTATTACATCGCCGAGTTCTTCACGGAAAATCCCAAGGCTCTATCGAGTGTCAATTCGGCTCTCTAATTTCAACTTAGAGGTAATAAAGGCGGTTTTCCAAAAGAATTTGAGATTTCCTAAAAATTTCGGTAGATTTCTGTTTGTAATGCGGACTATCCTATAGGCCTAAAGCCTTAAAACTATGCATAAAACCACAATATAACTCGACGAGCCACACGCTCGGAGTATGCAACTCAACGGTCACACGCCAAAGTTCAACCAATCATGCAATAAAACTTAAAACAAGTATAAATGGTTTTATGGTACATTGAGTACAACTATATGAACAAAATTATAAGTACAATGTTTAGAAACATAAGAATGCACGTCAACCACTTGAGTTACTTCAACAATCAACACTCAAGCAATCAGCATGAGTCCGAATATGCTAAATATAGATCATGCCTCCGAAAGTGTACCTGCAACACTCGGGGAGGGAAACGGGGAATTTGTGGGGGTGAGCAATAAACCGAGGGCTCACCTGGAAGTCTCACACTCTTAAAATGGAAATCATTTGCACATATTACTCATAATAATGAAATCAACGAAAGTATAATAACATAATACAAATCTATACACTTTTCAATGAAACCCTTTGAAACCAACTCGTCATATATGGCCCACAACACTTTAATCATTTAAAATACGATTTCACACTCGTTACAATTCTTTTTCCAATCGAATCAATTTTTAGGCCTTCGGGGATTCGAACTAGCACTTCTTAATTCCGGGGCACGACCACCGAACAAAAGGCTCCCGGGACTTATCTTCTAGGAAGTCTCGGATCGGGCATCCTTCCACTGCAAGACCCCTGTTAGAACCCTTCCCTTAAAGTTTCTAGCTAGGCGTCCCCAGTTCGAACCCTTCATTATGCTAAACGATCCGTAGCGGTCGATTCGAAACAATTTGCACATAATCATTCATCACATCTATTTCAAACAACTTTCTCAAGTTGGTTTAGTACCAAGGAAGGCATGACACCACGAGTCACCTTATAAATTCACTCTTCAAATCCAATTCACTTTCTCAAATAAGTGTCGCTTCCTTAAAACACATTCACGTTTAAAAGAAAGTTCTCAACAAATTGCATTCAAGAATCATTCATGTAAAATACATAACTACTTTTAAAATTACTTTTGAACATCATTTAGCACCATCACTTGCACAAATAGTCACACTTCGCACAAATAGTCATTCACGGTTCCTCTCCGACTATACCTTGATTGATTTACTGATTTAGTAAACTTAATTCCTCTTTTCGAGCCACAATGACCACAAGTAGTTCCTCGTAACTCAATCGTCCTAATTTCCCCATAATTTGCCATCTTTGCCTCAATTTTCTCCAATTACGCCTCCACATTACTAGTCAAACTCTTCTTGCCCATACTTAGCCGTATAGCTCTTAAACTTACTTCACTAAATTTCCTTTAGATCTCTTTATCTTCTAATTCAATTCATTCTCAAAGATTTTAGATATGCCTTCAACTCGGTTTAACCTCACCATCCCCAGCTCGCCATTTCCCCACCTCAAATTCCCATTTTATATTGCTACCTTATTAATTAACTCTTGCTTGCCCATACTTGATTATATAACTCTTCATCCCTTTCATCACCTAAATTCTGCTAGCTTCGCTTACCTACAAGTTTATTTCAATCCCACGAACTTAGGTACATCACCAACTCAATTTAACCCTACAACTACTCTCTACTCCCATTCCTCAATTATGCATTAATTAAGACAAACTTCTCCTTCTCTTTTACCCCAAAGCTCCGGTTCACAATCTAATCACTGGGAATCCAACTCAGGAAATTCAGGAAATCACAAGTGATTCAACTATGACCTTAACTGGTTCATCCATAACCTTAGCACCTAAAATTACACATACTCCATCGTTACTAACTAGACTCCTAATAGCACCAATAAGACTTTAACAAACTCCATCGGATTCTTTCATATCCCAATTCAGCCCTAACAACTTCCTAAATTCAATCCATAGCACAACATTCAATATTCATAACAAACATTCAATATTCACAATAAATCCATTTGGGTTTCGAAATTACTAATAGTTTAGAGTATAAGACTACCCACCTCGAATTCTTGTGTTTTGGGGTTGGTCTTGGGCTTCCTTACTTTCGCCTTTCTGGTCTCGGTCCCTCTTTCCGCCGATTCTCGCTCGTCTCTCGCTTCCCTATTTACGGTTCGCCGTTTTGGTCTCCACTGTCTCTCCGTCGGGCCCTCGTGTGTTCGTCGCTGGTCCTCCTCCCTTCTCGCCGCTGCTTTTCCTAGTTTCCGGCCTCTTGAACCCTCTCACATCTGTCCTCGCTTCAGGTCCTTCCTTCACGGTCGCTCTGTCTCGGTTCTCGCTCTCTTCCCTTCACTCGTGTCATCGGCTGCCGCCTTTGGTTCTACGGTGGTCGCGGGTCCCTCTCGGTCTTCTTGGCCCTCGCGTGCTCGCCTCATCTCTCTCTCTCTCTCTCTCCGTTTGGTGTTCCCTCTTTCTTCCTCCTTTGTTATGGTTCTTCTTCCTTTGCTTTCCCGAGTCCCCCTCCCCTCGGTCTCTCTTTCTCTTTTATTTTTCATCCTCTTCACCACCGCTTGACAAAAATCACCTCTCCTTTCTATTGGACCCTCAAATGACTCCTTTATCCCTTCCTCTACGTAAAACAAGTCTATGCCTTTCCCTTATTCCATCCTCTTACGCTTCGTCTCCAAACTTATTTTGATGTAATGGTTACGACAATGCCTAAGCGTACAAAGGTTCGAGTTCAATAAAAAGGGAGGCAATTTCCTTGATTTAATTTATTCCACACAGCCTCCAAAGGAATACTAAAGTAATACATCCGGTCTGTAATTGAAATTAGTCACTCACCCCCTTAGATTCGCAGAATAATGCTAAATAATCCTATGCTTTACAAGCTGCTTTTGTTAAAATCATGTGTATTACATAACCCCACAGAGCGAAAGGAAACTTGTCAGGCTAATCCTTATAAGTAACCATCATCTTCTCTAATATTTTACGAATATTTTTATTAGCTGCCTTAATTGCCACGTTAGTCTAAGGGCGATACGAGGAAGATTTATGACGTTGGATTTTGTACTTATCCAACAAATCTGCTACTTCCTTCTTAAAATGACTACCATGATAACATATTAGCTCATAGGGCACCCTATAATGACAGATGAAATTTCAGGAAATAAATTTAGCTACCTATTTCGACATCAAAGTTGTATAAGAGGCCGCCTCTATCCGTTTTGTGAAGTAGTCAATTGCTAATAACACAAATTCATGACCGCATGTTCCTTTAGGGGTCACCTTGCCAATGATGTCTATTCCCATAATTGAGAATGGGCAAGAAGAAGCTAATGTTGTGAGAAATGACGGCGATTGTTGTTATAAATTTGCATACACCAAACATTTATGGCACCTTCTAACAAAATCATGACGAGTGTGCCGCGATGGTCTATTAGTAATAACCAAGTCTTTGAACCTTATGGATTAACATCTTACCATTCATATACGGTCCACACTCCCCACCATAAATCTCTTCCATGATGCACTTTGCTTCATGTTGATTGACACAAAGTAAGCTATGAAAGTTAGCTCTTGGAGAGGCTAAGTCATCCTAGAGGGGGTGAATAGGGTGATGATGGAATTTGCTTCGATTAATGAATAAATTAGTCCGAGTAGAGTTGGACTCAAGGATGAACTCGGAAAAGACCCGACTCGAAATCGATAAAGAATATAGAAGCGAGTAGATCGAACAAGTAAACAATGCGAGTTTAGAATGTACTCGAAAAGCGGTAACATAGAAAGTACGTGGAAACCTCCTCGGGCGGAAAACCACGGACCGTGCTAATCCAAGCACGAAGTCAAATCCCCTATTTTGAGTCCATTAAATACGATAGATCGACTCAACCCGAGTTGCTCCCTTAGACAACTCCTTACAAGTTTTTCCTAGACTCGAAATTCCCTTATCCGATCTAGTACTTCCTAGCTGAGATAACCCTTACAGCTAAGGACAAGCTGAGCTGAGTTAACTTTTACAGCTCGGTCAAGGGACCTTATTTAGAGAGTAAGAAAAGAGTTTGTAACTAAGTACAAGACCTTACAACTCGGAATATAATGTGATACAAAATTGGAGTTGTAAGTAAAAGATTGAAAGTGAATACACTGATCTGTTGATCAAGTATGTATTTTTACAATTGGTTCAAGCAATCTTCAAGTCTTGAGATTTGGCTTCTATTTATAGATGACCAAGTAGCTTAGCCGTTGTGTCCATCTTCCGATCTGGAAGTTCCTTTGTGACCGTTGTGTAGGATTTTCTAAGTCACTCGGAAAATATCCGTTGAAATGTGAACGTTAGACAACGGCTCTTGACTCCTTTGGAAGTGCCTAAAACCACTGGCGGTGTCTTCAAAAGTAAGGTGGAAACCACCGTTGAGCTTAGTGTTGCAGATTTCCATTTCGGAAACAAACAACCCCGAGACAGTGTTTGAGGCTAGGTCGGAGGTGGAAAAGCCTTGTCTGCTGGTAATTTCACGTTTTGAAGCCAATTACTTTTGTAATTCAAAATATAGGATAGCCTCGTTTGAATCACCTACAAAAGTAAATTAATTTGGTTCTCAAAGTATAAAATACTTTGGTCCAAGATTAGACACGAGATAATGATATAAATAAGATAATTAAGTGACTAATTATCCGGGTTAGAAAAGGAATGGAATTTTTTGAGTCTAATATTCATGATACTCAAAATTCCATCCGAGTCGATCTAAAAGAGAATCAAGTTAACTAAAGAATATAAGAGGAAATAATCTTGATCTAGACCGAGCATGAATTCAAACTAAAATACCAGAGCTAAAGCGTAGAAAAGATAGTGTTTGAATCATGTGATATATCCGAGTGTTGAGTGACTCGGAACCGAGGAAACATGGTGAGTGCAAATATGCTTTCCGAGTCACACGTAGTCATGCATAAATGCATGGGATAATTTCTATAACACTTAGGGAAAATACCATATCACTCGAGAAAAGTTTCTAAGGCACAGGGAATGACTTGGAATCAAAACTTTATCACTGAGAAAGTCTTATACCCGATTCCCTTAATAGAACTCGAAAGGTGAGATGTAAAGTTTGAGTCTTCAAGCTAATCCCGAATTAGTTTTCTTGTACGAGTTGCCTTTGATGGATGAAGAATTGGGTTGCCAAAATCCTCACGGCTCGTTGGGCTCTAGGTGTGGAGTCCAAGAGATATTCTTGTCTATCCAGATACTCGATAAATGTACAAATGTGTGTAGGGTGACTCGATCACTCAATGTGAACGGGCATTGAATGAATGCCAGTAGGGATGTTGATCATGGATGCTAATTTAACTAGTGCATCCGTGATTTGGTTATCATCCCTAAGAAGGTAAGTGAAAGAGGTGTTCTTAAAGTGCTTGGACAATTCTATGAAATATGCTTGGTAGGGTTCTAAGGCTTCACTACCTACCTCCTACCTTTGTGAAATATGATTGATGATCAAACTAGAGTCACCGAAAACCCCGATATTGTTGACCCCGATCTCTATAGCAGATTCAAGTCTTGTGATGCAAGCTTCATACGCTACGGTGTTATTGGTGACTTCAAAGTCTAGTTTGACTCGAAATTGGAGTATATGCTCCCTCCAAGTGAGACTAGAAGAATTTCTACTCCAAAGCCCTTCTAATTGGAAGCACCATTAAAGTACATTGTCCAAACGTCCACCTCTACTTGTAAAATGTCTTCATCTTAAACATCAAGGTGTTTGGGGTTGCGATTCAGTACAGGTAGATCAACTAAGAATTATAACACTATCCTTCCTTTGATTACTTTTTGAGGGATAAACTGGAGTTCAAATTTTGATAGCATGTCGAGTACATCTTGCTATCTTGCGAGTTGATAATTGGTTACTCAAGTATGTACTTTATAGGATCCATATGCGCCACGGTATGTACCGTGTAGGCTAACATGTAGTGCCCGAGCTTCTTAGTAGCCTAGACTAGTCCTAATGATGTCTTCTCTAACAAGTGTGTATCTAGTCTCATAATCAAGGAACATCTTACTTAGATAGTAGATCACCCGTTCAGCTAGCACTGGAGGATTAGCCATGTATTCCTTAACCTTCTCAAATGCTTGTTGGCACTCGACATCCCAAATGGGCTCACATCCTTTCTTTAACTTCTTGAAAATAGGTTCACTGAGACCATAATAAGTTTTGATATAAAACGATTGATGTATTGTAAACGTCCTAGGAAAGCCTTATCTCTTTTTTTGTGCTTGGCAGAGGGATCTCCTGAATGGCTTTGATCTTGGATGGATCAACTTAAATTCCTTCAACTGACAACATAGCCTAGCAGATTAGCCGAGGTCACTCCAAAGGCACACTTTTGAGGGTTAAGGCGCATGTTTTATTTCCTTAGTCATTGGAAGAATTTCCTTAGGTTGGGTAGGTGCCCCGCCCTATCTTTGGACTTTATGATCATATCAACCACATAAACATTAGCTTCTTTATGGATCATATCATGCAATAAGGTTTTTCCTGTCCTCCGATACGTTCCGTCGGCGTTCTTGAGCCCAAATGGCATCACCATATAAAAGTAAGTCCCTCATTGAGTGATGAAGGTCGTCTTTTCCATATCTTCTTCGACCATCTTCACTGATTATACCCAAGCATAACCGTCGATGAACGAGTAAAGCATAACCGGCTGTGTTATCCACAATGAGGTCGATATAATACAACGAAAAGTCGTCTTTGGGACTGGCTTTGTTCAAATCCCTAAAGTCAACATACATACGAACCCCGCCATCATTCTTCGAATTGGAACTATATTTGCTACACATTAACGATAGTGAACTACCCGAATGAACCCGACCTCTAATTGTTTCTAGACCTCTTCTTTAATCTTCAAAGCCCATTCTGGTTTCATCCTCCTCAGCCTCTTCTTAACAAGCTTAGCATCTTCGTAAAGCTGGATTTTGTGTTATGCTATACTCGGATCTATACTCGGCATGTCTTTGTAGGACCATGCAAAGACATCTATAAATAGCAAGATGGATTAGCATGCTCTCGGAATTTGAACTCAAGTTTGTCTCTCAAAAAGAGATCAAAGGAAGGATAATGTCAAAATTGTTAGTTGATCTACCTGTGACTAAATTGCAAACCAAACACCTTGACTTTTCGGATGAAGAAATTTTACCAAGTAGAGGTGGACGTTTAGACAATGTACTTCGACATCGCTTCAAATCAAAAGGGCTTTGGAGTAGGAATTCTTATAGTCTTACTAGAGGGAGCACATACTCCCATTTCGAGTCAAACTAGACTTCGAAGTCACCAACAATGCCGCATAGTACTTTGCATCACGAGACTTGAAGCTGCCATAGAGATCCGGGCCAAGAATATCAAGGTTTTCGGTGACTCCAGCTTGATCATCATTAAGATTTCGCGAAAGTGGAAGGTACATCGTACAACTTTGGCGATCTACCAAGCATATCTAACGGAATTATCTAAGCACTTTGAGAGCATTTGTTTCACTTTCCATCCTAGGGATGCCAACCAATTTGCGGATGCACTAGCTAAGTTAGCATCCATGATCAATATCGCCACCGGCACTCATTCAAAGCCCGTTTACATTGAGTGACAAAGTTATCCTACACATATCCGTACATTAGAAGTGTATAATATTGACCATACCAGTTGGTATCACAACATTTATCAAGTAACTAGATAAACAAGAGTATCCCTTGGACTCTACACCTAGAGCTCAACGAGCCATCAGGATGTTGCTTGCCCAATTCTTCATCAATTAGGGGCAACTATTCAAGAAGACCAATTATGGGATTAGCTTACTTTGTGTCAATCAACAAGAAGCAAACCGCATTATGGAGGAGATTCATGGGGGAAATGTGGACCTCATATGAATGGTAGAATGTTAGTCCAAAAGGTTTAGAGACTCGGTTATTACTTGTCAACCATGGCATCGGACTGTCATGATTTTATTAGAAGGTGCCATAAATGCCAGGTGTACGAAAATTGACAACACCAACCGTTGTTATTCTCACAATGTTAGCTACACACTGGCCATTTTCAGTATGGGGAATAAACATTATTGGCAAGGTGACCCCTAAAGGGACAGGCGGTCATGAATTTGTGTTAGTAGCAATCGATTACTTCACAAAATGGGTAGATGCGGCTTCCTGTGCAACTTTGACGTCGAAACAAGTAGCCAAATTCATTAACGAAATATTATTCGTCATTAAGGGGTACCCCACTAGCTAATAAGTGACCATAGCCATTTTAAGAAGGAAGTGGCAGATTTGTTGGATAAGTACAAAATCCTATATCATAAATCTTCCCCATATCGCCCTCAAGCAAACGGAGCAATTGTGGTCGCTAATAAGAACATTCATAAAATAGTGGAGAAAACGGCGAGTTATTTAGAAGAATTGGTCCGACAAATTGCCTTTCACCGTGTGGGGTTATAGAACTTCTATTAGAGCCTCTACGGGAGCAACACCCTACTCTCTAGTTTATGGCATGAAAGCAGTCCTTCTAATCATGATTGTCATTCCTCATTAAGGTTAATTGTTGAGAGCTAGATTCGAGAAGCGAGAATGGACCAGAGCACGCTATGAGGAGTTAGTATTATTGGATGAGAGGCACCTCAATGTCCTACACAATGTCCAAATATATCAAGCTCGCATATCGAGAGCATTAATAAGAAAGTGAAGCCTCGAAATCTGCAAATTAGGGATTTGGTCCTTAAGGAGATAAGAGCACCTATTCAAGACCCACGAGGGAAATTTAAGCCCAATTGGCAAAGTTCGTTTGTACATAGTCGGATCTTACCCGGCGGAGCGGTAAAATTAACCGATTTGGACGGAGAAGAGATTTTCCAGTACCTCAACTTAGATTAGCTGAAGAGGTACTACGTCTAGCACGACACTAGGCGAGTAGGTTGAGCCCGGCCCAACCAGGCTAGGCCATGCCTGCTGCTGGCCACCACCGGACAACGGTGGATTGGCCGTGCTTGTGATTTTTCCTTTAATTTTGATATTCGTCTTCAAGTGGCAGGTTATTTGGTTCCCTTATTTATTTCCTAGATGACCTAATTAGGCGATTCATTAGTGCCTTTTATTTATTTTAAGGGCGGTCCAATTTATTCATCTTTTACCTCTAAGTGAGTGATAGAAATATAAATGTGTAGTACAATACTTATTTTCATTTAATAATAGGTAAGCCTACTACTTACCGACGGTTGCTCCTAAAGAGTCTAAGTCACCCTAGGGGGGTTAATAGGGTGATGAGGAAATTTTAACAAAATGGAAGGGTTAAAGTTGAAACTGAATAATCAAGATAATCCGAGTCTAGATTGGACTTAGAAAAGTGTAAACTCGGAATTATGTGAAAACCCTCCTGGGCGAGAAAACCACAGCCAGTGCTAATCCAAGCACCAAGTCAAATCCATTATTTTGAATCCATAAAATACGAGTGGATTGAGTCAACCAGAATTGCTCCCTTAAACAATTCCTAATAGAGTTTTCCTAGACTTAGAAGTTCCCTTATCCGATCTAGTACTTCCTAACTAAAGTAACCTTTACAATTAGGGACAAGCTGAGCTGAGTTAACCCTTACAGCTTAGTCAAGGGACCTTACTCGGACGAGTAAGAAAGAGTTTGTGACTGATTACAAGACTTTACAACTCGGAAAGTATGAATTACAAGGTGTGAGTTGTAAGTAGAAGATTGAGTATGAATACAAAGACTTTCGCTTAAGTAATGTGTATTGACAATAATTCCAGAAATCATCAACTCTTGAGAGGTGGCTTTTATTTATAGATGACCAAGCAGATTAGTCGTTGTTACTATCTTCTTATTAGAAGTCCTTTGTGACCATTGTAACGGTTCTTCCGAGTCACTCGAAAAAGATCCATTGAGATGTGAATGTTGTACAATGGCTCTTGACTCCTTAGGATGTCCCAATTCACTGGTGGTGTCAAAAAGTAAGGTGGAAACCACGTTGAGCTTAGCATTGAAGATTTCTAGTTTTGGAAACAGACAATCCTAACATAGTGTCCGGGCCTGGTTCGAAGTAGAAAAGCCTTGTCTGCTGGTGATTGACGACTTGAAGCCGGTTGCTTTTGTAATTCAAAAATAGGATAACCTCATTTAGATAACCTACAAAAGTAAACAAATTTTGGTTCTCAAAGTATAAAATACTTTGGTCCGAGATTAGGTACGAGATAATAATTTAATTAAGATAATTAAGTGCATAATAATCCGAGTCCTAAAAGATCGAAATTTTCCGAGTCTAATATTCATTATACTCAAATTCCATATGACTCAGTCTAAGGAAAGATCAAGTTATAAAGAGAATATCGAGTATGAGTACTTGATCTAGACAAAAACAGTTCAAATAAACATGCTGACTTAGAGATTTGAATTAATGTCTGTAATTCACTTTAACTTGGAATATGAAGTCGAACTTAGATTGAAAGCGTTAGTGAGATTGTTTGAACATGTGATAAGTCCGAGTGATGTCCGAGTGGCTCGGAACCATAAGTGTGAATTCATGAACAAGAGTATGCTTTCTAAGTCGGTCGGAATCGAATGAAAACATATGCAACGGTTTACGTAACACTCAAAATAATTTCTATAACACTCGGAATAGTTTCTATAACACTCGGAATGACTTGTAATCAAAACCTAGAAGGGATGAGGTTTGTACCTGATTCATTGATAGTACTCAGAATGATATAAGCTGTAGAGTCTAAGTCTTCAATCTCCCCTTTTTTATGAAAGGCATTCCATACTCGAGATAGAAACATTGTTAGTGAAACAATCTAGAGTTTTTATTCTTACTCGGAGAGTATATCGAGTTTAGAATAAAAATCGCAGAAAAGATAATCGAAGTGATTCGGACTTAAATTGTATCGTAGTCATTAGACTTAGATTGTATCGAGCTAAGAATAGAATATCGCATAGAAATAAATGAAGTGATTTGGACTTAGAATGTTGCATATATCGGAGCATAGATAAATAAAAGAGCGGATATATCGGAGCAAGATACACTAAGAAAGTGAAAATCGAAAGGAGTTAAACTTAGAAGTAAATAAACACGAAATCAAAAACTTCATTCATGTTCACATAAACACGTAAAATATATACAAAAAGGGTGAGAAAACTCCCCTAAACAAGACAACAAATTTTCTAAATATTCTCCCCTTGCCTTTCAGCAAAAACAAAATGCGGAAGAATGTATCAAGTAGACACAATTTGTTTGTCTAGACAAAAAAAAACTTACAATAGAAAAACAATTAAGATGGTGGAGTGGGAGCTGTCCGGATTGAAGGGGATGAACGTGCAATGCGCCTGTGCTGGTATGACCATGAAGATATTGAAGATCTTGGTGGTGGCAGCACCGGTATCTCCGGGATGGGCTCGACTCCGAGTGGTCGACCCAAAACAAGGTCATCCAGAGGTTCATCCTCTTAGAATTCGACAGAGGGTGGTGCTTCCTCGGGCTTGACTACTGCCGACCGACCTATGTCGGCAGGGTCTTCTAACTCACTCGGATCGTTGTATGAGTTGATTAGTTCCGGTTGAGGGGCGGGAGCACCTTGTCCCTCGGCTTCTTCCTTTTCTCCTCCTTTTTCCTCCTTCCTTCTCTCCTTCTTCCTTTTCCTCGAAAAGAGCCGCTTCAGCCGCAACCTCCTCTTCTTCTTCTTTTGCCTCTCCGGAAGGAGATTGGCGGGGCTCAAGGATTCTTCCGATGTGTCCGAGCCGACCGGGTCCCGAGCTGATTTGGAGCGCCTTTCTTGGAGGAGCTCGATCGATTTCTTCGCTCCTTAACCAAAGCCTTCATCTCAAGGAACACATCCTGCTGCTTTCGGATTTGAGATTGGGCGGTCTTTTGGTTAATGGTCATAGATCGAAGGACGGTCTTGAATGACCGGAGAGTGTCTTTTATCTCGGTGGACACGGAGGAGAGTTTTTCTAACATTGTGTTAGAGAACGCGAATGAGAGAACGTGAGAAACACCCGAGGTGGAAGCACCGCCAGGTGGAGGAGGTAGAGAGTGGAGTCCGAGTCCGAGGCGGAGGAGAAGGTTGCCTTAGTTCCGAGCTATGGACCTAAATACCTGGTTGGGTTTCCTGGTATCCATAGCTTAGAAGCTCTTTTCCGCCAACTACTATGGCAGCCTCAAATATCGCGTTAGGATCCGAGGGGAGCGGGACTTTGAATTGTTTGAAGATGAAGGTGATGAGAGCCCCAAAAGGAAGAGGGATAGTTTCTTTGTCCGAGCTGAGTACAGAGGCCATCTCGCTCGATGATAGTTGGGAAGAGGTCTACTTCGTAGCCCTCAAGAATGTCAAAAGAGCCTTGAGAATCTTTGAGTTCGGATTCTATTTGCTTGAGTGCTCGAGAGAAAAAGGTTCTTATTAGCAAGAAACAGAGAAGACGAGCTTCGTCTTCATCTAAGTCACGGAGAAGTTTTTGCGTGACTTAGGGATTTCTTTTGCGTATTTCTCGAAGAATTCATCAGCAACCTCGTTAAATGGAATAGGGTTGCTGTTGAGGAAAAGAGAAGAAACTTTGAATAAGCGGTGGAGGAGGGAGACTCGTTAACACGAACGACTACATCTTGAACTCTAGAGGTGAGGATCCCCTTAGAGCTAGAAAGGCTGGAATAAAACTAAGAGATGAGTTTTGGATAGATAAACTTGCTGAAACAGAGGAAATTATATACCCCTGTAGATTTGATGTGATTCAACCACGAAAACTTTGTGGTTGGGAAGAATTTGTCATCCAATGTTAGATGTTGGGTGACAAGGATTTTAGAGGGGTTGGAAGGACCCTCTTGGCTTTTGGTTCGGGGTTTCTTGGTTGCGGAACCAAGAAAATGCAGGGCGAAACCTCTTTTAGGCATAGTTAAGGAGTTTCTTTGAGAAGAAAAGAGATGAATTTTGAGAGAAAGCGAAAAGAGAGCTTGAAGAGAGAAAAAAATTAAGGGAGTGTTGAGAGCGTAAGTTTTGCTTACTTGAAATGTTTCTTGCTTAGTTGAGAGTGAAGGTTCGCTCTTGAGAACACTGAACTGCTTGAGAGCTAGTATGCGAGAGTGCGAGTGAGTAGAGAGTAAAGTAGCGAAATGAAGGAAAATGGATGCTATATAGAGAAAAAGATGTCCTTCAATATCCGTTCGACTTAACTATCCAACGGTTGCCTCGGATCGGTGTGATTGTTACTGCTCTCCAACAATTAGAATTCCAGTGTTTGTCTTCTAACGGCTAGTTCTCCGATCAATACGCGAGAGAGAAAGACGAGAGAGAGAGAGAGATTTTAAAAGAAATTTCTGAAATTCACCACTAATCTCGAGATGATTTCGGAAGTTTGATGTCCATCTTTCTCAAAAATTGAGTCCGACTCAGTAGAATTTCTAAGTCACTCAAAAACTACAAGCAAATAATAACTTCTAGCTCAGTATCACTGGGTCAACTAAACTAATTGTTATTAAGACACATAAATGAGACATAAAACACATAATCATGCATTAATCATCCCAAGTTCATTCCTAATAAAGCAAAACTGATCCTCGCTAAGTGGCTTAGTAAAGATATCGGCTACTTGAAGTTTCGCAGGAATGAATTCAAGTTCAATATCACCTTTCACATAATGGTCTCTTAGAAATGATACCCGACCTCAATATGGTTTATGTTTGAGTGCTTGAACTGGATTCTTAGTGATGCTGATTGCACTTTGATTGTCACACTTGATCGGAGTTGATCCGAATAAAAGTCCAAGATCTCTCAAGTGTTGTTTGATTCATAGAATCCGAGCACAGACATGCTCCAGCTACAATGTACTCAACTTCAGCAGTTGATAGAGCTACTGAGTTATGCTTCTTTAAGTGCCAAGATATAAGGGATTGACCTAGAAATTGGCATGCTCCTGAGGTGCTCTTTCTATCAACCTTGTATCCAGCATAATCAGCATTTTGAGTATCCAGGTGAGAGTCAATTCCAAGTCTCTTGAGAACCATAGACCTAGATTTTGAGTCCCTGCAAGATATTTAAAGATTCTCTTCACCGCGAGTGAGATGTGATTCTTTTGCATTAGCTTGAAATCTTGCACACGAGACATACACTAAACATTATGTCCGGCTCTACTGGAAGTCGGATATAGCAGAGATCCAATCATACCTCGATAGATTTTCCGATCTACTACTTTACCTTTTTCGACTGAGTCTAGTTTTATGTTGCTACTCATTGGTGTTCGCTGCATGTTTTGCATCTTAAAGTTTGTACTTCTTTCGCAACTCCTTGATATAATTTGATTGATAGACATAGATGTTATCTTTGTCTTGCTTGATTTGTAGACCAAGGAAGAAATTGAGTTCTCCTATCATGCTTATTTGGAATTCTGTCTCATTAACTCGGAAAAATCTCGACAAAGATTTTCATTAGTAGCTCCAAAAATTATGTCATCTACATAGATATGAGCGATAAGAAACTTAAGCCGCAAGTCTAGCCTTATTTCGACTACCACCCCACCTTCATCTAGTTTATTCTTGAAAACCCATTTGGTTCCTATGACTGGGTGGTCGGAAGGTCGTTTGGTTAGAGTCCGGACTTGGTTTCTTTCAAATTGATTAAGTTCCTCTTGCATGGCCTCTGCCCATTCAGGTTCATTTAGGGCCTCTAGTGCATTTCTAGGTTCGAGTTAATGATATGAATGCAATTAATGCACATAGATTTTACAAAGAAGAATGAGTTCTTACCCCACTATTGATGTTAAACAAGATGTTTTCAAGTGGGTGACTCGAGACATACTTGAATGCTCTACTGTTCTTTGGTTCACCAGGTTTGCAGGCTGAATTGGTTGATCTTCGGAGGTCTAATCTGATTGAGCTTCCTCATTTGATTGACATTCAAGCATTCTAAGTCGGCTCTTGAGCCGATTCATTCCGAGTCATGGTATTATGAGTTACCTCGTTCTAAGTTGCTTTTCCTTGACTCTGTTTGAGCTCATCTTCAGCAAGATCATCATCTTAACTAAGCTTCGGATCCGAGAATGTTGACTCACTTGGTTTTCCCTAATCAATCTCATCAAAAACAATGTGGATTCTTTCTTACTTTGTTAGTTCTTTTATTGAAAATGCGATATGCTTTACTATGAGATGAATAACCAAGAAGGATACCTTCATCCGACCGAGCATCAAACTTGGTCAGGTGATCCTTACCATTGTTGTGAACATAACATTTACATCCAAAGGGTTTGAAGTATGAAATGTTGGGTTTCTTCCCTTTATAGAGCTCGTATGGAGTTTTCGTCGGGATGGGTCCGATGAGGCATCCGTTCAAAGTGTAATTTGCTATGTTGATCGCCTCGGCCCGTAAATAGTAAGGTAGATCATGTTCAATCATTATTGTCTTTCCTATTTCTTCAAGAGTTCGGTTCTTTCTCTCCACTACTCCATTCCGTTGAGGAGTTCTTGGTGTTGAGAAATAGTGGGACATACCGTTCTTATCATATAACTCTACAAATTTTCGATGATCGAACTCCCTTCCATGGTCGGTTCGAATTCTTTTGATCCGAGTCCGAGACTAAACTTGAATTTTCTTGCAGAGCTTGCTGAACTCTTTGAAAGCTTCATTTTTATGCTTAAGAAAACAAACCCGGGTAAATCGTGAGTAGTCATCAACAATCACAAGTACATATGATTTACCTCCGATACTCTTGACATGGATTTCACCACATAAGTCCATATGCAACATTTCAAGCACTTTGGATGTAGAAACTGTTTTTAGAGATTTAAAAGATGATTTCACCTGTTTCCCTTTTGTGCATGCTTCACGTATTTTATCTTTCCTAAATGCACGGTTAGGCAATCTTCTAACTAAACCATGAGATGCAAGCTTTTTGATTGTGTGCATACTAACATGACCTAGTCTACGATTCCATGTCCAAGATTCATCATGTAGAGATGCTTCACGTATTACCCGATCTCTTACTTGAGACCTTAGTCTCCTTGGTAGTTTCATCGAAATGTAACAATTTGTCCGAGTGAATCTTACCTCTTGACCTTTGTCACACAGTTGAGAGATCTTGAGTAGATTGTACTTTAATCCCTTGAGAAGGTAGACTGGGCTAACCAGATTGTCTCCTTTTCCAATCTTGCCTATCCCAACTATCTTGCCTTCACGACTACAAAAACGCTTTATAGCGACGGAATCGAGTCCGTCGCAAATTAGCGACTGAAACAACTGACGGAATCTTACATGTGTCGATAAAGCTGGATTAGCGACTGGAACTAGCGACGGAATTTCATTCCATCGCTATTTTAGTCATTAGCGACGGACCTAACGACGGAAATGGAAAAAATAGCGACGGATTTTCGAAAAAAAAGTTAAAATTTTTTTTTTTTATAATTAGCGACTGAATCGATCCGTCGCCGATTCCGTCGCTATATATATTTTTAAAATTTTTTACCTTAGCGACGGAATCGAGTCCATCGCTAAATGTAATTTTTAATTTTTCTTTAATTAGCTACGGAATTTTCCGTCGCTAATTCAAAATTTTTTAAAATTTTCAATTTGCCGCCTATCGTAATTTGAAAAATATAAAAATTTTGAAATTTGAATTAGCGACGGAATTTTCCGTCGCTAATTCCGTCGCTAATCTGAATTTTCAAATTTAAATTTGCTGCCTATTTCATTTTTCAAATTTAAAAAATTTTCAAATTTTTAGTTGGCGACGGACGGTTCCGTCGCTAAGTTAAAATTTCAAAAATTTTACGTTGGCGGGCTATTAAATTTTCAAATGTGTTGGAAATTTAAAATTTTTAATTAGCGACGGAATTTTCCGTCGCTAATTAAATTTTTAGTAGCGACGGATTTAATCCGTCGCTAATCCGCTGCTATTTTCGATATAAAATACGAACTTCAACGACACTCGGCAAACAGAAGGACAAATAGAAGTGGGAGTGTGAGAGAGCGAGGGAGAGGCGAACCGATCGTTCGCCACCACCGCCCACCTCCGCCACCACCGTTCGCCGCCCGCCTCCGCCACTGCCACCGCCGTACACGTCACCAACTAACCACCTTTAACCTCTTGTAGGTATGCTCTCTCGATCATCCCTTATTGTTAGTTGTATTTATAATTTACTTTGTTTACTATAAAATTTCACATTTTAGAGGATTTGATATAACTTATTTTGATAGGCATGGTTGGAATGAGGTAGAAGATGAAGATAATGAGAAAGAGGAAGAAGAAGAGGAAAAGGAAGATGAAGAACATAACTTGTGTTTGTATAATTTACTTTGTTTACTCTTGTTTTTATTTTCAATTAGTTTTTATGGATGTTTGAAGTTGGATTATTTATGATTTTTGTGTTTGTATATGATTTTTGTGTTTGAATTAAAGTTGAATTTGATGTTGTTATGTTACCTGGATTATTTTCGATTTGTATTTAATTGTAGATTTTTGTATTAACCACTCAAAACTATACAAAATTGTAAATTTTTTAAAAAAATTCGCTAAAAATCAGCAACGGAAAATTTCCGTCGCTAATTTTGAAATTCAGTCGCTAAATATCGTTTTTCCGTCGCTATTTCCAGTCGCTATATGACGATTTTCTAGTAGTGCTTTACTTGTCATCTCCAAAGGTGACTTTGCCTCCCTTGTAATCTTCTAACACAAAAAAGAGTCTTGAATCTCCGACATGTGGCATGAGCATCCACTGTCTAGGTATCAATGACCTCTTGTCCCTTTACGAGTTACCTGCAAGTCGAAATACACTAACCCTTCTTACTTCCTCTAACGAACCCGAGTAACTCCTGTACTTGTGGTCCTTTTCTAAGGAAGAAGACTCTTGGGAACCCAAATTTGAATAACTTTGGGTTTAGTCCGATTCTGAGTCTTCCTTTTTAAAAACTAAGTTTGTGTCTCTTTCTTTTGAAAATCTTTTCTTTTGTAAACCTAGGTGGACAAGGCTTTCTCCTGTAGGCTGGTGCAGGCTCGATCCTCCTTTCATGTTTCGAATGGGACCATGCTCAGCCTTCCTGAACTTTACAGTTACGGAATTCTTTTTGAAAAGATCGATGTAGGAATTAGAGTCCTCCCCTTTGTTAAAACCAAGTCCTTCTTTCCTGAAGGAGACACATTGAGAGCCTAAGAGCATGTCAAGGTTTTTCGAACTTGAGTGAACTTCAAAACAAGTTCTTGAGACTCATTGAGTTTTTGTTTCGGATGCTCATTTTCTCTTCTAAGTGTCTCGGACTTAGTCTCATTAGCTTCGAGTACTAGTTGAAGATTCGGACACTTGCTCTATATCTTTACGAGTCATGCAAAAGGAATCGGGTGTTTTACTTTTGTAGGTTATTCAATCGAGGATATTTTTCAAACTACAAAAGTAGCCGGCTTCGAACGTCAAATCACCAGCGAGATATGGCTTTTCACCTTCCCCGCTTTAGTCTCGGAAGATTGTGTCGGAAGCTGCTCGCTTCCATATCCGGAAAAGCTGGAACGCCAAGCTTAACGGTGGGTCCGACCACATTTATCAAGACACAACCGATGGTTTTGGGACTTCTAAGAGAGTTAAGCCGTTGTCCAACGTCCATATTTTAACGGATACTTTCGAGTGACTCGAAAGCCTTTCACAACGGTCACGAGAGGACTCTCGGTCAGCGAGATGAAGATAACGGCTACTCTGCCTGGTCTTCTATAAAGGAAGCCACTTCACAAGACTTGAAGGTTGCCGAATACATTGTCAATACACTTACTTGATCAAAGTTATTGTATTTACTTTCAATCTTCAACTTACAACTCCCACTCGGTAATTCATCACTTTACGAGTTGTAAGGTCTTGTACTTAGTTACGGACTCTTCTTACATTCTTTGTGAGGTCCCTTGACTAAGTCTGTAAGGTTAATTCAGCTTAGTTGTCCCTAGCTGTAAGGGTTATCTCAGCTAGGAAGTACTAGATCGAGATAAGGTAACTTCGAGTCTAGGAAAACTTGTATAGAGTTGTCCAAGGGAGCAACTCGGGTTCGATCGGTTCACGGTATTTTGTGGACTCAAAATAGTGGATTTGACTTCGTGTCCGGATTGACACGGGCCGTGGTTTTCTGCCCCGGGAGGGTTTCCACGTAAAATCTCCGTGTTCTCTTTCCGAGTTCATTCTAGACTCGAGACAGTCTGCTGTACTTGTTTACTTTGATTCATTGCATTCGAGTTCAATATTTTCGACGCCGTGCTTAGACTCGGAATCTGTCTTTGCCTCTTCTCTGTCGAAAAGTGTGTGTTCTCGCAAAGATTTTTCCATCACCCTATTCACCGCCCCCTCTAGGGTGACTCGGACTCTCCCCGAGCAAACCTTCACTAGTCTTGAGCTCTCTTAGAGTAAGTCTTAGTTTTTCCAATTCATTTTTCAAAACAATGCTCTCGAAGTGAGTGAGTCAAGTTGTTCTTTAAATTAGGAAGAATCAGAATTTTCCAAAGTATAAATATATTTAGCTAAATCAACTTTGGAAAACTTAATGAAGTATTCGGTTACCTCCCGAGGATTTGTCTCGTCATTGTCCGAGTTGTCGAGTCCGACTCGATTTAGCTTCGAGTCCGATAGTGCCATCAAACACTTTAAGTCATCCGAGTCTTCATCTTCTTTAGATGAATCTTCATCACTCCATGTGGCCATCATAGCCTTCTTCTTCTTTTTGTCCCTCTTTCTCCTTGGATAGTCTTTGACTATGTGATCTTTACTTGCCACATTCAAAACAGCCGAGTTCTTAGTTAGAGATAACTTTGAAGGGGAAAAGTGTTTACGTTTTCTATCCTTCTTGTCTTTCTTGTAGAACTCTTCTCTTGGCTTTTTCTCCCATCTCTTGTGCTTCATCATTCTTTTGAAGCCTCGAGCGATGAGTACCATGGGATCTTCTTCTATGTTTGAGGAACTCAAATTCTCTTATTTGCTTTACGAGGCCTTCATCACAATATTCTTTTTAGTGCTGACCTCGACATCCTCTTCTTCTATATGGATTTCATGGGTAAGTAACTTCCCAATCGGTTCATCTAGCTTTAGAAGAGAGAGGTTCGAGCTTCCTCAATGGCAATTACCTTTGGATCCCATCTTCTCTTGGGTAAACTCTTGAAGATTTTTCTGCACATCTCTTCACACTATAGTAAAACGAGTAAATTAGTGTCGGATAAAATCGGACACCAAATCAAGCAAAATCCGACACAAATCGTCTTTAGCGTCGGATTAGTGTCGATAAAAATCTAACATAGAAGACCTCGACGCTAAAACAATTCACGTCTAATTCATCATCCGACGCTAATTAGCGTCGGATTTTAGCGTCGCATACTGATCCGACGCTAATTAGCGTCGATTCAGCAGATGATGCTAATTAGCGTCGGATTATACATTTTAGCGTCGGATTTGGTGTCCGACGCTAATTTCCTTCGATTTTTTTAGCTACTTCATTTTAACGTCGGATTTTGGAGTTTAGCGTCGGATATTTTGACTTAAATAGCGTCGGATTTGTGTCGGACGCTAAAATCCGACACTAATTTTTGGCTTCTTTTCACGGAGCTTTTTTATATTTTCTATTCCCTTTTTACATATATTTCCTACAAAACATTTACATAAATTTTGACTTCTTCTCTACACAGTAATCCACGAATACACAAATACATTGTGATTCATTCTTTGCACAATCATCCACAAACCACCAAGTATTCATAAAAACAACCAACATTGGCAATTAAGTTATAAGTTATACAATAAGTTTATCAAACAAATCAATTCAAAGTTCCACCTACAAACCATGCTAAGAAATTATTTAGAACCACCAAACATCCTGTCAACTTTTGATTGGAAGTTTTGGATGAGTTTCATTGCTTCTTCCATGGCCTTTTTCGACTCTCGACTAGTTTTCTTTGCTCATCAAGTTGTTCTTGGGTTGATTTAAGTTGTGATTATAGATGAGAATAGGCTGAGGAATTGTAGGTAGCACCTGGTAGAGGATGTCGAGGCGAGTAGGTTTCTCGTAGAACATTGTTGCGGAATTACCCGATACCTAATAGTAGAGGGTCTCTAACTCTTTTGTCCCCTCCTAAATACCACACTCAACTCTAATCGCTTCACATTTTTCCTGCAAAAGGAAGACATCGATTGTCCATTCAATATTGATAATCATGGATATATTGAATATTTGACACGATAAAGTTCTAACTTATTCCCTTCAATTCCAATGCCACTATTCATTACAATTGAGTGCTCACTCACTCTATTTTCTTGTAAAGGTTTATGGACATAGTATTCTTACCCACGAGAGATTTGGACCGGTCGTCAACGAAGACCTTTCCAGATTGAGCATCTTCCTTACTACGACTCCTCACAAACAATGCGAGAGGGGTAGGATTCTTCCCTTCCTTGGTCTAGGCATACAAAATATGCAATAAAGTTACACAAACTACATTATTTACATAAAATGAAAGAAAACCAAAATACTAGAGTTTATGCCATTTGGATTACGAGATCTGCGGTTGAGAGTGACCCTTGGCTATGTAAGGTTCCTGCTTTTGGGCCTTCTGTCCTATTCTTCAAGCATTGGGCAAATTTTTTTTTAAATTCAGGGGTACTTCTTAGGCCCTTCAACCTCTCTCGCCCCTCATCCGACAACCAAGTTATTGATTTATCATCGAGCCTTTTTCCAGCCTTGCTCGCTAAGTTCCTCAAATTTTTACCAACTTTCTTCTTCCATTCTGCATAGACTTCTTGAGAAAGTTTTAGAGCTCAAGTATACTTGCCCTGTTTTACAAAAATATTACCAAACATAAATTGAAAATATTAAATAGTACTCATATATATCCAATTGTTTTCGGGCTTTTTACCTCAAAAGTCCTCCACAAAAGTTGTAACTCTTCTTTAGGGAGATTTGATAAACATGTGCACTTGCTCATTGTAGAAACTCTTGATATCATCCGATATAGACTTAGTGAACCTGCAATAAAATTATTAAGTTAAAAGTACCCAAAGAATACAAAAGATAAACAAAATTACTAATACATACCACCGGTTATTATCATCCTTTGACAAAAATCTTTTCCTACAAGCTTCCCCTTGTTGTGACCCATCTCCCTGTGATGATGATGATTGAGACCGGACTATGGCTTGATCGGCACCAACATTGGAATCGAAACTAGAAGTAGGCGCATAATGATTTAGCGCAAAACCTTTTGTTCGAGGCATACTGTATATACAACGAATAATGTCATGCAAAGAAAATTTAAGTATATATATTCAAAAATAAATTAAAATACACAAAAAAAATCAAAACATAAATCAAAATCATAACATAGATCATTTTGTTATCAATATCACGAGATTACAATATTACTTCAAAAATCATCATCATTATTAGCTACAATGTCATCATCAATGTCATTATACAATGAAAGCTTCTCATCATCTACGTCCCCTTCAAAATTATTATCCTTGTTTTCAGCATTGAAATTGTCTTCATTAGCTTCCTCTTCACTTATGTCCTCAAGTTCATTTTCAACTCCTTCTTAGACTCCTTCGAACTCACACAAAGTAGGAGGATTATCATTAGTATCCTCTTGGAATGTTGTATCATTGAGTGGTGCTTCAATGCTTGATCTTGGTTTTATCTTAAGCACCGCCCACCATTGGTTTCTATCATTCCTTATACTTGGATAAGGGGTAAAATACACTTGGGATGCCAATACAAATGGATCATACTTTGGGTACTTCTTTGTATGGTGGATATCCACTAATTTATATTCTTCATGTGTATTAATACCCCTTATAGAATCAAACCATTCACATTTGAACAAAACCGTCTTGTAAGAACGAGAATCCCCAACATACTCTAACTCAATCACCTCTTAAAGAATGCCATAATAATGAATGTCATCTACCCCTTTCACGGATACCCCATAGTTCATACTAGCCTTATTTTGACTGTATTTATGGGTGTGAAAATTGTAATTATTTATGTAATAATGGTTAAAAATACGCACATCCTTCTTCGGACCAAGTGCCAAACTTTAATTACTCCATTGTTCTCGTTCAAATGAAAAACCTACGACATTAAAGTATAAGTTAATGAAAATGGAATACATAATTAAACAACTGCTACATAAAATTAATATACTAACCTTCTCTCGAAACCATTTTGGGAATTCTTTATCAAACTTATTCCATACTTCATTTTCCTTAACACGTGGATGTAGTGTAATCATTTCATCTTCAAATTGTCTTAGTTGGGGAAAATGCTTATTATTAGTTCGTTATCATTAAAAGATAATATGTGACAAAATTATTCCGAGTTGATAGTTGTACCGTTCATAATCGTCTAATATTTCACAATTCGAAGAACGTATGCATGAGCTGCATATCATACTCACGTTGATCAAGGTATCTCATATGTCCCTCGGTGAGGGCATACCCAACATTAAAGGAGAAGACATCCGGAATGTGTTCACCTTGATTTTCCTCTATATGAGGATATACATTTCACCCAAGATCTCTTGTTTTTGTGTCAACATTTTACTCAAAGTAAGCGGCACAAAAATTTGAAATCTCCTATGTTAGATATGCATTGCATATGGACGGTTCAACACGAGCTTTATTGCTGACTTTCTTCTTTAAATTATGTAGAAATCTGCAGCATAAGTATACATATTTACTATCATCACTACAAAATATTAATTAACAACTTGATAAGAACCATCCGATACCTTTTAAAGGGATACATCCATCTATACTTGAACGGGTCCACTCACTTTAGCCTCATATGATAAGTGCACAAGAAGATGCTCCATCACATTGAACAAAGATGGAGGGAAGATCATCTTCATCTTATATAGTATTTCGGGGATATTTGCCTCTAATCGGAGTACATCCTCCGTTCGTAAATGAGCGGCGCATAAATCCCTAAAGAATTGGCTCAGTTTTGTAAGGACTTTCCAAACATTTGGAGGCAGTAATTCCCTCATAGCTATGGGTAATAATCGCTCCATAAGAATGTGACAATCATGGCTTTTCAAATTATGTAACTTTGCATTTTTTCATCGGCACATCGACTTATATTACTAGCATATCTGTCGGGTAACTTGAGATGTCTTAGCCACTCACATAAAGCTTTTCTTACCTCTTTACTTATAACATAAAGCTTTTCTTACCTCTTTACTATGGGTAATAATCGCTCCATAAGAGTGTTTAGTTTTCGACGCTTATAATAAGTGGCTAAATCCTTTCTTGCATTGATGTCATCCTTAGTTTTTCCCTTTACATCCATGATTGTGTTGATTGTTTGATCAAACACATTCTTTTTGACATGCATGACATCTAAATTGCGACGTATGAGAAGATCTTTCCAATACGGCAATTCCCATAATATGCTTCGCTTTGTCTAATTATGAGACTCGAGGTAACCATCAATTATGCCATGATAATCAACAGAGTTAGGCATCCTACATATGCGATCCCATACTTGATCACCTTTAAGATGAGGAGGAGGAGGTGAATGGTTGACCTTATTTTTCAAAAAAGCACTCTTGTTAGACCTAAAACGATGACCTTCGGAAAGAAATTGTCTATGGCAATCAAACCATGTGGTCTTCTTCCCATGTTTCGATCTGAATGCTTTCGTGTTTTCCATGCAATAAGGACAAGCTAATTTCCCGATGTCATCCAACCCGAAAGCATACCATATGCTGGGAAGTCACTTATTGTCCATATAATTGCTGCCTTCAATGTAAAGTTATTCTTTTTCGAAACGTCATACGTTTGGAGGCCAACATCCCACAACTACTTCAATTCCTCATTGAGGGGTTGTAAATAAACGCTAAGTTTCCCCTTAGGACTCTTTGGGTCGGGAATCAACAAAGTAAGAAACATAAATTGTCTCTTCTTGCACAACCAAGGTGGTAAATTGTATGGAGTTGCAATTACGGGCCAACGAGAGTACGTCTGCCCAAAATTGCCAAATGGGGCGAAGCCATCGAGTACATAAACCTAATCGAACATTGCGAGGTTTGGCAGCAAATTCCTTGAAAGTGACATCAAAATGCTTCCAGGCTTCACTATCACATGGATGTGCCATTAGGCCACTTTCACGTGGATTTTCATAATGCCACCTCATTCGGACAATCTGTGCCATTCATCGCATACAATCTTTGTAACCTTAGCCCAATTGGAAAGTATATTAGTACTTTCTTTGCAATACCTTTACCACTCAATGTTTTTGTCTCATATCTATCGACCCCACAATGCTCACATCTATCCAAATTAATTTTATCTTTCCAATACAATATACACCCATTTGGACAAACATCAATTCTCTCATGTGGAAGTTCCAAAGCAAGTTCCAAAGCAACAAACAACTTCTTTGCTGCGAATAATAAGTGTCGAGTCATCTCATTATTAGGTGGACACATTTCCTTCATCGGTGCCAACAAATTGTCAACAACTCTATTTGGGATATTAAACTCACATTTGATGTTTATGAGCCGTGAAACTACCGATAATAAGGACAAATCACACCCCTCACACAAAGGTCTCTTAGCCGCTTCCAACATTTCAAAGAATTTTTTGCATCTTCATTTGGTTCTTCATCCACACTTTCATCATCAATCCATGTTGAGGACATAGACCTAAATGCATCCATCAATATTTCATGCATTGATTCTACTTGTGGATTTGACGACCCTTGATTGTTCACTTCTAAATCGGGGTAAGTCTCTCCATGGTTAACCCAATGAAAATAATTAGCGCGAAACCCATGTTTATACAAATGTAATTTCACGGTATCCTCATCTAAGAAAGGCACGTTGCCACATTTACTGCAAGGGCACCTCATTTTCTTTGACCTCTTGAAGCTTTCTTTTTGTTTAGCAAATGGAATAAATTCCTCTTCTATCCTACGAATGAACTCCTTATTCAAGTATTTTCCATCAAGCCTTTTATACATCCACTCTCTATTTGTCTCCATTACTACGAGATATATACGATTTTAAAATAGTTAACTATGTTTCCATTACAATTGCATGCCCTACATCTTTCTACAGGGATAAGTGGTCCTATACCCATTCAAGAATAATATAATATTATATCATGCAGCTACGTCCTTGCATACTTTGACAAAATTTCGGCAACATTTTCCCTTAGTTCTCCAAGTACGATCTATAAAGATGAGATGAATAATACCTATGGTAAAATAATTCACCCAGACATTACGCGCCGCATCTTTATAATAGCACCTAGAGAACATATGGAAATTGTCGTCTTAAATATGTCAAAGTGTATGCAAGGATTTAGTAACTACATAACCTAATACCATATGATTCTTAAAGCTGTCCAACACGGACAATTCAAAAACTTGTACATACCAAAGTATTATATCAACACCATACACATGAGAATGTGTATAACTTGCCGATATACCTTGTTATGTACAAATTTTTGAACGGGTTTTCTAAGGTTTATGAAATGCATATATATATATATATATATATATATATATATATATATATATATTAGTAATAATAGATAATCAAAAAGTTAAAATGATAATAAAAGAAAAAAAGTTGGAGAATGGCCAACATATACAATAATTAGGATAACGACATAACCATGCAAATATATATATATATATATATATATATATATATATATATATATATATATATATATATATATAAAGAAGGGTCTAGCCCCTCATACACATAATCCATATAAAGATCATTCAAGCTCAAGTCATCCAAACATTGCTTGTACAAAAAAATTATTATTACTATTATTATTATTATTATTATTATTATTATTATTATATATACAAACTTCAACATACGAGTAATTATCGTCTATGGTCATTTCCTAGATAACTACATTCACTTTTATGATTTTTTCAACTTGTATTAAACCAAAGTAACCTTGTAAATTTTTCTATGTTTTCTTCTCGTGGATCATTCGATAGTCAAATTATTTTAACATACAACATAAAATAATTGGCTTCCTTATAAGTTGTGCGTAAGTTTAGTCAAATGAAGATAGTTTTAATGCCTCGTTATAAGTTGTGAGTAAGTTTACTATATTCTATTACCACTTCACACGTTTAGGGGATTGGATTCGAGTCAAATATATATTTTGATTGGAGTATAAAAGTTCTTTTGTAATTACTCTCATAGGGATAGGTAATGTATTGGCATTAAGCTATGCAAGCTATGCAAACTTGAACCTAGAAGAGCATTGTTCTCGCTCACGACCCTTTTTATATGATAACATTTGCATATCAAGGAAAAAACCATTGCTTTAAAGTCTGGAAAGGTGACACAAGAACCTTCTAAGCCGAGTATATTCAGTTGTATCCTAAGAAACAAAAGAAACCGAGTGCTTCATCTCTGTTATATTTCTTTATGGCATTTCATCAAACATTTGCCATGCATTTAAAAATTCACCGAAAATAATACAAACATCGACCAGAATTAACTTTAAAAGGTGAAGCTAAACTCAATAAACTCCAAGACCTTCTTCAATCACTAAACAAGTTAATTTCTCAATGTCAAGTACACGGAAGTGCAAAATACGAGGAGACTTTTCCCAACCCACATGATCTCTACCCGAATTTCCATTGTGATAATGAAAATCAAAACAACAACAACGCTAAACTAGTCCCTACACGAAAGAACAGAAATTATGGAAAATTCACAGATTTGCGGAACCAAATGTCAAATTTCGGTAAACAAAAAAATACCGATAGTTGAAATTGCTTCCAAATGTTATGCTCAAGAGGTCGAGAATGCGAGCGAACTCGGGGGCACACCGAGGTCACGTGGTTAAGGGATGATTTTAGGAAGTCTATCCCAAGGATATTACGCTATTGAAAGTACACTTTAGCTCATGATACGGATGCCTGGAAATATGGGACGATTGTTAAACGAGGAGAGAGATGTGGGAAATATTCGTACAACCACGGCTACATTTTGACAAATCAAGTAAGGTTTTTTATCAACACAAGATGAAAAATATATGTATTAGGAAAAAGGAGAATTTAAGCGCATACCTCAATAATCTTGCACAAGCCATTCGAAGGTAGATAATTGGTTGAATCTGGATCCGTTTTTGTATGCCGAACGCCAGGCATAAAGACCCCTAATGAAGCATGTGTATGCCGGAGCACCCTAATTGAGCTCCTTTATTTTTCAAGGTCTGTTAAGTTCACCAAATAGTGAACATGAACCTTAGCGACTTAGTCGAAACATGGATTGTATCGAAGAGAAAAGCAAGCACGATCTGGACTTATTGTTGGGGGAATGTTGAGGCCAAAAACTAATATCCTCAAAGGCCTAAAAAGGCCTAAAAAGGACAGATATATTTAAAGAAATTACTATATGGAAATTTATTGGCTACGGGGCCTAAGAGGTGACGGAGATAGTCACGATTTTTGTACTAGTTCCAGTCATAGGCTAGAGGCTCTCTCGAGAAGACCAAACCAAATAAAAAAACAAAATCAAAAGGCATTATTGGACTCTCACTTCAAAGAAGGTGAAGCGTGTTACTAGTATCCCAAAAGTGCTCACTAATGGCTCTAATGGGGTCTCTCTCCTATTATTAGTGAATTGGTATAAAGCAACGTAGAGAGGTCCAAGCCCAGACATTATGCATGACATCCTCAAGAGGAAAGTTCATCCTCCCGCATGTCTCCATGAATTTGGGGCGGGCTCCACTACTTTGAATCCAACCTTTCTATAAGACAAAAGTCCAATAAGATTTTAGTTGAAGAACTACTCTAAATGAGCAAACGAAGATGTTTAAGCCAATTAGCTTACTGAAGGAGTAATGGCCAGCGAAGAACCGTGATTCTTAGCCTCAACTAAGAGATCATTCAGGTTCAATTCATTTTGTGGGCATCATTCTCGCTCAAGGAAAGAGTCTTGAGTAAGCTTCTCCGTTCTAGACCTCCCGGTAGGATAGGCCTTTCTTTTAGACATTTTGGAGATGGGAGATTTTTGAGAACCAACTAGTTTTCAAGAAGAAGCAAAGTGAGAAAGCATAAGATGAAAGCAAGAGTAACAAGAGGAGTAAGTGTGTAAAATGAAATACACCAAGCATCTCTTTTTATAGGCAAATTCGGTCCATGCAAGTGGGAGTTTCCGGCGCACTAATCAGCCTTTTCGGAATAATTTTATCGATCTGTTTTCGATCGAATTACTCGAGTAAAACATTGAACTTTTGTTACGCACTAACAAATATGCTAGTACAACAGATTATTTAGCATAGCTGCAGATCAAAGAACGATTGAAGTTTCAAGACCGAAATATGTTAAGGTTCGAGCTCTAATCAAGCCAAGCATAGGATCTCCTTACTGGACTTTAGAACGCATGCATCACGATCACATTCAGGCCCCATTTTGGAGTTCAAGTTTGATTATAACCAATTCCAAGCATCACACAATACCTTATAAAAATCAAGGTAAGTATCTTTTAGTGTCTACTTTAACCTTCATCTTTTTAAACTTTGTCAAAGTGGGGCCTAACTGTAGACACCTAAAATGTGTCATCTGTTATCTCATTATTTTCGTATTTTGTTACGTTGGCCCGATTATAAATCTTGAGTCCTATTTGAGGATTTGGATCTCGGAATGTGATCAATTGGTGCAAAATAAACTAGTAAACCACAAAGAACCCCGACACCAAATAAATATCCTTTTGCCTTGGGTCGGTCCACAAATCCCCTTTTCTTTCGGACGATCTAAGAACGGGGCCAAGCCTTCGAGAGACAATGGAGTCCAGTCTTGTGTGCCGAAAAATTCCATGTTTAGAATACTGGATTTTACTTCTATCCAATCGGACAAGTTGTTGAAGACCTAAAGACAACATTAAAGCGTTGTATTTCATGATCATGAGCATCAAAGTGCTACGCATAAGCTCCACAAGATAGTCCACACAAGACTAGGAGCATTTCCCCTCAAAACAAAATCGTGGCGGGCGCCTACCACCCCGAAGATTTAAGTGAAACATTGTGTTTTGGGATGGAGAATCCCTTGGAGACACACTAGGGCACCAAACCCTAGGAGGTGGGCAGGTGCCGTGAACCGGGTTCTATCTCGATTCTATCATTTCTTTATCCGGTTTAATCTTGTGAGATTCTAGCCCGGTTTATTTTCAACTTGTTTGGATGGTTGACCGAGGGTAAACAGTGAGGTCATCTATGACCTAGGTCCTTTCCTATAAATAAAGAGCCTTGGCTCTCATTCCCTAGACAACTTTCTCCTATGCGTTATGCTGTAGAAAGCTAACCAAAGCACTCATACCTAAACGTTACTCTATCGAAATCAATCTCGGACATTCATCCTTCCCACTCACCACCATTGAATCCGTGCAAAGAGATAAAGAATATTAAGTTATTCTGATCTCTAGGCACATATTCAACTCGATCCTTCCAATTCACTACATATTCACTGTCACATAATCCATAAAAACAAGCCTTACTTCTTTTGTTTGTTGCCATTGCATCAAGAGATCTAGTGTGGAGATCCGGATCGGCAAGGTGGGACAACCTGAGGGCAATTGTTCAGCCTTCAAATGGTTATGTACTTTATGTTTCATTTATCACTTTTCGTATTGTGGTTTAAGACATGTAATAGTTTCTTTTACTTCCTCGCTCCGTGATGTAATCTTTAATTTTTCTCTTTTCTTTTCTTTATCGCTTTCTTTACTCCTTTCTTTATTGCTTTTCCTTTAATTCTGTTTGGTTGCTTTTATTTATTATTGTAGTATGTCACTTGCTTGTTTGTTTTACATTATTTTAAGTCACTACTTAAATTAGTAATTGGCGTCTTCAAACGGGGGAATAAAAGTGTTATCCCTATGTTTTGTACCCTCGCCTCCGAATCAAATTCTCGGTTAAAAAACCGATGGAGTGAATTTTAGCCTATTTCATTTCCAATAAGCTTTCATTTAGGGCTAGTAGAACTAGGCTTACTAAACCTATGCAATGGCGAGTTTTTGAATCCAATCATTGCCTAAATAGGACGATATGTAAGCAACAATGGATAGAAACATTTTTATTTCATAGTTCATAGACTATAAAGATTTGCATAAGTACCCGAGGGCAAAAGAACATAAAACAATGGCAAAATCCATGAGATAGAATAATCATACATGAGAGAGGAAAGAGACAAGGAGAATACTTCCATGATTGTTTTAGAAATTACCAACAAAAACAGAAAAGAAAAGAAAAACACTCAAATTAACAACTACCCACGAAGGTAAATGGGTAAAAAATGAATTAGAAAACATCAAATTAATAAGGGAAAGAAATAAAAATGAATAACATGAAGATTAGTGCTTAGAACATAGAACCCTTATGCTCGAATTAAGTGATTAACCACTGAAAGCAAGAAAACAAAAAATTGACGATGAACTAACACAATAGAAAATAAAAAATAAGTTTGAATATTGAAGAGGTACAAGCAAGTTAAAGCCAAAAGCGAGAGGAATAAGAAAGTACTTGAGGAGTGGGAGTAGAAGGAAAGAGGCACTGGCCGAACTAAGGTTTCGGTGAAAGCGTGTAGAGAGAGAAAGCTGATTCACTAGCGATGGAAGAAGACCGACGATGGCGGAAAGGCTTCCAGCTTCGGTTCACTCGGCGAGATGTCGGAAGAGCGACGGCGAGAGAGAAAGAGTGGGGGAGGGGGACGATGGAGTAGCAAAACGCGATGGACAAAGAGAGAGACCGAGCGTGTGAGAGTTGGAGCAGCAAAAACATAGTGGCCCGATTACCCACCTAGTCCCATCCCAAAAATTCACTTAATTGGCGGCCCACTTCATGCCTACTCCATTTAAGTCTTTAAATGGGTTTTGACCCTATTTTTTCGAGCCAATCAATTAAACCCATTAGACACTCGATCCAATACCTAGGTCTAGCTGGAGCTAGGGTCAAGCCTGATTTCTCAATCACAGTCTTATAGCCGGTGCTCGGTTTCTATTTGGCGCTAGCTAACGCCGATGTTGGCTAAAGACAGTGGCTCACCTCTTGGCCCAGCCTGAGTTATTTGTTTCACCCGAGAGCTTTGTGGAAAATTGTGATCTTAATTTTTCTATTTTTTCAACCTCAAAATAACATCCCAAAATTTTTATAAAAATCAATATGTGAAAGATGAATAATTAATAAAAATTGTCAATCTCCCTTTCACTTAAACTGTTTTAAAATCATATTGTAAAAATAAATAATCTTAATAAAAGGCGCACCCCACTTTCAAAAAGAATCTTAAAAAATAAAATTAAGAGAGTCGACATTGGTGGAGAAACACGGTCCCGATGGTCTCTACGGGGATGACTCGTGGTTCTTATAGTTACCGATCAGCGTAGGCTAGCAGTCGGGCTCAACTCCTTGCTCAAGCACATTTCTCTATTTGGTCCAAGAGCTTTGCATCAAAATATAACTTATATTTTCTTTTTGCTTACACTTGAGATAACAACCCAGGACTTCCCTAAAATTAATTTGTAAACGAAAATGATTAATAAAAATCACCAATCACACCTTCACCAAAATTGTATCAAAAATCAAATTCTAAAAAGAAATAATTTTAATAAGAGGCGCACTCCAGCTTCCAAATCAACATTCAAAAATTAAAAAGAATATTAATAAAAATTAAAGAGAGAGCCCACGCTTCGTAAGGAAACTCTAGAGACGCCCCTCCTACGGGGAGGCGCGGGGACCGTTGGTTCTTATGTAGCGACTCCATTGGGGACATCACTTATTGAGAGGGTGAGACGTGAAAATCAAAATTGTAAGATTTCTTGTTGTGTTTTGCATTTAAGCAGACCTTGAATTATAGTTGCTTTTAATTTCGACCATTAGGCTTTACCCTTGAGATAACATTTTCAAAGAGGTCGAACGATTACCTTGGTGGGTCAACCTAAACTTAACACTAGGAGGTGGTTACACTCCACTAATAGCACGCTTTATTGATCTTCGATTGAGAGGCCATGATAATTTGTGTCCCGCTATTCATCCTATAGGGGATGAAATTTTAAGAATTCGAGCCACCATGTATCCGACCTAGAGTTATCCATTTTTTACCATAAAACCTTTGCGGTCTTTCTTGTACCCTCATTTCATTTGCATGCTTGAGACGAATGTACATGCTTTTAGTATTTAACCCTTTTACGTGAGTCTTTAGTTTAGGTTAGGTTTGCTAAATAACACCTTCGTGGGTGGCAAAATAAAATTCAATAATAAACCTTCTTCGATCAGTTCTTTTACGTGCATTTTTAGCCAAAATTCCAATTTGCCTTTCCCTTTTAGGTCGGTCCATTTGTCACATTTCCGAGTTAGTCCATATCTCTTTAGTCTTGGTCTTTTTCTAAACAATCGCAAGTCAGTCGGACATATCCAATGCGGTTTTCGTTCGCTTGTCGAGGTAGGTCCTGTCGTGGACCTCCTCCTTACTTCAATAGGTTTTAGGTTTTGGCATTTCTTTGTAGCATATTCAAATTTTTGTCCATCATTTAATCATCACGAATAGATGAGTATTTTATTTGCATTAACGAAATTAATTTCATCTCTCGATAGGTGAGTCTTTTATTTGTATTTAGCCAAAGTCAAATTCATCTCAATTAGGGAAGTCCATGTTTGCAATAGGCAAATTAAATTCATCCGAAATAGGTGATTCTTTGTTTGCATGTAGCTAAATTATATTAATCTCACATAGGAGAGTATTTTATTTGCATTAGCCAAAGTCAAATTAATCTAGAGCTAGGAGAGTCTTTTATTTACATTAGCCAAAATTGCACTCACCTAAAATACGTAAGTCTTTTATTTTTATTTAACTAAACTAAAATTCATCTCAAATAGGTGAATCTTTATTTGCGTTCATCTTAATTAGGTTAAGTCTTTGTTTCCATTAGCCAAATTAAATTTATCTCTAATTAGCTGACTTTGTTTGCTCTAATTTCATCTTATTCTAGGTAAGTCAATGCATTAGCCAAATCAAATGCATCCCACACTAGGTACCCATTTGCATCATTGCATTTTCTTTTGGTCAATCTAAATCCTTTATGTGCATCCAAATAAAAAGAGCATTCTTCCTTCTCCTAGTCTCTCTTCAGTGTTTAGCGCTTGAGTCCCTTCTCCCCAAAAGCATCTTTCTTCTAGCATGGTCCTAAGCAGTTATCTTTTGGGCTGCAAAATAGGGAAGTCTACTTCAATTGGTTTTTGTTGGAATTCGGGTTCAAAAAGGTTAGAACGATCCAATAGGGAGTCCAAGTACTTCATCTCCGCATTTATCACCTTGATCAGCTCCAGTGGGACCAACCTCGGTGCACTTAACACCGATCCTATCAATCTTTTGTTGTCGGACAGTACCTAAAAACAATTCCTCTCTAATGGATAAAGAACCATAGTCATCTCCCATCATATCTTTGATTAATGGATCCTCTAATAACATGGAAGCCTAGATAAAGGCTCAAGATCAAAAAATAGAATCCATATCCGAAACTCTTGCTCTTATCCTTAAGAGACTTTAGAAAAATAAGGAAAACAAAGATGGAGGAGAGGAAGAAGAAGAACCTCAACCACCCCCAAATACCCACCTCATACTCAAACTCCTCCTAAAATTAACCTTGAACCTATGTTTGATCCACGTGTGGATTAGATATAGAGTATGCTTGAGAGAGTCCGACATGTTCAAAAGTCACTATCTTTACCTTATGGGATTCACTTCAATACCTAAGGGAAGCTACCTCCTAAATTTACAATGCCGGATAGAAGGTTTCACGGTTTTGAGAATCTCAATCACCATGTTTGTAGTTTCATAAGGGTAATAACCCTAAAGAATGTGCCCGAGGATCGTACTCGTAGCATTTTCCCTTGGATGTTCGATAAGATGTTAAGCAGTGGTATAATGCAATTTACCCATGCAAGGTCACTAATTGGACTTATCACTTAGACTATATACTTACTCTTTTCGAGTTCCATCGAGGAATCAGGTATAAGACTTCTTCTCCTATAGAGTTTTGATTCCAAGCCATTCCATGTGCCTTAGAAACTTTTTTGAGTGATATAGCATTTTATCCGAGTGTTATAGAATCTACTATATATGTTTCCAATTGATTATGACTGATCGACCGACTCGGAAAGCTTATGTCTACATGCCTCTTCTCACTCGGTTCCGAGTCACTCAACACTCAAGTATATTGCATGTTCAAACACTTTATTCTACGCACATAAACTTAGGTCTCGACTTCGTTCCAAGAATTACCTTGTTAATTCATTCCTCTAGGTCAGCATATTTTGTTTGAACTTTGTCTAGTCTAGATCAAGTTTGTTCACTCGATATTCTTTATCTAACTTAATTCTCTTTTATACTCGACTCGGATGGAATTTTGAGTATCATGGATATTAGACTCGGAAAATTCCATTCCTTTTTGACTCGGATAATTAGTCATTTAATTATCTTAATTATGTTATTATCTCGTGTCTAATCTTGGACCAAAGTATTTTATACTTTGAGAACCAAATTGATTTACTTTTGTAGGTTATTCAAACGAGGCTATCCTATTTTTTAAATTGCAAAAGTAACCAGACTTCAAAACGTCAAATCACCAGCGAGACAAGGCTTTTTCCACCTCCGACCTAGCCCCGGACATCTGTATTAGGGTTGTCTGTTTCCAAAGCTGGAAAACCGCAACACCAAGCTCAACGGTGGTTTCCACCTTATTTTTTAAAGACACCACCGAGTGGTTTTGGGATTTCCAAAGGAGTCAAGAACCGTTGCCCAACGTTCATATCTCAACGGATATTTTCTTAGTGACTTAGAAAATCCATTACAACGGTCACAAGGGACTTCTAGTCGGAAGATGGACATAACGGCTAAGCTGCTTGGTCATCTATAAATAGAAGCCAACTTCCAGGAGTTGAAGATTGCTGAACCAAACTGTTAATACACATATTTGAGCAAAAGTCATTGTATTCATTCTCAATCTTCTACTTACAACTCCAATTCCGTATTTAATAATTTTCGAGTTGTAAGGTCTTGTACTCGATTACAAACACTCTCTTTCTTACTCTCTAAGTAAGGTCCCTTGATCGAGCTGTAAGGGTTAACTCAGCTCGGTTGTCCCTAACTATAAGGGTGATCTCGGTTAGGAAGTACTAGATCGAGATAAGGTAATTTCGAGTCTAGGAAAAACTTGTAAGGAGTTGTCCAAGGGAACAACTCGGGTTGAGTCGATCTATCGTATTTTGTGGACTCAAAATAGTGGATTTGACTTTGTGCTTGGATTAGCACGGTCTCGTGGTTTTCTACCCCGGAGGGTTTCCACGTATCTTCCGAGTTATTACTTTTCCGAGTGCATTTTAGACTCACACTGTTTCAAAGTTCCGCTTAATCTGTTTCTTCACTCTTCACTGAATTACGAGTTAGCACTTTTTGAGTTCATCCTTGACTCTCGCTCACCTCGGATTCATATCTATTTTAAATTTAGGCAAATTCCTTCATCACCCTATTCACCCCCTCTAGGGTGACTTAGCCTCTCCTAGAGCAAACCTTCAATTGGTATCGAGCCTAGCCTTTCGGAAAGGATCTAACCATCCAAAGGTTTAAAGATCAAATGGCTCGGAACAATGGAGAGTTCGATGAAGGAAGATTTTCTAGCAAACCACCAAAGTTCAAAGGATCTAACTTCGTGCATCTGGAAGAAACTCATGGAATGTTTCCTGCTCGATCATGACGGGGATGTCCGGAACATTATACAAGTAGGCAAGTACATTCCCATGAAGACAGAAGAAACAAGACTCGTACCCAAGAAAAAGGCCGAGTTCACTGGCGATGAAGCGGAGAAGTTCGGAAAGAACTTCAAGGCAATGAACATTCGATGTGCACCATCGACTCGGAAGAATACAATCGAGTATCCGCCTATGACACAGCCAAAGAAGTATGGGACACGCTAGTCAACACCTATGAAGGCACAAGCCAGGTCAAACAAGCGAAGATAAGTCAATATCTTCATAAGTATAAGCTGTTCAAGATGGAGCCAAAAGAAAACATCACTCGGATGTTCATTCGCTTTATTGAGATTACCAACAATCTCAAATCTCTGGGTAAAAAGATTTCCCACGAGGAAATGTGCGAAAGATACTCGAAGCCTACCCAAGAAAAGATGGGGTCCCAAAGTGACAGGTTATCGAAGAGGCTTAGAACTTGTCTCTGCTAAAGCCGGACGAACTCATTGGGAAGCTTCTCACCCATGAAATCCACCTAGAAGAGGAGGATGCAGAGGTCAACACCAAAAAGAACATTGCGCTGAAAGCCTCGGAAACCAGAGAAGCAGATCCGAGTTCTTCGACTCGAAAGAGGATCCCATGGCACTTATCGCTAGAGGCTTCAAGAGAATGATGAAGCACAAGAGATGGGATAAGAAGCCAAAAGAAGAGTTCTACAAGAAAGATAAGAAGGATAGAAAAGGTAAATACTCTTCCCCTTCAAAGTTATCTTTGCCTAAGAACTCAGTCTGTTTTGAATGTGGCGAGCAAGGAACACATAGCCAAAGACTCGTCCAAAGAGAAAAGGGGACAGAAAAGAAGAAAAAGGCTATAATGGCCACATGGAGTGACGAGGACTCATCGGAAGATGACAAGGACTCGAGATGACTCCAAGTGTCCGATGGCACTTTCGACTCGAAGTAGAAACGCAGTCGGACACGGATCGGTGAGACAATGAGGAAGCAAATCCTCAAGAGGTAATTGAATACTTTCTCAAATTCTCCAAAGTTGATTTAGCTAAGTATATTTTCACTTTGGAAGAGAAGTCCAATTCTGATTCTTCTCATTTTAGAGAACAACTTGAGTCAATTTCTTCGAGAGCATTTCTTTAAAAATGAGTTAGAAAAGCCGAGACTTACACTCGAGAGAACTCAAGACTAGTGCTCAATCTAATAAGATTGAGTCCGAGTTATTCGAAAAGAAAATGAGCAACTAAAGCAAAAGCTCAACGAGTCCCAAGATCTTTTTTAAAGTTTACTCAAGGTCGAAGAACCTCGATATGCTCTTGGGATCTCTATGTGTCTCCTTCGGAAAAGAAGGTCTTGGTTTTAACAAAGAGGAGGAATCCAATTCCTACTCGGAGCTTTTCAAAAGGATTCCGAACTGTGAAGTTCGGGAAGGCTGAGCACGATCCCATTCATAAAAATGAAAGTAGGACTGAGCCTGGACCAACTTATAGGAGAAAAACATCTCCACCGTTTTATAAAAGAAAAGTTTTTCAAAAGAAAGAGACACAAACTCAGTTCTTTAAACGGAAGACTCGGAATCGGACCGGACCCAAAGTCATTCAAATCTGGGTTCCGAAAAACCTTCTTCCTCGAAAAGGACCACGAGTAAAGGGTATTACTGGGTTCGTTAGAGGAAGTGAGAAGGGTTAGTTTGTTTCTGTTTAGCGAGCCACTCAGAAAAGATCAAAAGGGCATTGGTAGCTGGACGGTGGATGCACACGCCATATGTCGGGAGACTCGGGACTCTTTTACGAGTTAGAAGAGTACAAAGGAGGAAAAGTCACATTTGGAGATGACAGCAAAGGCAAGATAATTAGGATAGGCAAGATTGGAAAGGGAGGCAATCCGATTAGCCCAGTATACCTTGTCAAGAGGTAAGATCCACTCAAATAAACTCGTTATATTTCGATGACACTACCAAGGAGATCAAGCTCTTAGGTAAGAGATCAGGTAACACTTACATTATTCCTCTTTCGACCCAAGTCGAATTTATCTTATTTAAAAGCATCACTTCTTGATGACTCATGGACATGGCATCGTAGATTAGGCCATGTTAGCATCATACTATTAAGAAACTGGCATCTCATGGTTTAGTGAGAGGATTGCCTAATTGTGCTTTTAAGAAAGATAAGATCCGTGAAGCTTGCACAAAAGGGAAACAAGTCGGATCATCTTTCAAATCTCTGAAGACAGTTTCCACATCCAAGGTGCTTGAAATGCTACATATGGACTTATGTGATGAAATCCTGTTAAGAGTCTTGGAGGTAAATCATATGTACTTGTTATTGTTGATGATTACTCACGATTTACCCGGGTGTGTTTTCTTAAGCACAAAAATGAAGCATTCAAAGAGTTCAGCAAGCTCTGCAAGAAAATCCAAGTTGAGTCTTAAACTCAGATTCAAAGAATTCGAACCGACCATAGAAGGAAGTTCGATTACTCGGAATTTGCAGAGTTTTGTGACAAGAATGGCATCTCCCACAACTTCTCAGCACGAACTCCTCAACGGAATGGAGTAGTGGAGAGAAAGAACAGAACTCTTGAAGAAATAGCTAGGATAATGATGATTGAACACAATCTACCCTACTATTTTCGGGCTGAGGCGATCAACACAGCCAACTACACCTTGAACAAATGCCTCATGAGACCTACTCGAAGAAAACACCGTACGAGCTCTACAAAGGGAAGAAACCCAATATTTCATACTACAAACCCTTTGGCTGTAAGTGTTTAGTTCATAACAATGGTAAGGATCACTCGACCAAGTTTGATGCTAGGTCGAGATGAAGGTATTTTTCTGGGTTATTCATCTCATATTAAACCTTATCGCATTTTTAATAAAAGAACTAACAAAGAGGAAGAAAGCATCCACGTTGTGTTTGATGAACTTGAACAGGAAAAGCCAAGTGAATCATCATTCTCGGATCTAAAGCTCAGCAGAAATGATGATTGTGATGAAAATGAGCCTATCGAGAATCAAACCCAACCATCTCGGAATGAAGTCACTCGGAACGAAGTGACTCGGAATAAGACAACTCAAGAACCCGCTGAGGATGATGAAGGACAATCTGATGAACAGAATCACTCAGAACAAGCTTATGAAGATCAAGCAATTCAACCTACGGATCCGGTGAATCGGAGAACAGGTAGAGCATTCAAGTATACTTCTAGTCATCCACTAGAAAACATATTATCCGATATCAACAGTGGGGTAAGAATTCGTTCCTCTCTTCGGAATTTATGTGCATTCACTGCATTCATTTCCTTAATCGAACCTAAAAATGCACTAGAGGCCCTAAATGAACCTGAATGGGTAGAGGCCATGTAAGAGGAACTCAATCAATTCGAAAGAAACCAAGTCCGGACTCGACCAAACGACCTTCCGACCACCCACTCATAGGATCCAAGTGGGTTTTCAAGAACAAACTGGATGAAGGTGGATTGGTAGTCGAAACAAGGTTGGACTTGTGGCTTAAGGTTACAATCGGGAAGAAGGGATTGATTGTGGGGAAACCTTTTCACCTGTAGCCATAATTGAAGCCATTAGAATTCTGTTGGCATTTGCATCTAGCATGAATATCAAGTTATATCAAATGGATGTTAAGTGTGCTTTTCTAAATGGTTTTATCGAAGAGGAAGTCTATGTTGAGCAGCCCCTGGATTTGAAAACTCAAAATTTCCAAATCATGTTTTCAAACTTCAAAAAGCTCGTTTATGGTCTTAAACAAGCTCCCGGAGCTTGGTATGAAAGACTCGAGCAATTTCTTAGTTCAAAATGATTTTAGAAGAGGTCAGATCGGCAATTTGTGGGGAAGCTCTGGGGCCCCCTCCAAGGCAAAACCGTGGTTCCTACAATGGCGACTCGCTAAGGATAAATCACTTATTAAGAAGGCGAAACTTGAAAATTTGAGTATTGAGTTTTAATAATATATTTGCATTAGGCATCCCGTATTTAAGCAACCTTGACCATAGTTCATTTTTTGTTGGTGGACCGTTAGGCTTTCCCTCTAAAACCATTTTTGGAAGAGGCTCCCACTACGTCCCAAACGGGCCCAACTAGGCTGGATTGTCAACGGAGGCGGTACCTTTCTTCTCTCATAGCACAAGCTCTTGGCTTACTGAGAGGCACCGAGGATTTAAGGCTATATCCTATCGCGCACCCAACAGGGGACTAAATTCTCTCGACTATGAGACACCATGTATCATACCTAGCTTTTTAACCCTCTTTTGACCACGGACCCTTGGTCTTTAGGTGGTACCTTGTCCTTTCATTTGCATGCTTGGATGAGTGTGCTTGTTTTAGATTTAATCTTCAGCTTGTGAGCCTTTAGGGATAGGTAAGCGAGTGTTGATTAGCCCTTGCATGGGTGCAATTAAAATACCATAATAAAAATTTCTTAGAGTCGGTCCGTTATGTGCATTTTTAGCCAAAAGTCAAATTACCTTTCCCTTTTAGGATTGGTCCATTAATTGCATTTCGAGTCATTCTAAAATATTTTCTCTAGGTGGTCCAAGTAGTCATCGCCAGTTAGTCCGTAAGAGTTCTACCAAGAACTCCTCTATCTCTTTAGTTAGTCAGTCTTTAAACCTTCACCTTTCTGCAAGTCCATTTTGCATTTTCCATTCTTCATTTAGCCAAAATAAAATTCATCTCAAATTAAGTGAATCCATTTTCATCTTTCATTTAGCCAAAAATAAAATTCATCTCAAATTAGGTGAGTCCATTTTGCATTTTCATCTTTCATTTAGCCAAACAAAATTCATCTCAATTAGTTGAGTTCATTTTTATCATTCATTTATGAAAAACAAAATTCATCTCAAAATTAAGTGAATTCATTTTGCATTTAGCCAAAACACATCCATCTTCAGTTAAGGAACAATCATTTATGCATTTCAGTTATGTATCCCAATTAGGCATTAGCCATCCCAAGTTACGTTATAAGCATCGTCCTATACACTTCATTTGTTTTGCATTCTTTATTTGCATCCAAATAAAAAGCATTCTTAGTCTCTTCGGGTAGCGAGCTTAAGCCACTTCCCCAAAAGTGGAATTCTTTCATATGGTCCTAAGCATCATCATTTAGGCTGCAGAATAGGGAAATTTACTGCAATTGAGTATCGTCAGGATCCAAGCTCCAAAAGGTTAGAATGCCTCAACAAGGAGTTCGTCACATCTTCTCCCCAATCTACACCACGTTCGCTCTACGTGTCTACACCAGAGTGTGACATACTCCAATGCATATCACACCAGTCAGTCTATTTTTCGTCGTAGGACAATACCTAAAAAGAATTCCCCTCCAATGGAAGAAACACGAGAGCAATCTCCTATTCTTGCCTTGCTCAATGAAAACTCAGCCAAAATAGAAGCTAGGATTGAGACTCGGGATAAGAAAATAGAGTCCATAGCGAGGCGACCTTAAGGCTATCCTAAAAGCTAATAAGGATAGTATGAGAGACGAGGAAGAAGAATGATTAAGAAAAGGAGGAGGTCCTCTACCTCCACCTAGTCCATCTCCTCCAGGCAGTCCCAAGTATGAATCCAAATCTGATCCACGTATAGATCAAATAGAACAAATGTTAAAGGAGTCATCCATGTTTAGTAACCACTACTTTGACCACAATAGATTCACTTCAATCCCTAAAGGGAAACTACCCCCTAAGTTCACCATGCCTAATATCAAGTTTCGAGGTTTTGAGAATCCCCATCATCATTTTGCAACTTCTTAGGAGCAACGACTCTTAAGAACATACCGGAAGACACTTACCACATCATCTTCCTGTGGACTTTTGATACCGACGTAATGAAGTCGTATAACACGGTCGACCCACGCAAGATCACCAATTACATTTATCTCGTGTAAGGAATTCTTGCACCAACACCACTTAACACCGATCTACCTGTCATACTTAGAGACTTAGAGTTGATCAAGCAAGGTGAGAAAGAAAGCTTTACATACTTTCTCACCGGATGGAGGGAAAAGGTTGCCCACATGGGAGACCGATCTTCCGAGAAGGACCAAGTATGGATCATCATGAAGAACCTCCAACCCGCCTACCGCATCTCAAATTCCTACCTTTCATGAGTTTTTCAACCCCTTAGAGATGTCGTTATGCCGATAGAAGAAGAGCTATCTACCACGACCACAAAAGTCGTGACGGGGTATGGAGGTAATTATTAGTCCAAAGATAAGAAAACCACTAATCAAGGCAAAACTAGCAAGGGTACGAGATGTCAATGCCCTCAACAAGTATAATGACTACACTCCAACCGATACCGCATATGCTCAAGCCTTTGAATACCTGTTGGCTAAAGGGAAGATAGAATTACCACCATTAAAGCATAATCGAAAAGTGCGAAACAATCTAAAACCTAGGACACAGGAAAATTCTCGCAAATACCATCGTGCACAAGGACACGACACCGAGCAATGTTGGACGTTCAAGAACAAACTAGAGAGTATGTTCCGCAATGGTCAACTCCCTCTTCTTAAGGCCGCCTAGAAACCAAGCAATAATAAAAATCCTTTCAACGGTACCTTAACTATTTTCTCTGAACCCATTCCAGTCGAGTGGGACCAATTTGTCTTTATTCAAGACATCGATGAGTCTAAACCACTTCTTAGCTTGACTTCTTTAGACCCCGAAGTCCATAGATTGTGGGTAAGTGATGAAGAAGACGTGTATGAAACTAAAGACAATAGTGATAACGACGTTGACTTCAGGGCACACCACCCTTAGAAGAAGAAGACTTTTGGGGAGAGTCAAAAGGTCCGAAATCCAATTCCTTACTAAATATGGACAAGCATAATGCACCCGTGGGTCCACAACAGCACTCAGGAAGCCCCAAAAGAACTTAAAGCCGTCAAAGAAGAAGACACAATCCTAAAACAGACTTCAAAAGTTAAAAGTTGACATCTCTATCTGGAAACTCATATCTCGCTTCCTAGAAACATAGGCAGGCCTTAATTGACGCACTTAACAAGATCGAGGTCTTTTCCGAAAGCACTCTCGAGGAAGTAATAGGATTGGTCAATTGTGGGGACGGAACCATTACTTTTAATCGGAGAGATCTCCCTGAAGAAGGCGTTGCACACAACAATACCCTTTATTCAACAAGTAACTTGCAATAACAAGTTCATTCCCATAACTTTGGTGGACAACAGTGTCTGCTATGAATGTTTGTCCTAGGAGGACCGCCAAAGGTTTGGTATCGGAGAGCAACAACTCTCAAAACAGATCTGTTCATCTCCGGGCCTATGATAATTCTAAGAGAACAGTCTTGGGAACGTTGACCTTACCAATTAATGTAGGGCCTGTGATGAAGAACATTGACTTCCAAGTCCTAGAAATCCCAGCTACATTCAATCTTCTTCTAGGATGCCCTTGGTTACATGACCATCAAGCAAGTGCCCTCTACACTCGCACTAGAAAGTAAGGATGATTATTAAAGGTCAGTCATAACTCGTCAACAAGGACGATCTCTATGCTACTATCACTTGCAAAGAATAGGTGATCGAAATTAAGCACGATGCCAATGACGAAGAGTTTTATGGGTTTAAGATTGTCGGTGCCTTAGATAAGGATAAAGCATCGCTTAACGTCAATCCTTATGGCAACCCCGGCATCTACTTGATGCTTAAGAAAAGGGGTATTCTCCGGGCCTAGTCAGTAGGCGTAAGGGCATATCACCCTATCTTTCCACCTCTTGAACCCACTAACAACTATAAATTTAGGCTAGGCTATCAACCCACTATTAAGGAAATAGCCCAAGCCAAGTGGGAAATTCATACTAGAAGGACTACATCTCACACATTCCGTTCCATCAAGCACTTTCCTCATACTCTAAATGGGTAATTCTTGAAAGAAGGGGATGACTTCCCTACTACGGTTTTCTTGAGCTTTACTACCTTAAAGAGAAGGGTATCTTGGTACCTAACTTAGAGATCTTTAATGACCGCAATACATTGGAAAAGGAGGCACCTTACGTTTTTGAAGAGGGACATTCACACCAGAGTGGACCAACTTGGCCAGGAATAACATCTTCGATCTGCTATTTGGACAAGAGAAAAACCTAGAAGGGAATTCAATCGCACTACTTGTCTCGAGCAATGTTGCCCCCACAGTTTGATCCTTCCATATTATTACCGACGTTGACAATAAAGGGTCCAAGCATAGATGCTGAGGAGTACCAAGAGTTTGTTGTTAGCTTAAGAGAGCATCCCATTCCTGAGTCTAACACTAGGGCTTTTATTTCTATTCCTGGTTCTTCTAGTTCATCTTCTAGTTTTGTCATCTCTAAATCTTTTATTTCGAATTTGATGTACTTATTTCTTCATTCAATAAGATGAACATTTTTGCTTACTCCTTGCCTTCTCCTATTTTTAATTGTTTTTCCTCTAATAATGAACAAAAAATTCGTAAAGAATTAATAAAGGTTACGGAAGATCATGAAAATCGCTCACCAATAATAGAGGAAACAATAACAATTAATCTAGAATAGGTTGATCAACCCCAAGAGATTAAAATTGGGAAAACACTAGATCTAGAAGAGCATAAGCAATCTACTTCGATCCTCACAGAGTTCATAGATGTCTTTACGTGGTCCTACAAAGACATGCCGAGGATAGATCCAAGTATAGCAGAACATAAAATTCCACTTTACAAGGACACTAAGCCGGTTAAGCGTAAGCTCGGAAGGATGAAACCCGAATGGGCACTAAAGATTAAGGAAGAGGTCTAGAAGCGGTTAGAGGTTGGGTTTATTAAAGTAGTCCACTACCCTCGGTGGGTAGCAAACATAGTCCCGAGCTCCAAAGAAGGATGGCGGGGTTCGGATGTGTGTAGACTTTAGAAATTTAAACAAGGTAAGTCCAAAAGATGATTTCCAACCGCCTCATATCAACATCCTTATATATAACACAAGTGGGACATGCTCGCTCTCATTTATGGATGGCTATGCTTGGGTACAATCAGGTGAAAATGGTTGAAAAGATATGGGGAAGATGACCCTCATCACTCAATGGGGACGTATCTGTTATGTAGTGATGCCATTTGGGCTAAAGAACAATGGTGCAACATATCATAGGACAACTACAATGCTATTACATGACACGATCCACAAAGAAGTCAAGGTCTACGTGGATGAAATGATCATTAAGTCCAAGGATAAAGCGAGGCACTTACCTACCCTTAGAAAGTTCTTCGAAAGATTGAGAAAATACAACATGCGCCTTAATCCTCAAAAGTGTGCCTTCGAGGTAACCTCAGCAAGTCGTTAGGCTATGCTTGTTAGTCTTAGAGGAATCAAAGTTGATCCATCTAAGATCAAAGGTATTCAAGAAATTATACCACCAAAAACAAAAAAGGAGATACGGGGTTTCTTATGACATTTACAATAAATCATTCGTTTCATATCAAAACTAACTACGGTCCGTGAACCCATTTTCAAGAAGTTGAAGAAAGGGTTTGAGCCTATTTGCGATGACGAGTGCCAAAAAGCATTCGAGAAGGTTAAGGAATTTCTAGCCAACCTCCAAGTACTAGTCCGCCTCAACCAGGGAAGCCTTTGCTTTTGTACCTCTCCAAAACAGAGACAGCTATGGGAGCCATGCTAGCCCAACGAGATACAAAGAAAGAGTATGCAGTATTTTATCTAAGCAAGAAGTTCTTAGATTATGAGACTAGATACATGCCATTAGAGAAGACGTCGTTGGCACTAGTCCGGGCTATCAAGACGCTCAAGCACTATATGTTGGCCCACACGGTACATGTGGTAACGTCGATAGATCCCATTAAATATACCCTTGAGCAACCAACCATCAGCAGCGAAGATAACTAGATGGACAAGTAATTCTATCGAATTTGAACTCAAGTATGTCCCTCAAAAAGCGATCAAAGGAAGGTAGTGTCGGAATTCCTAGCCGATCTACTTATAACCGAATCGTAACCCGAACACCTCGACTTTCCGGACAAAAATGTCATACAAGTGGAGGTAGACGCATGGACAATGTACTTCAACGGGGCTTCCAATTAGAAGGGCTTTGGAGTAGGGATCCTTTTAGTCTCACCAAAGGGAGCACATACTCCCATTTCAGTCAAATTAGATTTCGAAGTCATCAACAAAGCCGCAGAATATGAAGTATGCATCACAGGACTTCAAGTCGCTATAGAGATCGTAACCAAAAGCATCATGGTTTTCGGTGACTCCGATCCGATCATTAATCGATTTCACAAAAATAGAAGGTATGTAAAGCCTTGGCACCCCACCAAGCACATCCGATTGAATTATTAAAACATTTTGGAAGTATTTCATATACCTACCCTCCTAGGGATGACAATCAATTCATGGATGCTTTAGTTAAATTAGCATTCATGATCAATATCCCTAACGACATTCATTCAATACCCATCCACATAGAGCGATGGAGTTAGCCTCGTGAACATATTCAAGCTAAAAATGTCTACTATCGACCAAACCAGTTGGTACCATGACATCTATCATTATTCTAGATAAACAGGAGTACCCATTAGACTCCACGCTTAGAGCCCAACGAGCCATCGAATGCTAGCAACCCAGCTTTTCATCAACCAAGGACAGTTGTACAAGAAAACAAACACAGGGATTAGCTTACTTTGTGTTAACCAACATAAAGCAAAGCGCATCATGGATGAAATTCATGGTGGGGAATGTGGGCCCCATATGAATGGAAGGCTGTTGGTCCGTAAGATTCGGAGGCTAGGATACTACTAGTCGACCATGGCAGCGGACTACCATGAATTCGTTAAGAAGTTCCACAAGTGTTAGGTGTATGAAAATTTACAACACTAGACACCATCATTTCTCACGATACTTGCATCACCCCGGCCATTCTCGGTTTAGGGAATTTATATTATTGTCAAAGTGACTCCTAAAGGAACGGGCAATCATGAATTTTTGTTGGTAGTAATTGACTACTTCACCAAGTGGGTAGAAGCAGACCTCTTATGTAACTTTAACGTCAAAGCAAGTGGCCAAATTCATCACCCGCAACATCATTTGTAGATATGGGGTACCCCACCAATTGATCAGCTGACCATGGTAGTCACTTCAAGAAAGAAGTAGCGAGACCTCCTTGAGAAATACAAGATCAAGCACCAAAAATCTTCTCCCTGTCGTCCTCGGACCAATGGAGCAATCAAGACTCGCCAACAAAAATATTCACAAAATATTGAAGAAGATGATTGTCAGCTATAAGGATTGGCCCGATAAGTTACCCTCCGAAATTTGTTAAGATGATGGGGCTACCGGACCTCCATCAGGACCTCTATGGGAGCAACACCATATTCCCTAGTGTATGGCATGGAAGTAGTCCTTCCAATAGAAATTGTCTTCCCCTTGTTACGAATCATTACCGAAAGTCAGATTTTTGAAGCAAAATGGGCTAAGGCACGCTACGAAGAGATAGGGTTGTTGGATGAAAGGTGCATCAACGCCTTATATAATGTCCAAATATACCAGGCACATATATCAAGGGTATTTAACAAGAAAGTGAAGCCTCAAAATCTGCATGTTGGAGACTTAGTCCTTAAGGATATTAAGGCGCCAACCCAAGATCCTTGAGGAAAATTTAGGCCTAATTTGCAAGGCATATTTGTGCATAATTAGATATTATCGGGAGGAGCAGTAAAATTGATTGATTCGGATGGTGACGAGGTCTTTCAAGTACACAAAGTTGGATCAATCGAAGAAATATTACGTTTAGCATGACCCTAAACAACGGGCCAAGCCTCGGCCCAACCAAGCCGCACTATGGCTGGCGTCGGCCACCAATGGAACAACGGTGGGTTGGCCAAGCTGAACAATTTCCCTGGTTTTATCTCGGTAGTTGTTTATTTTGGCGGTCCGATCCGACGGTTTGCTTATTTATTTGTTTTGGGTGATCCAATCAGATGGCTAATTAGTGTAATTAATTTTTTTAAATTGTTCTAATTAATTTTAGAACGGTCCAAATAGGCGGTCCAATTTATTTACTCCTTTACGTGACCGATTAAAAACAAAATAAAGCATAAAAGTGAGCATAAAACTTACTTTTATTTAATAAAAGGTAAGTCTACTACTTAATTAAGTACATAACTAATAAAAGGGAAATAACAAGCACACTACTTATAGAAAAATAAAACTGTTCTTAAGAGGCAAAACTAAACTTCCTAAATTCTTTTATTCTTCCTAAAAATTCTCACTAAAAATTAATCCCTCGTCTATTTTCACTTTCTTCGCTTCCGGATCACTAGACTCAGCCCCATCATCTTGGGTGCGCTTCTTTAGCTCCTAATTCTGCGGGCTCTCCTCTCTTCGACTTCTTTAGCCTCATATTCCCTCATGTGGGCTTGTTCATCAATCCGAGGGTTTACTTTGCGAATTTGGAGTGTTGCAACAACGGGAACAACTCCTTGAGGATCCAGCTCTCGAGCCTTCGAGTGCCTTGTGACGTTTGGGGTCTACTTCCGTTATCCACTCAAGATAATATGTCGATACTATAATAGTACATACATCTACAGAGTTTCAGTAGCTTCGACGAGTTCATCCAATATTCGGGCCATGACTTAACTCGCCTAGAACCGCCAAAACCTTTAAACGAGTTCGAAGGTAGCGAGGCTAAACACGATCCATATGAGGGATCGCTCGCTCTCATCCCATTTGCGTAATACACGTTTAAGGAAGTAATAGGTACAGGTTTTTAGGCCAGCCAGCGTACAAAGGGTTGTTGTCCGGTATGTGTCCTAAATTGGGACATTTTCTAGTATTTAATGTACCATTCAATGGTATTACTATGGTTCTTAAGTCAATCCTCCCACCAGGAAGCGGGATGACTAGTTACCATCTCTAATCGCTTCCACTAACAGAGGTGTATTGCCATACGTGGCCACTCTTGCAGGAGCTTGGATCGGCTTTATATGCTCCATTAACCAAATGTATGTACAACAAATTAAAAAAAGGAATAAGAGTCCCGGAGGGTGAAATTCAACTTTATTTATAGCCCAACAGGACAAAAAATAAAATAAAATAAAGAAAAAGAGAACAAAGAGAGAGAAGGACGAAAAGACAAAAACCGAGACTTTTTGCCTCGACGGCACCGGACAAGCAACCCCTTGGCTGGCGCCGCCAACCTTGTTTCACCATTTGGTCTTGGTTGTTGTTGTTATTTGTTTACTCGCAATAATAGGGGGCTCCCAAGCAAAATCTTCCTCCGAATTAACCTCGACTCGGCCTAACCCTATAAGTGTTTAAGCACCTATTGGTGGAGTCGGGAATAGTAATCCTTTGGTTGCTTAACAAAGCTCGGTAGTGTCGCAGTGCCATATCCCTATGGCCTCCTACCAGCAGGAAACCACCTATCAAACAGGTGACGATAGCTCGACATCTAGGAATGATGATGGAATCCGATGATGAGTACATCAGGTGGTAATGCTTCATTAGATTTATTAGGTCCACTCGATCCCCAATAAGAATCCAACCTATGTTCCTATTATTCAACTTTAGAAGGAGTTTGTAGGTTTCGTGTATATTCTCAAAGAATTTGGGCATAACAGGTTTTGTACGGTGTTTGATGCCTAGGATAGAATCAAACTCTTCGAGCAGGGGACACAATTCCTTATCTCAAACCCGAAAACATGGTAGTGTGAATCCCAATAGGCCACAAGCAGCTCTCGAGAAAGTCCAGTAGACTTTCACTTATCGAATACTCGAACAAAGTATTCAGCCTATATTGGGACAATCCTACTCTCTCACGTCCATCATCCCATGCATCCAATGGGATAACTTAGTCGCGAAATTCATCTTTAAAAATAGAAGGGAGTAAAAGGCACTCGGGTAATTTTTTTTTTAGGATCTATCTTTCGGAGGAATTGCAGAAAAAGGTTCGTAACACTTGATTTTCAACATCCAAGTAAGGGTCCAATTTATATTAGTTTCCGGATTCAAGAGTCCTATTGCGCCAACACCACCGAAGACCGTTAGCATCTCGGTCTCTCGCGTGGCAAGCACTAGCCAAGCCTTCCACACCAGCCGGTCCACCTTATTCTTTTGGCCCGAGCAGTCCTTGGGCCATTACTTGTTTATGTCCCTGGCCCATTTTCGATCAAGCTATATTATTTCGAACCGTGCACTTACCAATTAATATTTTCATTTTAATTATTTTCTTTTGGAGGGAATGGGGACTAGTGCAAATTTTTTTCAATTTGTCTTTGTAATTTTTCTTAGAATTTTTGCATCATATTAATAAAAGAAAGCATTTTTAGAATTGAGTCCTTGCATTCATCTCATTGCATAGAGTCAAAGAAGTTTACAAAATATTTAACATTAAACAACGAAGCACTCTACAAAGGATCGACTAATCCTCGTCATCTGAAGCATCATCGAAGAGATAATTTGCAAAGTCTTCCAAAATGGACATAGAAAACCGACCATCTCCACCACCGTGCGAAGAGCTAGCTCCATGGTCCTAAGATTGAGAAGCTCGATGTGAAGGCCCACTATAAGACGTCCGGTGGAAGTCAATCGGGTTCCCATGTCAATCAAGTGCATAAAGAGGCGGAATGTCCATGCACTCTTCGAAAAAGCTAGGCCTAGCACCGGAAGAACTAGGCCCCACTTCGAAGCACTCCGATGATGTGCACGCCGTGAAGAATGCCGGGAAGTATCTGCTCTAGATGTACTACTAGAGGGTGCTTGTTGTCCAGCTTAAATGCTTCGAACTCTCGGGCAACCAAGGAAGCCTCTCGATGAAGACGCTCTAGATCGACGCCTCTACAAAAATAATGGAGCAATTAGCACATCTACTAAAAGCTCAGTGAAGTTAGCCACTCACCCGTAAGGTTTGGAAAGTCTTCCCGGTGAATAAGTCTCGGTTATCCCCTAAGAGTGGATTGGAATCACGTGCATTAGGCGTGGCAAGTGGATGTTTGGCATCATATGCATGCAAGTGGAAGCTTTTGGACCCGCCATATCTACTTTTGCGGATCAAATTTTAAGTTTGTTTTCAACTTAGTTATTTAGGTAAAATATTGAACTTTCGTCAATATGACTATCCACTAACAAACATGTTAGTACAATATATTATCAAGCCAAACTTCGGATCAAAAGACGATCAAATTTCAAGTATAAATGTTCACCGGGATTTAGCATCCGAACAAGCCAAGCTCAAGATTCTTTACTAGACTTCAAAACACATGCATTGTGATCAAGTCCAGGTTCCGTCTAGGGGTTCAGGTTCGACAACAACCAATTCCGGACACAACACAACAATGAGTGCTCGAAACAATGCACAAAAGCAAGATAAGTATCCTTTAGTGTCTACTTTAACCCTTCGTCTTTCGGACTCGATCAAAGTGAGGGCTAACTGTAGACACCGAAAATATGTAGTCCTTATCTCTTTTATTTATGTAATTTATATTGTTGGCTCGATGATGAAATCCCGAGTCCTGTTTGAGAACTTGGATCACGGGCGGTATTTGATTGGTGCGACGAAGCCAATAAACCACAAAAAACCCTTAGCACCAAATAAATAACTTTTTTGCCTTAGGTTGGTCCAAAAATCCCTTTTCTTATGCCCGGGTCAAACCTCCGGAGTCAACGAAATCTCGTGTCACGTAGATTCCAAGCTCAAAACACCACGTTTCACTTTTGTCCATCCCAAAGATAGAGTCGAAGACATGAAAACAATGTTTGGTGCCGTGTTTCATGATCACACACATCAAAATGCAGCATCTTTCTCCAAGAGAATCCGTCCGAGAAACGGAGCTTCCTCCTTCAAAACGACGTCGTGTCCGGAGCCGCGTACCATGTCCATTTTCACCTAGTACCATGTCCATTTTCACCTAAAACGCTGCGTTTTACCCGAGAACCTCATTGCAGCACGAAAGGAGCTCAAGACCCTAGAGCGATGCCATATGGCCGGTGCCCTCAATCACGGGATTCGGTTCTATCTCGGTTCCATTTTTTGATTTTCGGGCTTAATTTTTTGTGATTCTCGCAACTACTTCGGGGTTAGCTTGGGACTACTAGTCGAATTAAAACCCTAGGTCATTTTGTGACCTAGCCTTTTCCTATAAATAGAGAGCTTAGGCTCTCATTTCAAAAATTGATTTTCCTATGCATCACGCTGCCAAAAAGTAACCAAAACGGCTTATTCCTTAGTGTCACGATGCTGAATGGTAAGTCGAAACGGCTTTTCCCTAAGCACCACGCCGCTGAATCATGACTAAGAGCTATTTAATATTCAGTTATTCTAATCTCTTGGTCTCCTTTTAGCCGATCTTTCCATCCTTCCATTCATCTCCAAAAAACCTTACAAAAAGCCCTCCCCAATTCACCATCTGTCACATTACCGCGATCCGGATTCGAGATCTAGCTCAGCAGTTGGGATAACCCGAGGGCACCAATTCGGCTTCCATAACGATTAATAATTTTGATGTTTTATTGCTTTCCGTATTGTGGACAAAGAGTTGTATCGCATTTATTTCCTCTCCACCCGATGTAATCCTTTTAGTTTTTGCTTTCGTTTCTTTTTCACTCTTCCTTTGCTTTCATTTTTCGGTTCTTTATATTTGATTTTTATTGCTTTCTTTTATCATGTTTTGGTTGCTTTTAATTCCGCATTGCATGTTGTATGCTTGTGTTTAATATGTTATTTAGATTCACTACTCAAACTAGTAATGTTCGTCGTTCGATTGGCAAAACGGAAGGGCTTATCCCTACATATGTTTCGTACCCTCGCCCAAAATCCGATTCTTGATTGTAGACCGATGGAGTCAATTTTTTAGCCTCTTTCAACTTAGTTTTCCCATACTAAGATTTAAAGAGCGTTTATTTATGTATTATTTTCTTAGTTTTCATTTCTAAAACTAACTGGCGACTCTCGTTTTTTATTGAATTCTTCTATACTAACTCTCGGCTATTTCGATCTAAAATTAAAAAATGTTTATGGATCTACTAGCTAGGCCGGAGGCCAAGGCCGATCGCCTCGCCTACGGCCCCGGCCGGCGCCGCTAACCACCAAGTGCCGGCGAATGCCGGCACCCAGTGGTCGGCGTGTGAGACTTGGGTCCAAATCGGTGTTTTCACACCAGTTTGACCCTAAAGCCTCACTACATATTCAAAACCCTAATTTTCTTTCTTTTTCGATTAAGACATAATATCACAGGATTTCGAAAATAATTTCTAAAATAGAACAATTAATAAAATCTCCAATCAATCTGATAAATTCATTTTAACTTAATTTAATAACATTCGAAATCTAAATAAGAGGTTCATCCCCACTTTCTAAAATCAATCTTCAAAACCCTAAAATCATTTGTATCTTTGAAAACCAAAAAGAAAAATTTTTAAACCCATCGCCAATTCATGGGGAAGCTCGGGAGCCCCCTCCGAGGGAAACCGTGGTTCCTACAGATCCACGAGTACTCTTCACACTCTAGCACAAGTATATAAGGTCATCATCAACCAGTGATTGTCCTGGAGGAAATCGGTGTTGGCTAGTCCACTAAACACATCATTCCTTCTTCAATAGGATTATCCTTCTGGTCCATAATGATAATGGCTGGCTTTGAGGAATTAGATGGTGATTCCGGAAAATAAACCATTAGTCTTTAGTGAAGGAGGAAGCGATGTTGATTTCTCTTATTCGGATGTTTAACTATTATGTCTCCGATTCAAATGACTAGATCTAATGTCTATTATACGAATGACTCGACTCTAATGCCTTTGATTTGTATGGCTGGCTCTGATGTCTCTAATTCGGATGTCTGTCTCTAATTCGGATATTAATTTGCATGATTGGCTCTTAAGAGTGCAGTAAGGTCTACAACGAGGATGCCACATCAACTTCATTTCCTTTTAATTAAAGGAAAAGCTCTGCCTTGGCAATTCCTTAAAATAATAATAATAATAAATAAGTGATAAAAGGCAAGAAGAAAATTATTTAAATAAAAAATAAATAATTAAATTAGCATTTCAGCTTCGAGAAAAGGGAATGAAGAAGCTGAAATTTTCGGTCAACATTTGGACAACTATTGAGCCAAAAATATTAAATAAAAAATCATTAGTTTTGGCTTCGAAAAAATATATAAAAGAGCAAATTTCACGTGAACTTTTCACACCTCAGTATCTGTTCCCAGCAAAGCGGTGGAATTTAGTAAATTTTACTAAAGTATTGGTCAGTTTGATAAGATCACCTGGTGCACTGTTACACGAGTTGAATGAAATTGACGCCAGAACTAGCCCTGACGAACTGAAGCTTTCATCATAAAAAATAAAAAATAAAAAAGTTTGAGATCTAGTTCCATTATTATTGAAAGGAAAGTCTCGGTCGAAGAACAAGGGAAGGAAAAGATCCTTAAAACATCGAAAATCAAAAGCAAAAGGAAAAGGAAAATTGTTTAAATAAAAAAAAAAAATTGGCACCTTGGCTTTGGAAAAGGGGATGTAGCACAGCAAGGCACATAAAGAAGCAACAAGTTGAGGTCAATTGCCAGTCAACTAGTCCGCCAAACTCTAAAAAGCCCCAACTTTCGGTTAAATTTTAATAGAGTGTTGGTCAGGGTCCTCATATCACCGTGGTGCAGGCAGAAAAAAAAAAGGAAAATTGAGCACCCGTTTCGTCTGCATATTCATAATTCTATGTGAAATTTACAAGTTAGTTGAAGTTCTAATGCCTCAATTTCTGTACTTTTTCTCTTCTCTATAATTCAATTTGTCAAAGTTATTATTAGAGAGAAAGAATTGTATATGAGAGATCCAATCAAGGTTCAAAGTTATCAGATTCAAATATTTACGATTTATAAGACGCCATATTTGATGTCTAGTTTGTTTTGAAGAAATAGGGAAGCTGTCGTGCCAAAGTTTTTTAAGAGCCTCATAGATTCTCCATCAAGAATCCATACCTTTCACGATTTCTTGTTTACTTGTGAAAATGAAATAATCAAGCAATGAGCACCTAGGAGTAGCATGCAAGTATGATGGGTATGCGTGGCATATGAGTATATTTACATGGGGCTTGGTTATTTGAGTTTTCCAAAGTCTTATTTTGATGCAATTATTAGAAGTTTTATCCAAATTTTTACTTTATCATGTTTCATAAAAAGAAAAAAAAAGAGGATGGCAATCATGTTCTATCATAAATCCACTAGCAAGATGGAGTCTCCACCAAGAACCGATTCTCAAACGACCGTAAAAAATGGATCCCAATATGCGACTATTAACCAAAATTCCGCCACCAAAAAAAGTGGTTCTAAAATAATAATAATAATAATAATAATAATAATAATAATAATAATAATAATAATAATAGTAACAAGCTATATGCCCTAAAAATGGGGGCGAGGGGTTTTCTCAAGAGAAAGGGGGTCTCGAGAATTATACTCAAGTATGTCCGAACATTTGATCTGGGTGATTCCGGTAATTTCCCGTACTCACCTAAAAAGTTCCAGAATTATACTCAAATATGTCCGAACATTTGATCCGGGTGATTCCGGTAATTTCCCGTACTTACCTAAAAAGTTGCAAATTAAGATGGTGATTATGGTCGACACATGTCAATCATCTTCCAAGTATTCGAGATCCAATAGCTCCAAACATTCAAAAACTCGTGCACATAGCCGAGTCTCGAAGGGGGCCTTTGTACGAGGCAAAAATTTGGTAGCCAATATGCCACCATGTGAAAAATTAAATTATGTTTATTCAGCTCTATGGTAAATGATCACGTGTCAAAATTGGCTTCAGTAGGCCTTTAAAATTAACATAAAAGGAAATTAAATTTGGTCCAATTAGATGTCATCATGTGTCGTTAATAATGTAGTAAATGATAAATATTTATTTTAAGAAATAATTATTAAATTACTAGTGCTGGGCCTAAAGCCCAACTCAAATCCTAACTCCAAAAAGGCTATAAATAGAGGTTCTCACCTCATTTTTCATTCATTCATCATCCGAAAAATTCAAAGCTTAAACCGCAAACAGCATGGGGTGCGAATCGAGTTTCCCTACTCGTTGAAGTAAAAATTGAGAGTACGGGATTTTTGTCGATCTACATGGATGGAACCAAATCGAAATCAGATTGCAAAACAAGACTAATGACATTTAAACTAATAAACTAAAATTATGCTCGACTACTCGACCTAAACTACATTAATATGAATCAGGAACTATTTCAAATACAACTAACTTATCAATGTATCACTAACAAGATTGAACTAACCGAGATTCAACAATCCAAGTAAGGTAGTTTTGATTGAAATTGAACGAAACATAGTTTCAACAATCTAATTGAAACGGAACAAACATGGTTTGCAGAACTAAATAAGGGAACGGGAAATTGATTGAAATAGAAATACTTAATTAAAATAAGTTTATACCAAGTGAAGAACAAGATGAATAGATTGAAGCCACGGTCTTCGTCCGCTTGTCACACGACAAAAACTAGAACTAGGCTAACAATCAAACTTCGAATTCAAACACAACAGAAACTCTCAATCAAAATTAAACAACTTAACTAAGAAAACTTATAACCTGATCTACACTCTTAATCCAAATTCATTCAATCTCCACCTAAAATAATTCGAAAAACAAAACAAAAATCACAAATTCGAATTGAACTTGAAGAGAAATCAAATTAAACTTAAAATTGAGAAACTAGAAACCAAAAATCGAAACCTAAAACTGAAAATTTAAAAACTAAAAACTAAAATAAAATTTGAGGACTAAGAACTGAAATTTGAGGAAGAAATTAAAACTAAAAATTGAAGAAGAAAACATTCAACCTAGCATTTCAACTTGGAGCTTGCGGCCTTAACCGTGCTTGTCGTTCGTTCCCTTACTCTCGCTATCTCTCGTGCCTTTTAAGGCTTCGTCCTCTCCTCAATCCTCTCAATCGAGTCCCGACTTCAATGGCCTAGATTTCGGTTGTGGATAAACACTAAAACCGAGTGGAAGAATCAAGTTTGAGATGGGTTTAATTAATGGGTTTGGCTAGTGGAAGGAGGAAGAGGAGAGTTTGAGTGGAAGATGGGCACCGTGACGAGAGAGAGAGAGAGAGAGAGAGAATTTAGCGTGAATGAGCAAGAAGGTCACCAGCACGACATACTCAGCACAAGTTTTGAGCTCGATTTAGTCCAGCTTACAAATGGGTTCCGGTTCTCCAAATTTTAGCTCTTCTAATTATTTCTCGGATTTTTCAACACTTCCTACGAAAATAAAATAAATTAAATTAAATTAATAATTATTACAATCAAAATAAGATGTAAAAAGGTATTAAAAATATTATATTTTTGGACATAATACCCACAAATGTTGGTTTCATGCGAGGTGTGCTTATCAAGTGAATGATAAGGCTTTTGAAAGAGAGATTTTTAAGAAAAACTTGATTGACGATTTTAGAAATCATTTTATTTTGAAAATTAATTTTATAAGGTCTTGAGATGTTATTTCAAAAGGAAAAAGAATTAGAAAAATTTTAAAAAATCCTTCTACTACAAAGCTACTCGGGCCGAGCAAGTGAAAACTACCCGGGACAGGAGCTAAGCCTCGGTTACCAACCGGAGCCGACCGCCACCTGCTCTAGTGATGGGCGTCAACTATTTGGTCCGGATTGAGGAATCAGTCTCTGCTAGATAGTTTAGGTTGCCAAAATAACCTATTTTTCCTAATTTTTTACCCGAAATGCCGAGAGATAATTTTGAGAATAAAAAGCCAAAAATAATAGAGTCGCTAGTCAGCTTTGAGAAATAAAAACCAACAAAAATAAAAGAAATACTTTTCTAAATTCAGCATAAAAACCTAAAATCGAAAAGGTTTTAAAAAGGACTCCATTGATCTTAAACCAATGATCCAATGTTCCGGCGAAGGTACGAAATAAAGAGAGACGCTCTTTATTCCACCCGTCCAACAAGATAGCCTCTACTAATTGAAAAAGTGAGTTTAAATCATGTTAATTAAAACAAGAGATCAAAAGCAAAAGGCAGAAATTAAAGCAACTAAAACATGATGTAAATCGGTAATGGAAAGCAATTAAATGAAAGTAATAAAGAAAGTGATAAAGGAAAGAAAAGAAAAAAGGAACGTGAGAAATAAAAGATTACAGCGGAGGGGGAGGAAAGTAAAGTGATTACATCATTAATCCACAATACGTAAAGCGATAAAAGAATTGAAATTAAATAAAGTGAAAAACAAACTCCATCATGGTGGAACGGCACCCTTAAGTTGACCCACCTATTACCTTGAATCACAATCGATTTCGATAGAGTGACGGTAGGGCGATGACAAGCGAAAGATGGAAAAAGAAGGCTTTTTGTGAGTGGTTTAGAAAAGAAGTTTTGGGGTGTTTGTGGTGAGAGTAGAGTGGAGAGAAGAGAGAGTGAGAGAACTCAACAGTTGGGGGTTTTCTAGCTGAATTGGTGTGTGAAGGTGTGTGAAATGAGGGTGGGGAACCTTCTTATTTATCATAGGAAAGTTTAGGGTTTAGGAAATCCTATACCTAACCCTAAAGTCGTCGGCCGAAAGGATAAGTCGAACGACAAATCCGAAGTTAGATAGAGGAGAGTCGTGGAAGTTGAACTAACCGAAGCGACGTCATTCAAGAGGGCCCACGAACTAGCGTTAGTCCCTTGGTGACTTTTTCGCAATCTCGAAAAGTGTCGAGCCCAGTGGACATGTAATTTGGTATATTCTTGACACGACTTGGATTTTTGCCTGGATAAAATGTGTTTATCAATCCGCTTTAGTCCGATCTTGACTCAAGCATGCAAATGAGGTTGGGTTTTCATCATCGAGCAAACAAAAACAAATAAAATAAATAAATAGAAAAAGGACGACACTTTTTATGTGTCTACACATCCAGCTACCAAGCTTCAAGGATAGAAGTATGCAACCATTCAAGAATCGAAATCGGAGTCAACAATTCGGATTTAAGACTTTTCAAGCATTTCTAGATCAAAAATCACTTCGACGTTCATCATCCGGTCTCACATCAACTTCGAGATCAAGGTATAATGCCCTTGAATTATTCAAGTTATAAGGAGATTAAATTAGATGATTACATCAATTGTATTTAATACAGAGATTGTATCCAATCAAATAAAATCAATACGAATTATATTTATTTCTCAATTTCCTATCTTTATTTATATTAAACTCGAAATTTGTATTTACAATAGGTTTTACCAAAATAATTTTTATCTCTCAAATGGTGCAGGTAAAGCATGTTTCATATATTCATTTAGAATACATTTACGCTAATTTTATTTTTATTATTCAAAATTATTTTTATCAAAGTAACTGCACTTAGCATGTGGTGGACATGATTTGGACAATATTAAGGTTAGATGTTTCTCAGTCGTCAAAGTGACGTGACTAGAAGTTGTCATCAACTCTTAGTCTCATGTCAAGGTCATAGACTTAATTAGATATATTTAAAAAAATGTGCTAAGTGGCCTTTATACGGTAGGTGTGCTATCATTGCTTTGAGTCTAACTGATATTTGTTGACTCACCGAGCGAGATAGATTATTTGGTCATGATACATTTATACTTGTAATATTGTCATTTACTATCTTGTTGTATCGATAAATAATAAAAAACCTCACCGAGCTCGTGAATAATAAATTAGTATCTTAAGATATAATTTTTTAACAATTTACTACCATTATATATATATATATATTGGTGGACCTAGAATTTTAAGGAAGGGGAGTCGGAAAAGACTGAATAATAGTGCATAATTTACAAATTGGGGAGTTGTAAGATCTTTAGATACAAATGAAAGAACTTGAAGACAACTATTAGTATAAGTCCCCCACTGCAACCAACGCCTCCCCTAAAAGAACCACAAACTTTCATAGAAATACCTATCGAAGACTCGGACACCGCCCAACACTTTCCGAGTTGTATAAAAGGAATTAGGTATAACAATTTCTTACTTATAGAGTTTTGATTCCAAGGCATTCTCTCGTACCTTAGAAACTTTTCTCGAGTGATATGGTATCTTATCTATGTGTTACAATATTTACTTCATATATTTCGTGCCTATTCTTAAGTGACTCGTAAAACGGATATGAGTGTCTCACTCGCTTCCGAGTTGCTCATTGCTTATATTTATCACATACCGATTAGACTAGTTTTCCGCTCATATCCGACTTCATGTTATTTGTTCTATCTTGCTCGAAGTCGGTGCTTCTAGTCCGATTCATGTTTAGTCTATATCAAGTTATTTCACTCGATATTCTTTCTAACTCGATTCTTTGCTTAGACTAACTCGGATGGAATTTTGAGTTATATGGATATTAGACTCAGAAAATTCCATTCTCTTTCTCGACTCGGATAATTACCAACTTAATTATCATAATTATTTTATTATCTCGTGTCTAATCTTGGACCAAAGTATTTTATACTTTGAAAACCAAAATTGATTTACTTTTGTAGGTTATTCAAACGAGGATACACTTTTCAAAATACAAAAGTAACCTGGCTTCAAAACGTCAAATCACCAACGAGACATGACTTTTCATCTTTTCTCGTCTCGGCTCCGGAAGATTGTGTCGTGGCCGTCTCGTTTCCAAATCTGGAAAACTGGAACGCTAAACTTAACGGTGGTTTCCACCTTATCTTTCAAGACACCGCCAATGGTTTTGGGACTTCCAAGAGAGTTAAACCGTTGTCCAACGTTCATATCACAACGGTTACTTTCTGAGTGACTCGGAAAGATTTTGTTAACGGTCACAAAGAACTCTCGGACAGCAGATGAAGATAACAGACTACTCTGCTCGGTTATCTATAAATAGAAGCCAACGTTCAAGACTTGAAGATTGCCAAAATTATTGTTAATACACATACTTGAGCAAGTCATTGTATTTACTCTCAATCTTTTACTTACAACTCCTACTCGTAATTCATTACTTTCTGAGTTGTAAGGTCTTGTACTTCGTTACAAACACTTACTTACTTTCTCTCGTAAGGTCCCTTGACTAAGTCGTAAAGGTTAACTCGGCTTAGTTGTCCCTAGCTGTAAGGGTTATCTCAGCTAGGAAGTATTAGATCGGATAAGGGAATTTCGAGTCTAGGAAAACTTATAAAGAATTGTCTAAGGGAGCAATTCGAGTTCGGTTAGTTCATGGTATTTTATGGACTCAAAATAGTGGATTTGACTTCGTGCTTGGATTAGCACGATCCGTGGTTTTCTCGCCCCGGAGGGTTTCCACGTAATCTCTAAGTGTTTACTTTCCGAGTTCATTCTAGAATCATATTGTCTCGACGCCTTTATTTACTTTGCCACTTTACTCTAAGCAGCTTTTCCGAGTCCATACTTTTCCGACTCGATTTTGACTCAAAATCCATTTCCGTATCTTATTTGGCAAAAGAGGTTGAATTTCTCTGAAAATCCTCCATCACCCTATTCACCCCCTCTAGGGTGACTCGGACTCTCCCCAAGCAAACCTTCACCTACTAAGGCTTCAAATTTAGGAAAGCAACAATGTAAATTAATGCCCATAGCCCCACACCATACTCTTCTAAAACAATCTACTGAACTAGCCGGGGTTTGATTTCGAATAGAGTAAAACATAATGCAATAACTATTTTTTTTTTTTGTTTTGCAATGAATACAACTATAAGGAGGCTATCACAAGACTAATTAGCAATAGAACTAAAACCCGCAATTAGGGAGGTCAAAGAACAATGTATTGCTCTTAATTGGCATCATCTTCTTTATTCAATGGTAAATTTTCGGATCTAAAACTTAAAGGAATTGACCATTCTTTAGCTTATCTTTTGAAATATCTAAGCGTTTTTATCTATAATAAGAATTAAACCAAAAATTACTCACTCACGAGCCACAAATATAACTACAAAAAGCAAATTAACAACAAAAGAAAAACAAACACAATAACTTCAACCTTCATACAACATAACTTTTTCGTATATTCTAATTCCATAATCAACAATCCACAATCAAAGAAATCAAGCCTAAATTAGTAAAATTAATCTATGGAACGAAGTAATTGTAATGAAATAACATAAACTAAGCCTAAAATGAAAGAAATTAGACCTAAAATCACATAAATTAAACCTTAAATTCAAATGAAATTGAAAATTTTTGAACTCGAGAAACTTACGGATCCGGATACATTAGAAGTGGTAGTGGTGGGCGGAGGAGGCGGTGGTATAGTGGATGCCGAGTAGGGGCGACAGCCACCTGGATGGCCGTTTTAGTGGCAGCTGGGGGAGAGAGAGAGAGTGGGAGAGGGATGGGGTAAGTAGAAGTCGTGAGAGGCTTGGCCTAGGAGGGTGACCGGTCCGGGCAAGTGGCGGGGTGAGGAGGCGGCAGGTTGCATCGAAGCTACCGCCGCAGTTTGGGGGCAACCACTAGCCATGGTGGTGGGTTGATGTTAAGTCGTATTTTATACGTATTTTTAGTAGTTATTGAGTTTATATTATATAGTTTATTTTATCTAATTTATTCTATTTTGTCTATTTATAGGTAATTATCGAATAAAGTGGGGAAGAGAAGAAAAGTCGTTAAAAGTGGATTTTTAGCTACCGACAAACATCCAAGAAAATATATGAAGTCGGTCCATAAATATAATATGTAATAAAATATTTATTTTAGGATATTATATTTTAGGAAATCCTAAGTGGAATAGAAAAGGGAAACTTAGAAGAGAAGAAAGAGAAATAAACCCTAACTCTTTCACCCTATATATACTACTTATTATCATCATGGAGAGAGACTTTGGGAAGGAGCCACACACAATCACCACCTCTTGCCTTTGCTGTCCACGGCAGCCACCACCGCTTGCTGCCGCCTACACTCGCTGCCCAGCCACCAGCCAGCCGCCGCACCTGCCGCTCGAACCCTTGCTGCCGCCGCTGTCCGCTTGCTGCTGCTGCTGTCCGCTGCCCAGCCAGCCACCATCCATCATCATCTTCTTCATCTTTCCGGGTCAAAGAAACTAATATCGGTAGTATAATTTAGTTTTGTAATTTTTATTAGAAAAGATTGAGTTTTTATTGATAGATTAATACTAAAGATGCTAGTTTTATTTAGTTTACATGTTTTAAATTACATGATGTGTGAGTAGTTTTTCTTATACTTAGTATAATCTCATTGAAGCCATGTTAAATTATTTATTTTGAAACAAAGTTTTGATTTTTATTGTCTTATTGATTTGATCCATGATTCTATGATAATTTGTGTTTAATGTTTATGAATTTATGTCTAATTAATTAGAGTGCACGCTATTTAGTTTTATATAAATTCATGTGATAGTTTAGAGGGTTTAAGTACGTAATTGCTTGATCTTTTAGACATAAGTATCACCCTAGTTAATCATGGATGGCTCATACCCATCTCTTTTAATTAGGAAATTATCATAGATCCTTCTTAAATCAATTTGCTAGTAGATTGGTTATTAGGTGCTAGATGATGTTTTTCTAATACTTAATGCTCTAATTTGATTAAATTCTAGTGCTAGTGCTAGGGTTATCATTATTAGTAGGGTTTATATTAGGGCTAGGCCTAAGTAAACTAATAACTAAGGAAAAACGGGGAAGATCCGCTAGTGGTTGTCTTCTACAGTTTAGCTCATGGGTAGATCAATTTGTGTGTTAATGATAAATAATAATTTGCATGGTGGATATAGATTACACTAAGTGTTTTTATAAATTTGTTATCTTTGATAATTATTTGCTTGCCTTTTAGTTATTTTCTTGAGTTTATTAATTTTTATTCATAAAGTTATAGTCTTTTATTATCAATTTCATTAAACCCCTAAAGATCAGTATTTTAGGTTAGTTTTAGTAATTTTATTTTAATTTAACTTTGAGTCATTATATATTTTAATTTTCAGATTTAATTTTCTGTTAGCTTTTATTATTTTTGAGTCAGTTTGTTAGAAATTAGTTTAAATATAGTTTCTTTTGTTATTTTTTGTGTTTTATTTTCTTTTAGGGTTTAGATAGAGTCCTAGTTTGCTGTGATTAAATTTTAGAATTTTTGGAATTAATTTGATATTTTTTCAGATTTAATTCTTGAATTTAATTACTGCAGGTTTTTAATAAAATAAATTCGTAAATTAGATTTTAAATTTTGTTTTTATATTTTTAGGGTCTGGTTAGGTTTAGAAAATTAGTATTATTATTCTGGGTAATTTTAGTATTTATTTTCGTAATTATTTTAGTGCAGAATTTTACTTATTTAATTTTCTGTTTTAGAATTTGTTTATTTTCTGCTTTAGTTTTCTGTTTTAATTGTTCTAAAAATATACAAAAATATTTCTGGGTTATTATAGTTTTATTATTATGTATAAATTATTTATTTAGTTATTAGATAATTTTCTATGAATTTTAATTATTGATTTTAATTTATATTTTCTATTTTGTTTTTAAGAGTAGTAAATTTAATTAGATTAAAACTTGCATGTTATTATATCTTTCCTCGTGGATTTGATCCCTACTTGCCCTTGCTATATTGTTTATTATAAGTTTAAGTAGTGGTTTAATTTGTTGCTGTACGACAAGCTTAACAGTTGAACGCCCCCAAACCCCATATCACTAGGTTAACCATAATGACTAATTAACTAGTAATTAGCACAGCGAAAAGTAAGGTTAGAGGCGTTACTGCGCTCCAAATGAGGAACGAGGCAACATTCAAATAGGTTACATATAATACTTAATAAGTTTAAGTTTTGAAAGGCAAAAACGTCCAACATAGAACAACATGAGTAAAGAAAATTAAATAACATGCCGACATGGTAATGACTTATTGACAACAACAAGAACAACCCAAGACATGATAGGTCACTACCACTGTGAACTCTTAAGACACTTCGAACAACAGACAACCTACTTCTTTCTTCCTTTTGCATTAGATTTACCTAAAATAAAAACAAAGAAAACATTTTGAAATAATAAGTTGAAGTTCAAGACGCTTATCCATGTACTCGTAAATAATTAAGTGAAGATATAGTTTTGAGTGCATGCATTTCGGTTCATTTATAAATCGGACAGTAAAGAATATAGTAAAGTAATTATTCATTTATTATCCGAGTGGTTCCCTACGATCATCGGTTCCCTAAATATGCGTACACCCGGACCGATCGAGAAGCTTAGCCAACTACGCAAAATCATCCAGGCCATCATGGCCGAGGGCAAAAGAATAAAGGTTATGAAAGCCTAACGATCCCCGGAGGGATCGTAGTCGTTAGGGTCGTCATCCTCCTCGGACTTGGAGCCGACGTACACGATCTCCACCTCATCCTCCTCGGGGTCCTCCTCGAGATCCTCCACAACAAGCATCCTCCTCATCGGTATCAATCACCACAATATCGGGTGAGTCGTGGATGTCAATAATAATGTGGACTCCCCAAAGTCCTCAAAGTGGTCGGGAGTCATTGGTAGGGGTTTGGTATCCTCCTTAGGATCCTCTAAAGGAGAGTCGTCCAAGTGAGGCTCGGATTCGGCTCTAGTGAGGGGTGAGGTAGTGGAACCTAGGGTGGTAAGGTGGATGGGGACGGTGTAAAAGCTCGGGAAAAAGAAAGGGATAAGTTGAGGTGTAATCCCCTATACTCAAGCCATTCACACATGAGCAACTCATACGTGATGAAAGACCAAGCACCGGGGCCCCGGAATCTACCCCAATCCGCCCCCAAGTTTCCCACGAGTAATGAAGACATGGTATCGCACCCTAAAGTGCCTCCATGGCTCGATAAGCGGTAAGGTCCACGGAAGGCAATGAGCTCGAACAAGTGAGATATGAAAAGTTGGGAAGGGATCCTGCATGTGTACAACCATGAAGTTCTCGAGATGGGCAATGTGTTCGGCTACCAAAGTTTCGGTATCATCATCGGGAGTATGGGTCAACAGGCACACTCGGAAACGACATCTAAAACAACGAGAGGTCAAAGGTTAATCTTAAAGATCGTATCACTAAAGCCGATTAGAGTATTTAACATGATATCGTTATTTCCATAATAAACACTTTCATAGGAATGCATATAGAGGCATGCTAAGCAAATTACCCAAAGTGCACATCCTAACCCTAACTTGACTCACACGACACCTATATGGCTCATAGTGTTCCCAATACATAGGCTCTAATACCATAACTATAATGCCCCCAAACCCCATATCACCGGGTTAACCGTAATGACCGATTAATTAGTAATTAGCACAGTGAAAAGTAAGGTTCGAGGCATTACCGCCACTCCAAACGAGGAACAAGGCAACATTCAAATAGGTTACATATAATACTTAATAAGTTTCAGGTTCGAAAGGCAAAAATGTCCAACATAGAACAACATGAGTAGAGAAAATTAAATAACATGCCGACATGGTAATGACTTATTGACAACAACAAAAACAACCTAAGACACGACTGGTCATAACCACTCGTGAGCCCCTAAGACACTTCGACTAGCAAACAAACTACTTCTTGCACCCTTTTGTGTTAGCTTTACCTAAAACAAAATTGAGAAAACATTTCGAAATAATGAGCCGAAGCTTAGCACGCTTATCCATGTACTCGTAAATAATTAAGTGAAGATATAGTTTTGAGCGTATGCATTTCAATTCATTTATAAATCATACAGGAAGAATATAGTACAATAATGATTCATTTATTATCTAAGTAGATCCTTACGATCGTTGGTTTTCCTAAATATGCGCATACCCGGACCAATCGGGAAGTCTAGTTGATAATAGCCAAATATATGATATAATCATGATATGATATGATTGATATGGGCCGGGTCACATGATTAGGTGACAAATAATATTTGAAATGGTTCCTTTTTAATTAAGCAAACCATTTTGATATATATATATATATATATATATATATATATATATATATATATATATAAACATGTGGATTTTTGTAAGGCACAAACAATAAACGTAACTTAGATCTCGGTGTTATTCTTCCTTTGATTCCTTTAGAGTTGCTGACTCGGATGACTCGACATTGACGGCCTTAACAAAATAAAGTGTTTCATTAATAGATTTAATACTTTTAGTAACTAAATTTACTATCGTTGTTATTATTATTTCTACTATTATTATTTTTTTTTTTTGTAACTTCCTATGTCTAGATGAATTTATTTAAGCAAAGCACTTCGTAGTTGGTTAAATCGATGGGTTAATCTCAATAGGTTGAAATTTTAAATAATGCATCAACACCCTTATCTCACAATATGATCATAAGGTCCAATTATCGATTTCTCTGTAAGCACTCAATGCTTTAATCGATACCTTTTTAAATTTATGCCCCTTACTCACCTATAATTTAATTCACCAATATTACTTAATTCTTCACTTGAATGTCTTACCCAATTCTTATAAATCGCCTAAGTTCACTATTTCCTCTAATTTCTTCAAATCATCAATTCGCTATTTCCTTTAATTTCTTTACATCACCAAATTTGCTATTTCCTTTAATTTCTTTAAATCACCAAATTCGCTATTTTCTTTAATTTCTTTAAGTCACCAAATTTGCTTATTTCTTTCAACTCTTTAAATCACTATATTCGCTTATTTTCTTTAAACTACCAAATTCGCTTATTTTCTTTAAACTATCAAAATCACTTATTTTCTTTAAGCTACCAAAATTACTTATTTTCTTTTTATCACTAAAATCACTTATTTTCTTTAATTATCAACATCACTTATTTTCTTTTGATCACTAAAGTTACTTATTTTCTTTAATTTTTTATTTTTATACATATACTCTAAAGAAAACCCCATGCATGCCCATTTTTCTTAAACTCCTCGCATAATATCATTTTTTCTCCAAGGTTTCATTTTAAATTGACATGCATGCCCAAATTCCTCTATCTCTACTTCCAAATTTTTCCATCAATCTTTCAATCATCATAATAACCAATTTTTTTCCAAAATTCATAATCCACAATCATTCATCCAATAATCCTAATCTCCATAATCATACAAAATTTTCTTGAAGCATAAATAACTTTCATAAGTCCACAATTCCACTTTCATAACATCGAACCACATAATTTTAAAGCCACTTAATTTTTCACTAACACAACCTCATATCAACCATTTAAAATCTTATTTTTCACTAACACAACCTCATAGCAACCATTTAAAATCTAATTTTTCCATATTGATTCCTTCCATACAACATCTAATTAATTATTTTCAAAAATTAAATAAGTTAGTAGTTGAAGGTTTGAGGTTTTTACCCAAAACCCACAAGAAAATGAGGTTTTTAAGGTGGAAGGAAAGGGCTGAACAAAGCTCCGATGGCTAGCATCGAGGGCAGCAGCAGCTAGCGGTGGCGAGCGAAGGCGGCGACGGTGGTGGCGGTGATCGGAGGTGACAGCAGCAGCAACGAGTAGGCGTGCAGCAACGAGGGCGAAAATGGCAACGAGTCATCGGCGGTTCTAAGCGGCCGGCGATTGGCCGTGGAGGTGTCGATGGTGATCGGCGACCGGTGGTGGCGAGTGTTGAGAAAACACCACAAGCATACGGTGTAGCCGTAGCTAGAAATCGATGAGTACGGGTCGTGTCCACGAGGAACTCGTTTTTAAGTACTAAATTCTCCTAAAAACTCTAATCTAGGTGAAACTCGGTTCGACGTAAATTTGCTTGGAGATTGGATTCAAATAATAACAAAATAAATACGGGAAATCAATGAATTAAAAGCCTTAGATTGGGATTAATCACACTATTATACCCGAAATCAAAACTAAATTCCGTTTGAGATTGTCTATGCTTGCGGTTTAGAAGGGGAAACGTCGTTTAAACCTATCTTCACCTACTTTCGCAGGTCAAAGACTAATTTTTTCCAATCTAATCGCCTATTTTCATGGGATTAACAAAGAACAACATCACAACAATTGCATCTCACAACCCCGATCGAAAACCTTAATTATTTTCATATCAAAGTTACAATTTTTCACAACGTCACTCCGGATAGATATTCCATCTTTCAATGTTCACAAAACCCGAATAAGACTAGATGATTTCTCTTTCGAGACATTCATCAAACATGTGGTGAGCAAAGCAAATTCTAAACAAACAGGCATAGAACAATTTAATCAAGAATTCAATTCATGACTATCAAGATATAATAGGGATTAACCCCAACCTAAGTGGGGAAATTTAGCCTCTAAACATGATGCTAAACAACTCACAAGTTTCAATGAATATAAACATGAAAACTATAGAGAAATCGCGAATAGCAAACACAAAGAGAGAGAATTAAGAATTATCGAATAGAAATTTGAATTGTTTAAATTCAAATTAATTCTTCAAAAACTCAAAATCTTAATCTTCAATCTAAAGGGATTTGACTGCTGGAAACTACCATAAAAACCTTAAAAGCTGATGAAGAAAAGAACAGCCAAAAAAATTAAACAAAAATCACCTATAAAGTCGCCGAAACAGCGTCGCACGGCCGTGCGGGATGTTCACACGGCCGTGTAGGTACTTAATCGTAGGCCATGCGGAATGCCTAAACTTTCTACCTCTCTTGCACGGGCCGTGCAACTTCTGCACGGTAGGCCATGCATCACTTCAACTTTTCATAACTTCTCGCACAACCGTGCAAGGTGTGCACATGTGGCCGTGCGAGCTTCCTTGACTCGTGAGCCCTTCGCCCGATGGTCCGCACGGTTATGCAAATCTCGTACAACTTCCTGTGCAACTTCACTTGATGAGTTCTAGGCTCCTTTCTTGCCTCCTTTTAGGCCCAAACTTTCCTCTTCATCACTTTTCATCAAATTTGTCTCGAATCTCTCTAATTTAAGCCCAAAACCCGTAATTAAGATATTTACGAGCTTAGGTGACGATAAAGAGAAAATGAGCAAAATCTAACCCAAAACTAAGTAAATATCATTGAAATCATCACGGAATTGAGTTAAATAATGCCTTAAAAACCGATAAATACGAGGTTTAACAACTCCCCAACGCTTATCTCTTGCTTGTCCCCAAGTAAGGCTGCTCGATTAATGATCCCGAGATTAAAACCTCGCATTTACCCTCCTCGGGTGATGAGTTAACAGTTCAATCAATGGGAATTAACCATGCACATAGACAACCTATTCAAAGTTTCATACTTTCCATGAAAACTTCTTGAAAATTCTAATGACTATAATGCTTGGTTACAATGCACGACTGTCTCATATTGAACCATATTAACCCTCATAACGCCCTTAAACAAATGACGAACTTGCTTGACGGGTGGAACCTCGCTTTAGGAAATGTGGATTGCTCCACTCATTTGAAATTTCTTTTGAGGGTTCTCTCAATATCTCTTTCCAAATATACAACCTACCATAAGCTTGGTCGTATTCTCATTCTCCACCACTATGAAGGTAAACATGCGATTGCAATTAAGAGGTCTTTTAAAGCTTGTAACTTGGCCAAGGTTCATTGGTAGAAAGGGGAATTAATTTGGGAAATGTGAAGCTAAATAGCCGAGGCCTAACAGCTAAGGAGCAAAAACAACACTTCCAATCATGACTAAAAACTTCCTCTAATTTACATCTTTAAGCACAAACAAGTTTTAAGACAACTTAAGGAATGAGCATACAACTTGAACTTTCCACATGCCAATCACTTATTTCTTCACTCTTTTTTCCTTCTGTTTTTTCAAAAAAAAAATTTTCTCTTTTATTTTCTTTTCTTTCTTTTCTTCTTTTTTTTTTCAAGTATTCAAAACTTTCAGGAAAAGCTTTCAGGAAAATACAATTGGCATGGGAATCATAATCACTACTCAATTCCAAAAGAGTCTAAAAGAGGGGCTTTTCTTCTTTTGTTTTTCAACACGGGTCCCCAATTCAAACTACAAACCGAATGCAGCACTCCATCATTCAACTCAAAACTACCCAATAAGTATTGCTCCACTAGACCCAGCTTTGGCATAGGAAATGTATATATGTCAAAGGTAAAGTAGATACGAGTGTACCAAGAAATAGGTTAAGGCTGAAAGGGGTAGCAAAATGGTATACATAAATAAGATGGCTTTTGGCTCATATAGCTTGAAAACAAACGAATGCCTCTATCATATTAAACAATGTATATGCCAAATATGGTCTCAAAGAGAAACAGAGTAAGTTCTAGAGGTATGCATAAAGGAAGAGTCACACAAAGAATGAAACATGAGACTAAAAACTAATGAATTAGTCTATACGACTCAAAGTCTCATGGGCCCATCCACCATAGTCAACAACTAGTTCAAAAGATTTACCACTTGCTCAAGTTTGACCAATCATGTAACAAGTTCTCAAAGAAAACCGGCAAGCAACTCAAGACATCACAATCAAATTCATTCGCAAGCTTATTTCCACAAAAAGTTTCCATCAAGAATGGGCAATCAAATCATGCACAATCACACCCATAGATCAACTATCACATTTCACATCATCATCACAAGAGGGGTTTTCAAAACTATTTTGGGTCTTTTTAAATTTTTTTACCTTTTTTTTACTTTTTTTCTCCTTTTTTTAAAGCAATAAAAGCAAACCAACAAAGATACCTCACATAGAAGAAAATGAAAGAAAGGACGGAGCGTGTTTACCTCAAAAGTTTATGAATTTCCCTCCTCCATAATTCCTCAAATGAGCCAAGATCAAAAAGAAGAACAAAAATGTAAGTAATGTAAAGATTCTAACCTATATGCTTAAGACTATATGATAAACGAAAAGGTAAAAAAATGAAAAAGTAATCCTAAGAAACTACATGAATGTAACCTAAGTGATTGCAAATCCATCCCTATCATCCTTAAAACATCATCTAAAAGTTATAAACTAATCCCTCATGTGTAACTCTTTCATTGTCCTCAATGAAAAAAGGCAAGAAAAGAGAAGAAAGAGAAAAAGCCGACAAACAACGGGAAATTGTAATAAGGGTGGGAGGGAGGGATTTTTTTATTAGAAAGCAATAAAATGCTTAGGTTGCCTCCCAAGAAGCGTTTGTTTAAGGTCCCTAAACTTGACCCTTACATCAAGCGGTAGACAATGAGGACTCGGGAAGAGGAAAAACTGAAAAGTGAAGTTGTGACATGGCATCCACTACCTCCTCTTCATAATCGGCACTCGAGCAAACCGAATATCACCTTTGGGGGCTTGTCTAGTGAAGTAGGTGGATATGTGTGGCTCATTATATGTGTGGATATCATATTGACAGCAGGGCTTAGGACGGGAGCCAAGGGTACAAGTGGTGGTGGGAGGAAGAAATCAGCACTTTCACCATAGATGTGAAAGGACATCTTCTATGCAGGTACATCAATCACAGCTCCGCAATTGCCGAGAAATGGTCTCCCTAAATAATAGGGACTCGGATGCTCTCATCCATATCCATCACCATAAAATCGTAGGGAATGACAAACTTCCCTACTTGAATAGGTATATCCTCTAAAATACCCACGGGGCACCGAATGCAGCTGATCTCGCGAGCTGAATGGAGATATTGGTGGGTTGCGGATTGCCTAATTGAAGCTTCCTATAGAGTGGAAGTGGCATTACGCTTACACTTGTTCCGAGATCACAAAGGGCTCTATCAATCTGCACTCTCTTGATTGAGCAACGAATGGAAAAACTTCCCGGATCCTCGTACCTTAGAAGGTAACTTGCTCTGTAGAACTTCACTGCATACCTCCCCCAAGCTTACTACCGAAACATCCTCTAACTTAGTCTTCTTGGAGAGAATCTCCTTTAAAAACTTAAGATAGGAGGGTATCTCCTTGATAGCCTCCAAGAATGGCATGTTGATGTAGACCTTCTTCAACATATCAACAAATTTCAAAAACCTAGGCTCTAGCAATCTCTCGAGGATATGGTACATGTGGCTGATATGAGCGTAAGAGAGGTGTTTTTGGGCCCTGCTCCTCCGAAATTTAAAGTAGACTTTGTTGCTTATCCTTAGTAGTACTCGTGCTTATCTTCCTGCAAGCACTATAGCGGGACTCTCTACTAACTCTGCGCTACGAGTTTGAACGACAGTGACATGAGCCCTGGGGTTGGTCTTAGATTGACCTGGAAGCTACCCTCGAGGTCTAGACAAATGACTCACCTGCTGAGCTATCCGGGCAATCTGGGTTCCCATCATTTATTCATGAGTAGACATGCTATCTAGTTGGGCGGTGATGATCTTGATGGATCGGGCCAAGTCGTCGTTGACCTTACTCGAGTCCGGATGAATGCTCTTATGAGGGCATCTGTTTATGGTTCTTGTAAGAAAGAAGGTGGACAAGTATCCTTCGATGAAACCAGGAGGTTGGGTGGTCGTTGGTGGCTGAAGGTTGGGGTTCGATGAGACAGAGTTCGATAGTTCGAACCCCTTGAGTTATATCTTTGGGGGTATGGCCTCGCTTTGGGGTCCTTGGTTGAAGTTGTGAAGAGCATTGACTTGCTCGGGGATAAGAGTTTGGCATTCAGCTCCTGTGTGCCCATGTATACCGCATACCTCACATAAAACTGTAGTCCGAAATGATGAACTAGAAGAACTCGCTTAGGAGGAGACTGTGGCCATCTTTTCCATGTTAGACGCTAGTGCATCTAGCTTGCTTGATAATAAGGCCACAGCATCAACTTCATACTTCCCTCCTGTCTTGGGTACTCGTCCTTTCACCGCCACAATGGTAACTCGTTAACAACCATACTCTCAATAAGAGCTTTTGCCTCACCTTCTCCCTTAGCCATAAGAGCACCTCATGCAGCTGCATCTATGGAAATCCGAATTTGGGGAGGTAAACCATTATAGAAGGTTTGCAAGAGCATCCACTCGGAATACCATGGTGAGGACATCTCTTCCGGAGGTCCTTGTACCTTTCCCAAGCCTCATAAAGTGACTCTTTATCCTCTAAGCGGAAAGTGGAGATGGCATTTTGCGGTTTAGTGGTATTGCTTGGGGAAAGAACTTTGCCATGAACACCTTTGACAAAGCTTCCCAAGCGGCGCACTTGTTGGGATCCTCATTCAGCAACCAAACCTTGGCTCTATCCTTTAGTTAGAAGGAAAAGAGCTTTAATCGAAGGGCTTCGTCGGTAAGATTGTTAATCTTCACGGTCCCACACTTCTCCAAAAAGGAATTGACGTGTCGTATGGCATTTTCGCTGGGAAGCCCTCCAAATGCATGTTGTCGAACAAAGTGAATAAGCGACATCTTCACCTCAAAATCCTCAGCAGCCACATTCGGCCGAATGATGGTCGATACTTGCCCGGACGCACTAGGGTTGGCATAGTCCCCTAGTGGTCTCGGTTGTGGTCCTTGCTCCGCCATCCTTACCTCTCTTCTCCAGCCTTCTCATGGTTGTGCTAATTGCTCTTATTATTGCTTCAATTTTAGGGTCAAATGGGATAATTTCTCTCCCTCTTCGACTCCTCCTGCGTATGAAAATACAAGATCCGTACCAAGCATAAATAGTTTCAAGATGAAATTAAGAAAATATTGGTGTTGGAACAAAAGCACAAGACCTAGTTTCAAGTCTTAAAGTAAATTTTGTACTCAAAAGAGCAGAGTTCCCGGGCAACGGTGCCGGAAACATGTTGAGAAAATACCGCAAGCGCACGGTGTAGCCGTAGCTAGAAACCGGCGAGTACGGGTCATGTCCACGAGGAACTCGCTTTCAAGTACTAAATCCGCCTAAAAACTCTAATCTAGGTAAAACTCATAACGACATAAATTTGCTTAGAGATTGGATTCAACTAATAACAAAATCAATACGTGAAATCAATGGATTAAAAACCTTATATTGGAATTAATCACACTATTATGCCCGAAATCAAAACTAAATTCCGTTTGAGATTGTCTATGCTTGCAGTTTAGAAGGGGAAACGCCGTTTAAACCTATCTTCGCCTACTTTCGCAGGTCAAAGACTAATTTTTCCCAATCTAATCGCCTATTTTCATGGGATTAACAAAGAACAAAATCACAACAATTGCATCTCACAACCCCGATCGAAAACCTTAATTATTTTCATATCAAAGTTATAATCGTTCACAACGTCACTCTAGGTAGAGATTCCATCTTTCAATGTTCACAAAACCCGAATAAGACTAGATGATTTCTCTTTCGAGACTTTCATCAAACATGTGGTGAGCAAAGCAAATTCTAAACAAACAAGTATAGAACAATTTAATTAGGAATTCAATTCATGATTATCAAGATATAATAGGGATTAACCCCAACCTAAGTGGGGAAATTTAGCCTCTAAACATGATGCTAAACAACTCACAAGTTTTAATGAATATAAACATGAAAACTATAGAGAAATCACGAATAGCAAACATAAAGAGAGAGAATTAAGAATTATCAAATAGAAATCCGAATGCTTGAATTCAAATTAATTCTTCAAAAACTCAAAATCTTAATCTTCAATCTAAAGGGATTTGACTGTTGAAAACTGCCCTAGAAACCCTAAAAATAATGGAGAAAAGAACTGCCAAAAAAACTAAATAAAAATCACCTATAAAGTCGTCGAAACAGTTGTCGCACGGCCGTGCACAATTTTCGCATGGCCGTGCAGGATTTTCGCACGGCCGTGCGGGATTTTCGCACGGCCGTGCAGGATTTTCGCATCTGCTATGCAGGATTTTCGCACGGCCGTGTAGAATGTCCGAACTTTCGCCTCTCTTGCACGGGCCATGCAACCTCGTTTGGATGGGTGTTCACCCCAAAGTGTTCCTGGACCGCATGCATACATCCGTAAGTAACTTAGTGCACTCGCACGGTAGGTCATGCACGACAACAACTTTTCATAACTTCTCGCACAGCTGTGCAAGGTCCGCACAGTGGCCGTGCGGGCTTCCTTGACTATGAGCCCTTCGCTCGATGGTCCGCACGGCTATGCGGATCTCACACAACCGCTCGTGCAACTTCACTTGATGAGTTTTAGGCTCTTTTCTCGCCTCCTCTTAGGCCCAAACTTTCCTTTTCATCGCTTTTCATCAAATTTGTCTCGAATCTCTCTAATTTAAGCCGAAAACCTGTAATTAAGAGATTTACGAGCTTAGGTGACGATAAAGAAAAAATGAGCAAAATCTAACCCAAAACTAAGTAAATATCATTGAAATCATCATGAAATTGAGTTAAATAATGCCTTAAAAACCGATAAATACGAGGTTTAACAGCAGGCGATCGGCTGGCTGGGTGACAAGTGCTTGGAGGTGGAGTGTGGGAGTGGTGTTTTCTTTGGGAAGAGAAGTGAATGATGAGGTGAGAGTTTTGAGGGATTTTGAAGTTCAAATAAGCAAGCCAAATCTGAAATTTTCTCTCTCCTTCAAGCCTAAAAATTTCAGCTTCCCCCTCTTTTATTTTTCTACTTATTAGGCCTTCCATTCACCTTCAAGACCATCCTAATAAACCATGCCCAAGTGGAAATATCGGTTCTTAGAATTTTCGGCTTGAATAATTATTTATAAACTTCAAGCGTATAAATTAAAATTATAATGATTCCGATAACATATATGTATTATTATTATTATTATTATTATTATTATTATTATTATTATTATTATTATTATTATTATTATTATTATTATTATTATTATTCCTCAAATTATCACGGAACATAATTTATTAATTTATTTATTCATTTTTTGGCCATGCGTCGTTATCATCATTCGAGTCCTACAACACGTAATATGGTTACTTACACGAGTACGTAATATATACGTTAATGAGAAATGAAAATGTGAATTGAAGTGCACGCGCTCATTAAAACTTCTTAATCCTTGTTTAATATATTAGATTAGGGTTGGCGCATTACAGTCTCCCCGTTAAAATAAGTTCCATCCCCGAAACTTGCAAGCAAGGCAAGACAACATTACCTTAAAATAGATGAGGATATTTCTTTTTCATGTCATCTCGGTTTCACAAGTAGCTTCCGTGGAAGTATGGTTTGCCCATAATTCTTTGACTAATAGAATAGCCTTATTGTGAAGTTGCTTGATTCTCCGGTCCATTATCTATATGCGTTGTTCTTTATAGGCAAGATTTTGGGTGACCATATTGGGTTCGGGTTCTATGATATGACTTGGATCGGATATATATTTTCGAAGTTGAGAGATATGGAACACGTTGTGCACGTGTTCAAGATCGAAGGTAATACCAGCTTGGTAATCCACGGGGTTTAGTTTCTTCACAATCTCGTAAGGTCCGATGTATGTAGGGCTCAATTTCCCTTTGGTGTCAAACCTCTTTACACCTTTTTTAGGGAAACTCTTAGGAATACCATGTCTCCTCTTGGAACTCCAAGGGTTTTCTCCATTGGTCGAGCATAGCTCTTTTGTTTGCTTTGGGCTTCCCCGATATAATATTGTATCCTCCTAATACTTTCAATGGTATCTTGTATCATTTCTAGCCCCCGATGAGTGTTTCATCCATATAGTTCTAGCATAGAGGAATTCTACATCTCCTTTTATAAAATGCCTCAAATGGAGCCATCTTGGTGGTGGCTTGGTAGCTATTATTGTATGAGAATTCCACCGGAGCGAGGTAATCCTCCCATTTCCCTTGGAAATAAAAAATGCATGCTCTCAACATGTCCTCTAGAATTTGGTTAACCCTCTCGGTTTGGCCATCCGTCTCAGGATGGTAAGAGCTACTAAAATTTAGCTTAGTCGCAAAAGCTCATTGTAAGGCTTCCCAAAATCGCGAATGAAATTGAGTGTTCCTATCTAACACTATGTCCTTCGGAATGCCATGTATCCTTACAATTTTATTCACATATAATTGGGCTAGCCTGTCTATACACCAACCATCATGGATGGGTATGAAGTGTGCAAACTTGGTGAGACAGTCCACAATGGTGCAAATTGTGTTTTTCTTAGAGGCGGATGTGGGAAGTCCCATGATGAAGTCCATTGATACCGAAACCCACTTCCATGTTGGTATCTCAAGGGGTCGTAGCTCCCCTATAGGGCACCGATGTTCTGCTTTTACCCTGTGACGAGTAAGACATCCGTCTACATATTCTGCCACCTCCCTCTTCATATTAGGCCACTAAAAGTTTTGCCTTAAGTCCACATACATCTTTGTTCCTCTAGGGTGCGCGAAGTATGTGGTAGTGTGTGCCTCATCTTGAATTCTCTTTTGAGGTGATTGGGTACACACCAACGATTCTGAAATCGTAAGCTACCATCCTTGTGTACCACAAAACCCAAGAATTTACCCTTGTCTAGATTCTGCCTCGATCTTCATTAGCTCTTCATCCTTCACCTGCCCATCTTGATTTCCTCTAAAATTGATGGTTTAACCTCCAAAATAGCTAACAATCCTCCACCCACCTGAGGCTTGATAATCTCGAGTCCCTTCCACTTACAACTCACGAATAAGAGTCGGTTGGGTTATGACTATGGTGTTCAAACTATGTTGAGTTTTTCTACTCAAGGCATCCGCGACAACATTCGCTTTTCCTAGGTGGTACTTGGATCTCCAACTCATAATCCTTTAATAGTTCTAGCCATCGCCTCGACATCAAGTTAAGCTCTTTTTGGGTGAAGACATACTTCAAACTTTGATGGTCAATGTATATCTTACAAGATACTTAGTATAAGTAATTTCTCTAAATTTTCAATGCGAACACCACTTAATCAACTCTAAGTCATGAGTGAGATAATTCCTTTCATATGGCTTTAGCTGAAGTGAAGCATATGCTACAACTTACCATCCTACATCAATGCGCATCCTAGCACATTTTTTATGTGTCACTATAAATTGTGTACTCCTTGTCTTCCTCAAGTAGGGTCGATACTAGGGTTATGGTTAATATATTTTTAGCTCCCGAAATGCTTTTTCACACTTATCTATCCATTCAAACTTGGTGGTTTTTAGAATATTTGTAACTGGGAAGGCTATTTTCGAAAAATCTTGAATGAACCTTCGATAATATCCAGCCAACCCTAGGAAACTCTTGACTTTAGTGACATTGGTTGGTCTTAGCCATTCTGTGACCACTTGCACTTTTTATGGATCAACCTTTATCCCCTCCTTAGATACCACGTGACCTAAAAATGCCACCTTACTCAACCAAAATTCGCACTTTTGCAATTTGGTATACAATTGGTTTTCTCACAAAGTTTATAATACCATTCTCAAATGACACATATGCTCTTCCCTATCCTTGGAGTATATCAGGATATCATTTATGAACACCACCACAAATTTATCTTAATAAGGTTCAAAAATCCTATTCATCAAATCCATAAATTTGCAAGTGCATTATTTAACCCGAATGGCATAATCGTGAACTCATAGTGACTCGTACCTTGTCCTCAATACGGTCTTAGGTATGTCCTCGGGCTTAATCCGAAATTGGTGATAGCCAAACCTCAAGTCTATCTTTGAAAATACCCCAGCACCTTGCGGTTGATCAAATAGGTCATCGATTCGGGCGAGAGGATACTTATTCTTGATTGTGATTGAAGGTTTGCTCTTGGAGAGTCCTAATCACCCTAGAGGGTTTAATAACGTGATGGGAAAATTTTAACAAACTTAGAGAATTTAAGCTTAAAAGGAATGAACAAGATAATCCGAGTGTAGATTAGACTTAGAAAAGTGTAAACTCGGAGATACGTGGAAACCCTCCCGGGCGTAAAACCACGAACAGTGCTAGTCCAAGCACCAAGTCAAATCCACTATTTTGAATCCACAAAATATAGCACATCGACTCAACCAGAATTGCTCCCTTAAACAATTCCTTAGAGAGTTTTCCTAGACTTAGAAATTTCCTTATTTGATCTAGTACTTCCTAACCGAGGTAACCTTTACAGCTAGGGACAACCGAGCTGAGTTAACCCTTATAGCTCGGTCAAGGGACCTTACTCGGAAAGTAAGAAAGAGTATGTAACCGATTAAAAGACTTTACAACTCACAAAGTATGAATTACAAGGTGGGAGTTGTAAATAGAAGATTGAATATGAATACAATGACTTTTAGCTTTAAGTAATGTGTTTCAACAATAATTCCAAGCAATCTTCAAGTCTTGAGAGGTGGCTTCTATTTATAGATGACCAAGCAGATTAGCCATTATGACTAATTTCTAAACGAAGTCCTTTTGTACCATTGTAACAATTCTTCGAGTCGCTTAGAAAAGATCCGTTGGGATGTGAACATTGTGCAACGGCTCTTGGCTCCTAGCGAGTGCTCCGGTCACTGGTGATGTCCGAAAAGTAAGGTGGCAACCACCGTTGAGCTTAGCGTTTGTAACGCCCCCAATCACCATTACTTAATAATCCCTCATCGGGGACTATTACATAAGGTCGCAGCGGAAGGTAACGATCGAAGGCGCTACCGCCGTCCTAAAAATAGGACAAGGCTCAATAATTTGAAATAAAATGAAGTACGATTTGTGCATCCACTGTTATATGACAATGTTAGGAGTAACTACATATTACCCAAGTAGCTAGGTCATCCCAAAACACAGAGTTACTTGGTTTAGCCATGTAATATTTATACAACCTAGACTTTTGTTTATTCCACAAAATAATACGCAACGTACGGTAATTCCCAAGGTCATACCTAGACCCTGGTTGAGGGTAAAATCACCGTGAGCGTCTATGTACCTTCGGACTCCCAAATGCCACGTGGCTGGCTAGGGTTTGCCTTCGTCGGACTTGGTGAATGATTGGTTGTTCACCAATGCTTCTTCCTAAAACAAAAACAGTAAAATATTTGGAAGAGTGAGTCGAAACTCGATACGAACATTCCTGTCATTGTAAAATAACTTTGAAGAATATATTGATTGAGCGCGCGCATTTCAATTCATTTTAGTTTGAAAACAGGGGAGAGAATATAATTAAAACTTGCTTGCTGGTTATTATCCGAAAGTGGAACCCCTTGATAATTGATACGATCTTAGTAAGGTGCACACCTCCCGAGCCGACCGAGAACCCGAGTTGAAGCCGCGCGGGTTGGGCATAAGCCCCGATGATTGATAATTGATGGGCATAAGCCCCGATAATTGATGATTGGGCGGGGACCACTTGATTAGGTGGCAAAACTTGATTTGCAAATGATTCATTATTATATATGAGAAATGTTGAGATTTGATGAAACACGTGAGTTTTTGAAAGATACGAGCAATGAACGTACTCGAACTAAGAATATTTGTTTCTCCCCTTTTGTAGAAATTTGAGTCACCGGCTATTCGGCAACGGAAGTGGCCTCGGTTCCGTTTAAAATGGATTTCTAGGGTTAATAATGTTTTTCTTGAGTTTTAATGCTTGAGTTCGCATAAGTATTGGTGCCTTACTTCATTTTCTATATTTGTTACACAATCGGGTAACTACGTCTCCCTTACACAACTTCACTGCATTAGTTACGTTTTGATCATGGGCAACGAGCGTCTACTAATTAGAGAGATCGATTACGCTAATCGGATAACTAGTGTTATTTATGTAATTCGAGTGCATTTGTTGGCATGAATTGAAAAGGTGTATATATATACATATACAAGTGTGACCAATCACTTGTCGTTATTATATGTATTAAAAGATGTGAAACACGCTCTTAATAATTCTTATTATTGCTACCCACATTGTTATCGTTATTACTATTAGCATTATTATTATTATTCTTATTTGATGCAACTAATTCGATTAGTTTGCCAACTCAACTTATCTTTCGATCCTCATTCCCAACGTAATTTCTTTATTCCTTCTTTCATCGAATTCAAACTCATAACTAAGTGATTACTTAATCCACCAATGCCTTCCTATAGGAAGGCTTCACCATTAACCAAATTGCTCAAACTTCACACCCATATCAATTTAAGGTCATGAGCATTACTTTCATCGAAGACTCGGACACTCGCTCAATATCTTTCCGAGTCATGCAAAAGGAATCGGGTATAACGATGTCATTTTTATAGAGTTTTGATTCCAAGGCATTCTCCGTATCTTAGAAACTTGAGTAAAATAGTATCTTCTCTAAGTGATTCGGCCCTCACTCATCTCTGTTATCGCTTTTCGGTTAGCGACTCGAAAACTCGGTTCTTTATTCCGAGTCCACTCTCACTCGGATTAATCGCATTTCGAATATACCGGTATTCCGCCGTTTCTCACTCGGAATCGACTTGTGGTTATTTACTCTATTGTTTGCATAGTCGGCATTCGTAGTTCTTTTCATGCTTAGTCTATATCAAGTTCTTTCCCACTCGATAATCGCTATAGAACGTGTTTCCTTACTTAAGACTAAGTCATATGGAATTCGAGTATCATGGTTATTAGACTCGGAAAATTCCATTTCCTCTCGACTCGGATAATCAATTGCGTAATTTTTCAAAATTATTTTGTTATCTCGTGTCTAACCTTGGACCAAAGTATTTTATACTTTGAGAACCGAAGGTGTTTTACTTTTGTAGGTTATTCAATCGAGGATATCTTTTCAAACTACAAAAGTAGCTGGCAGCTGAACGTCAAATCACCAGGCAGATATGGCTTTTCACCTTTCCCGCTTTAGTCTCGGAAGATTGTGTCGAAGTCATGCGCTTCCATATCCGGAAAACTGGAACGCCAAGCTTAACGGTGGATCTCACCACATTTATCAAGACACAACCGATGGTTTTGGGACTTCCAAGAGAGTTAAACCGTTGTCCAACGTCCATATTTCAACGGATACTTTCCGAGTGACTCGGAAAGCTTTTCACAACGGTCACGAGAGGACTCTCGGTCAGCGAGATGAAGATAACGGCTACTCTGCTTGGTTATCTATAAATAGAAGCCACTTCACAAGACTTGAAGGTTGCCGAACATATTGTCTATACACTTACTTGATCAAAGTTATTGTATTTACTCTCAATCTTCAACTTACAACTCCCACTCTGTAATTCATTACTTTACGAGTTGTAAGGTCTTGTACTTAGTTACAAACTCTTCTTACATTCTTTGTAAGGTCCCTTGACTAAGTCTGTAAAGGTTAACTCAGCTTAGTTGTCCCTAGCTATAAGGGTTATCTCAGCTAGGAAGTACTAGATCGAGATAAGGTAACTTCGCGTCTAGGAAAACTTGTATAGAGTTGTCCAAGGGAGCAACTCGGGTTCGATCGGTTCACGGTATTTTGTGGACTCAAAATAGTGGATTTGACTTCGTGTCCGGATTGACACGAGCCGTGGTTTTCTGCCCCAGGAGGGTTTCCACGTAAAATCTCTGTGTTCTCTTTCGAGTTCATTCTAGACTCGGACGGCCCTTCCGTACTTGTTTACTCGATTCATTGCATTACGAGTCCAATATTTTCCGACCCCGTGCTTAGACTCGGAATCCGTCTTTGCCTCTTTCTCGTCAAAAGTGTGTGTTCTCCCAAAGAATTTTCCATCACCCTATTCACCCCCTCTAGGGTGACTCGGACTCTCCCGAGCAAACCTTCATTTACAACAAAGTTCACATTCACAAGTCACAATTAGACAACTTAATGCTCCAAGTTTTCTTTACGTCTCTACATTTACACGTTAGCTAGTTTAGTTTCCACATGTACTCTGCCCTTCTTTTGCTCAATATATTCATTCCCCAAAATATCTAAATTCATTCAATTACTCAATTATATAACAAAACATCCCTAACCCCATTCTCTAAATTATAAGTTCCCAAAAGAAATCACATTTATACACAATTAATGCATCAACTGTCACTTCTCTGTCATTCATACCAATCTAAATTTTTCCCAATCAATCCTCGGATTCATTCAACAACACAATTCTAAATCATACACTTCAATTTATAGTTACAATTACCTAAATAAATCGAAACTTGATAATTTAGGGTTTAGGGTGTTTACCTTCGATTTGAAGAGGAGAAGTCGAAGAGGTCGAGCAAGGGGTGGTGGTGGTCGGCAGCTGCACTGGCGACCACTCGGCGAGGCGGCGATGACCTCCGGCGGTCGGCTGCGGCTGGTGGTTGGCCGTCAGGTGGCCGCGGCGGGGAAACCCCGCAGCGCCTAGCAGGAGGCGAGAGGGACGGTGAGAGCGCGAGAGCGCGAGAGAGGGAGGAAGCGAAACAGAGGGGGACGGGGACGACCGGCGCCGGTTTCCCGCCGGTGTCGCTCGCCGTGCTGGCCGGAGAAGATGCCGCGAGGAAGAGGAAGCAGGGGAGGAAGGAAGGGGCAGAGACGGGAAGAGCGAGAGGAGAGGCAGGGGAGTACGAGAGAGAGGACGCGGAAAGGGAGTGCGAGGGCGCTCGCTCGGCGGTGCCTAGCGCCGGCTCAGCCGGCGTGGGTGGCGTTCGGTGGCCGGAGTGAAAGGCAGCAGCAGAGAGAAGTGGTGAGGCAGGGGAGGACGAGGGGGAGGAAGCGGGGAGAGAGAGATAGCCCGAGTGAATTTTTAAGCTCGCCTTCATATTCCGGAAAATTCTTTCTCCGGATTATTCCTTAGAAAAATCTAATTTGGTTATTTTATTATTTTTATTTATTTCTTTATTCACTTATTTTGTTTTCTTTTATTGTTACTTTTAATTTTGTTTTTAATAACGATGTTCACAAATCAAAATCCTATTATGAGATTTTTATTAGGGCCACTTCGTCGCCTTAGCTGCATAACATACGGATAAAAATAGTTTAAATATAAGATATCGAATTGAAGTGCACGGGCTCGATCATATAAATCCTGTTATTAATAAATAAATGATGTGATTTAGGGTCGGGTTGTTACAGCGTTGAAGTTTTCCAGTTTTGGAAACAGACAACCCTAACACGACTTTTGAGCCTTGTTCAGCGAGTAGAAAAGCCTTGTCTGCTTGGTTATTGAGAGCTTGAAGCTCGGTTACTTTTGTATTTCAAAAATGAGATAACCTCGTTTTGATAACCTACAAAAGTAAACAATTTTGGCTCTCAAAGTATAAAATACTTTGGTCCAAGATTAGGCACAGATAATAATTTAATTAAAATAATTATGTGCATAATTATCTCAGAGCCTAGAAGAGTGGAATTTTCTCGAATCTAATATTCATTATCCTCAAATTCCATTAGAGTTAGTCCTGAGAAAGATCAAGTTATAAGAGTGAATACATCGAGTATAAGAACTTGATCGGGACAAATAATTCTCAAACAAACAAACCGACTTAGACGGATGAATTAACACCGTAATTCACTTTACTTCAAAATATGCGATCGAGCCTCGATAAAAAGTGTTAGAGAGATTATTTGAACATGCGATAAATCTAGGTGATGTCCGAGTGACTCGAAACATCAATGTGAGAAGTTAGACAAGAATGTGTGTTCCGAGTCAGTCGAATCGAATGAAAACTTATGTAGGAGTTTCTATAGCACTCGGAATGACTTGTAATCAAAACTTAGGAGGGATGAGGTTCATACCGAGTCTTTGGGTAGTACTCAAAATGATCTTGATTCGAGTCTAAGTCTTCAGTACTTTTATTTAACTCCCTATAGTCGTTGCACAACCTTAACGTACCTTCTTTTTTCTTTATTAACAAAACTGGTGCTCCCCAAGGTGATGTACTTGTCTTAATAAAAACTTTTTCCAAAAATTCTTCTAATTGAGTTCTCAATTCCTTAAGCTCAATTGGGGCCATCTTATAAGGTGCTTTAGAGATAGGCTGCAAGCTCTGAAATTAAATCTACCTCAAAATCTATTTCTCTTTGAGGTGGTACTCCTAGAAGTTCTTCGGGGAAGCAGTGGGAATTCACTTTCTACAGGGGATATCCTGGAGTTTTAACTCTTCTTTATTTTCCTTAGTAACATAGCATAAATAAGCGTGACACCATTTTTGTAAAAGTTTCCTTGCCCTCATCAAAGATATAACGAACACTTCGGTTTGCTATTATTCCCATGAAAACACACTTTTCCTCCCTAACTACTTTTCAACACCACTCTTTTCCCTCGTAATGTATTTTCGCTCCAAACCTTGATAACCAATCCATTCCTAAATTAGATTGGTTGGGCAATCATCTCCTGATATAGCCAATGGGAAATTTTGGTGTGAATAAGGGAATTCTACCACTCGTCCGTTAGGCAGGCTGACTTGGTATTTGCTCATAACCCTATCACTTTCTAAATTCAATTGAGGCACAATTTGGGTTGAAATGAAAGAGTGGAATACTCCAAAATCAAATAATGCATAAAATGCAGTAGAATTTAAAAAGAGGGTTCCAGTGACTAATGTACCAGATGGCGGCTGCGTCCTTTCTGTTCATCACATAGGCTCCGCCCACGTTAGCGGGATTGGCAGATGAGGACCTTGGATGCATTTTGGCTATCGGCTTTACTGTAACACCCCTAGACCCACGCTAGGAGTATTACATGCCGGGGTTCCTCGGGAGGAACCCCTAAGGCTGCCTATGATCTTAACTTGGGGTTAAAAACGCTATCTTAGATTGACGGAAGATCGGTTCTAGGTTTTGAAGGTTTTTCCGGAAATTTCGATAGAGTTTCCTCTCGTAACATGGCTAATCCTATAGGCTTAAAGCCCTAACCTCGCGCGAAACACATTCATAACTCAACGAGCCACACGCTCGGAGTATCACAACACAACTCAACGAGTCACTTGCTTGGAGTATTCACATAGGGCTTTCATATTATACATAGTTAGTTAAACATACATTTGATCCTTACAAACATAAAAATCATAAAGTACATAATAAGTCCGGAGATCTCTTATCCATTGGTCCGCTTCTTCTAACGACCAAAAGCAACTTCAGGGAGTCTTAACTTCGTACCTGAAATTTTGGTGAGGTCATGAGCTCCACGAGCCCGAGTGAATAACCCAAACCTACCCCGGGTTTCACTTTGCACATTAATTCATTAACAAACACACGTAAGTTCAATATTCATTCATAACATGCGATTCGGATCATACATGCTTAAGACATGCGAGATTCTAAACTTACCAACTTGCCGAGAAATACAATGACATCAATTACTCATGAATTCAATCAAACGCACTTCATTCGTCTTTCTACGCAAGTAAGTCATAGAACCATTCATCATGTAAATCATTCATCACGTAAATTATATCTTAGTTCTTATGGTATTTATTTCTTACAAAATCGGGATTCGCTCTTCTTCTTATTCTTCTTCTTTAGTTCAATCGTGCATTTCATAAATCGTTTATTCTTTCTTTCTTATTCGTTATGCACGATCATTCGATTCTTCATATCGTAATTCTTTAAGTCTTCTTAGTTTCGAATGGAAAGAAGATTTATGTTCCGCTCTAAAGACCCAGTTCTTGGAGCCAAAATAATTCATGGGCTCGGTTCTTGGAGGCATACAATTCGTGGCCTCGAGGCAAAACAATTCGTGGCCTCGAGGCGGCCTCCCTTCTCTCGAAGGACGCATACCGTCAATAATTCGTGGAAGAAATTCAATTCGTGGCTTCGGTTTGACGAGACACTTCTATGGCCATAGCTTCAGAGGGTTCTTTAATTCGTGGGGTCTTAGATCAATAACACAATCCTTTCTCCCTTCTTTAGTTCTTTATGTTTCTTATCTTATTATTACTTATACATAAGATATACTTAATTCATATAATTCATGCTCAACACATTCATGCGTAACTTCTTCAAACAAGCAATTCACATAAGCAAGTTCCCCTCAAGTATAATCAATTCATTTCACATAGGCATGCTTATATCATTTATAATCGATGTAATTCAGGATAAACACATAATCACATAAACATGTCAATTAGGATTCCTAATCAATGAACTCATCGTTCTCATGATCGCGTATCATCGCATATAGGTGGTTTATGGTTCTATAACTTTCCTTAATTGATATATATCTTTTAATCTAGCCATATAACTTCTTAAATTTCAGTTCTTAATTCAGTTACTCACTTAGTTCCGATTTTGCTCAAAACAGGACATTTTCACTTAAAATTGGATATCTCCCAATCTACTCATCCAATGCATACCAAATTTTACAGGAAATTTCCATAAATTGCCACGAAGCTACAATAAAATTTTTAGAAAATTTGGGCTACACATGAATTCACAGAAATTCGGACAGCATGCATAATTACCGAAAATCTGCACATAAGTCATGAACTAAACTTTCTAATTTTTCCCCTAATTCCGCTCAAGCTAATCTCATCCAATTCTCAATAATCATGCTCAATAATACTTAAACATCACCAATTCAGAACTAGATATCACATAATCACAACATGCTCTTTGATTCGTGAGTTGCTTAATTTAGTGAATTTAAGCCTTTAACTTCTTCAATTAAACCTAGGGTTTCCAATTTCGTACTTCAAATTTAAGTTCAATCCCCTAATTAATTTTATTTTAGAGGATGAATTCAGATTACTCACCTTGAATTCTTAGAGGTTCTAAGAATTTCAGTTGAGGAAGGTTTCGAATTGGTTTTAATTTCGTTTCCTCTTTCCCTTTCTTCCTCTCGGTTCCCCTTCCTTCTTCTTCCGGCGCCCACTTCTTCTACCTTCGCTCAAACTCCTCGCTGTCTCCCTCTCGCTCTGTTGTTTTCGGGTTCTCAAACCACTGGCCTCGGTTCTGTCCGGTCTCGCCGGATCCCTTCTCGCACTCGCCGGTCGCACGAGCACGCCGTGCTCCTCTTCCTCTCTCGTCCCTACGCTAGCTCTTGTCCTCCTCTCGCTTTCCTCTACTTCCGCATTCTTTCGTCCCTTTTCTTCTTTTGCTCTGCTCGGCCTCCCGAGCCCTCGCTCTCCCTTCGCCCACCAGCGCCGGCGTCCTCGCCGTTCGAGCGGCCACGGCCGCGGCTCTCGCGCTTTCTCCCTCTCTCGCTTTCCGTGCTCCCCTCACCTTCCTCTCGTTTCTATTTTCCCGTTCCTCCTTTCTTTCCCTGCTTCGCTTCTTTCCTTCTAATGTCTCAGTCCCACTCTCTCTCCTCTTTTCCTAATTACACATAATGGGCTTTGCTTGCCTATTTTCCATTGGACCCCTTTCTCTTCCTTGCTTATTTACTGCCAACTCCTCCTCCTCAATGTCAGCCATCCCTTTTCCATTTTGCTTTCTTTTTCTTTTTATTTAGTTAGGCCCAACTAGCTTCACAAGGCCCAATTTAGCTAGCCCACGCTCGGTTTTCGATTCTCGGCTCATAATTCCAACTCGGAAAATTAATAATTCACTTAATTTAATAATTTCGAATCTTTCACTTAACTTTTAGTAGCTTAATTCATTACCAAGTAGGCACCTAAAATTTCGGGGTCTTACATTTACTGCCCTTTTTCCACCACTTTCAGCCTTTTAGGACAATTGTACGCTCGATGCTCAACACTTGCACACCAGGTGCACTTGTTGGTTCCGATCCTGCAATCAGCCTGTAGCGTGATTGGTCCTCCCGCATTTCACACATGGTTCAAAGATGGCCGATGCGGGATTCTTGGTCCAGGCGGGGCTAGTCTTCTTGGGGGTGGTCTTTTCACTCTAATTTCCTCGATTGGGTTTCTCGAGCTATAAGCCCTCAACTTTTTCTTAATCCTCTCCACTTTGGCAGCCCTTTTCATATAGCTCGTGGGTGGTTTTGATTGGTTGTCCAGCCAACTGGTGTGGGATATAAACAAGCAAGACCTTCCTCATACCTTAACATCTTCTTCCTCTCGAGTGGCGAAAAAATCATGAGCAAAACGAGCTAATTCATTGACTTTAGTCATGTATTGCATAACAATCATGTTTTCCGTCATCCTTAACTCTAGGAATTCCTTTTCTTTTATGCGCTAAACCGAAGTGGGGTAGAACTTAGCCCTAATTTCCTCCGAGAATTTGGTCCAGGTGAACTCAGGCCCTTGGCACCTCTTTTCAATAGTATTCTACCATATATCGGTTTCTCCGGTCGGATAGAATGTCCCTATTGTCACCTTTTCATCCTCGGGTACATCAATAGCTACAAAGATTTTCTCCATACTCCTAATCCATTCTTCCAGTTCTCTATCGGGTCAATTCTCCCACTATACACCCCGGGAATTCTCTTAGCTATTCTGTCGGCCAGCTTTTCGGCTTTATTGGAGGTTCCGGTAGGTGTGGTAGGGGTAGGTATTTTCGTTAATAATTCCAATAAGATTTCCCTAATACGCAGGGTTCCACCATCATTAGGATTAGAGTGAATGGAGATGTGAGTTTGGGGTTGGTTGGTTTGTTGTTAGGTGTTGGTGAATGGTGGCACTAGGGGTCCCATAAACACATGATTATCTCCCAATCCTTCCCGGTTTTCACTCCCAGGTTGGTTTTTACTTGTGTCTTGCGACATTCTACAAAACAAATATATTTGTTTCTTTCTTAGTTTATTCACCTAAGTAAGACAAATGTTATGATATAGTTAGAATTCACCCAAAACTCACATTAAATAAAAAGGAAATGAAACAAATAACGGGAAGTGAACATTAACCGAAAAGATGAATAAGTGACCTCAAATGTCACATCTAAACCATACTTTGTCCTAAATCATTAATTCCTACGGAACATTTCTCATCCCGGGGTTAGCCTAGGTCAACGAGTTAGGTCAAACCGCCTAAGTCCAAAAATATCATAGGCAACTATCAATCATAGTCGGTTTGGCTAGCATATACATAAATGCATCCATGATATCACCTACACAAATAAGTACATCACATATGATAAAAGTCTAGCCAACTATACAAAATCATCCAGGCCGTCATCGCCCAGTGGCAAAAGAATAGAGGCTATAAAAGCCTAATGATCCTTAGAGCGATCGTAGTCAAAGTCACTAAGGTCGTCATCCTCCTCGGACTCGAAGCCGACGTACACGATCTCCACCTTGTCCTCCTCAAGGCCCTCCTCGGGATCCTCCATAATAGCATCCTCCTCATCGGTATTAATCACCATAATATCGGGTGAATCCGGGATGTCAATAATAATGTGGACTCCCCAAAGTCCTCGGAGTGGTCGAGAGCCATTGGTAGGGGTTCGTTATCCTCCTCAAGATCCTCTAAAGGAGAGTCGGCCAAGTGAGGCTGAGGTTCTGGCTCTAATGAGGGGTGAGGTAGTGGAACCTAGGGTGGTGAGGTGGATGGGGACGGTGTAAAAGCTCGGGGAAAAGAAAAGGATAAGCCGAGGTGTAATCCCCCGTACTCCAGCCATTCGCGCATAAGAAACTCATGCATGATGACAGCCCAAGCACCAGGGTCCCGGAATCCACCCCAATCCACCCCCTGGTTTCCTGTAGTATCGAAGACATGGTATCGCACCCTAAAGTGCCTCTATGGCTCGTTAAGTGGTAAGGTCCACGAAGGCAATGAGCTCGAACAAGTGAGCTATGAAAAGTTGATAAGGGGCCCTGCATGTGTACAACCATGCAGTTCTTGAGATGGGCAATGTGGTCAATTACTAAAGTTTCCGGCATCATCATCAAGGAATATAGGTCAACAGGCACACCTGGAAACGACATCTAAAACAACAAAGGTAAAAGGTTAATCTTCAAGATCGTATGACTAAAGCCGATTAGAGTATTTAACATGATATCATTATTTCCATAATCAACACTTTCATAGGAATGCATACAGAGGCACGCTAAGCAAATTACCCAAAGTGTACATCTTAACCCTAACTTGACTCACACGACATCTATATAGCTCACAATGTTCCTAATACCTAGGCTTTGATACCACAACCGTAACGCCCGAAACCCCATATCACCAGGTTAACCATAATGACTGATTAATTAGTAATTAGCACAGTAGAAAGTAAGGTTAGAGGCTTTACCACCGCTCCAAGTGAGGAACAAGGCAACATTCAAATGGGTTACATATAATACTTAATAAGTTTCAGGTTCGAAAGGCAAAAACGTCCAACATAGAACAACATGAGTAAAGAAAATTAAATAACATGCCAACATGGTAATGACTTATTGACAACAACAAAAACAACCCAAGACATGATAGATCACAATCACTCGTGAGCCCCTAAGACACTTCGACCAGCAAGCAACCTACTTCTTGCTTCCTTGTGCGTTAGCTTTACCTAAAACAAAACCGAGAAAACATTTCGAAATAATGAGCCGAAGCTCAGCATGCTTATCCATGTACTCGTAAATAATTAAGTGAAGATATAGTTTTGAGCGCATGCATTTCAATTCATTTATAAATCAGACATGAAGAATATAGTAAAATAATTATTCATTTATTATCCGAGTGGCTCTTTATGATTGTCGGTTTCCCTAAATATGTGTACTCCTGCACCGATCGTGAAGTCTCGGTTAATAATGGCAAAATATATGATATGATATGATTGATATGGGTCGAGTCATATGATTAGGTGACAAATAATATCCGAAATGGTTCCTTTTATCTAAGCAAACCATTTCAATATTGATATATATATATATATATATATATATATATATATATATATATATATATATATATATAAACATGTGGATTTTCGTAAGGCACAAGCAATAAACGTGCCTTAAGTCTCGGTGTTATCCTTCCTTTGATTTCTTTAGAGGTGTTGACTTAGATGACCGACGTTGATGGCCTTAACAAAATAAAATGTTTCATTAATAGATTAAATACTTTTAATAACTAAATTTACTATTGTTATTATTATCGTTGTTATTATTATTTCTACTGTTATTACTTTTATTATTATTATGTTCTTTTTGTAACTTCCTATGTCTAGATGAATTTATTTAAGCAAAGCACTTCGTAGTTGGTTAAATCGATGGGTTAATCTCAATAGGTTGAAGTTTTAAATAACGTATCAACCCCTTTTTCTCGCAATGTGATCATAAGGTCCAATTACTCATTTCTCTGTAAGCACTCAGCACTTTAATTGTTCCCTTTTAATTTAGGCCTTTTGTTTACCTATTATTTAATTCACCAACATTGCTTAATACTTCACTTGAATACCTTACCCAATTCTTATAAATCGCTAAGTTATATTTCCTCTAATTTCTTCAAATCACCAATTCGCTATTTCCTTTAATTTCTTTACATCACCAAATTTGCTATTTCCTTTAATTTCTTTAAATCGCCAAATTCGCTTATTTCCTGTAACTCTTTAAATCATTATATTCGCTTATTTTCTTTAAACTACCAAATTCTTTTATTTTCTTTAAATCATCAAAATTACTTATTTTCTTTAAGCTACCAAAATCACTTATTTTCTTTTGATCACTAAAGTCACTTATTGTCTTTAATTATCAACATCACTTATTTTCTTTTAATCACTAAAGTCACTTATTTTCTTTAATTTTTTATTTTCATACATATACTCTAAAGAAAACCCCATGCATGCCTATTTTTCTTAAACTCCTCACATAATATCATTTTTTTTCAAGTTTCCATTTTAACTTGGCATGCATGCCCAATTTTCTCTATCTTTATTTCCAAATGTTTCCATCAAGTTTTCAATCATCACAATAACCAAATTTCTTTCCCAAAATTCACAATCCACAATCATTCATCCAATAATCCTAATATCCATAATCATACAAAATTTTCTTGAAGCATAAATAACTTTCATAAGTCCACAATTCCACTTTCATAACATTGAACCACATAATTTCAAGGTCACTTTATTTTTCACTAACACAACTTCATACCAACCATTTAAACTATGATTTTTCACTAACACAAACTCATATCAACTATTTAACTCTAATTTTACATATTGATTCCTTGCATGCAACATCTAACTAATTATTTTTAAAAATTAAGGAACCGATTAGTTAAAGTTTTTAGGCTTTTACCCAAAAACCCACAAGAAAATGAAGTTTTTAAGGTGGAAGGAATGGGCTGAACGAAGCTCCGTGGCCGGCGTCGGGGTGGCGGCGGCTGGCGGTGGCGAGCAAATGGCGGCGACTTGTGGTGCCAGTGGTCGAAGGTGACGGCAACAAGCGAGCAAGAGCAATAGGCGTGCAGCGAGCAAGGGCCGAAAATGGCTGCAGCTGGCGGTTTTGGGCGGCCGGCAACCGGCGGTGGAGGCGTCGGCGGCGACCAAGCAATCGGTAGTGGCAGGTGGCAGGTGGCCAACCGGCTAGGCGGCAGTGGTGGAGGTGGAGTGTGTGAGTGGTGTTTTCTTTGGGAAGAGAAGTGAATGATGAGTAGAGACTTTTGAGGTATTTTGAAATTTAAATAAGTAAACCAAATCTGAAATTTTCTCTCCTCCAAACCCGAAAAATTTCAGCTTCCTCCTCTTTTATTTTTCTACTTATTAGACCTTCCATTCACCTTCAAGCCCATCCAAATAAATCATGTCCAAGTTGAAATGTCGATTTTTGGAATTTCCGGTTTGACTAATTATTTACAAACTTCAAGCGTACAAATTAAAATCATAATAATTCCGATAACATATATGTATTATTATTATTATTATTATTATTATTATTATTATTATTATTATTATTATTATTATTATTATTATTATTATTATTATTATTATTTCTCGAATTATCACGTAACATAATTTATTTATTTATTCATTTTCGGCCATGCGTCGTTATCATCATTGGAATCCTAGAACATGTAATATGGTTACTTGCACAAGTACGTAATATATATGTTAATGAGAAATGAAAATCTGAATTGAAGTGCACGCGCTCAATAAAACTTCTTAATTCTTATTTAATGTATTAGATTAGGGTCGGGGCATTACATGGGTAGAAGAACTCGCGGGTGTCCGAGAGTGTCGAGCAAAAGGAAAATAATGAAGGGAAAAGGAAGTTGAAATAAAAAGAGTTTAAAGTTGGATTTTGAAAAGGGGGAAGATATCATCGGCAAGACTTGAACATTTAACCTCGTGCTTGTATTAGAAAACAATTACCAGCCCATCTACCAACTTCTATCTCGTAGACAATTGCTATATAAAAATTTTATTTTTTTTTGAAAGGGGCATCAGCTGACCCCACACTAGGTCCGCCAATGTGTTATATATATATATATATATATATATATATATATATATATATATATATATATATATATATATTGAATCATCTTATTATTTTTATTTAGTTATAACACCCCAAAACCTACCCTAGAAGTATTACATCGTTAAAGTTCCTCAAAAGAAACTCCTAAGGCTCACTAAGGTGATTTCCCATTTGGTTTTGAAATCATCTAAAAATTTCAGCAGAGTTCTACTTGAAATATGGCCCAACCTTTAGGCTAAAAGTCTTAAAAACCCGCATAAAAATCACAATAAAACTCAACGAGTCACATGCTCGTAGTGTATAACTCAATGGCCACACGTCGGAATATGTTCACAACCACAAAAACCAAGTTTCAAACCAGTTTACAAACCAAGTTACAAACTAAGTTAAAAACTAAATTACAATAGCTTAAGAGCAAAATTGCCGATGAAAAGAAATTCATGGCTTATTAGAGCTATAGTTCGGGTCTCTGCACATACTTCCAACTTTACTATACATTATTGCATAATTACATAAGTAACCACCTATATACAACATGCTAAACATGAAAACACATAAAACCAAACTTCAACTCACGACCATCACAAATTTGTGGGGGTAAGCATCAATCCTCTCATCGGAAGGTCTTACACTCTTAAAACGGAAAGTACTTCACACATACTACCAGTATAATCATTGAGAAAAATTTTGAATAGCATAATAGTAATACGGATACTCATTGATAAAATATTTTGCAACATAAAAATCATAACACTTAAATCATTTAAAGACATCGTTTTGCAATCATTAGCAACTTTTTCGGAACTGAATCAACTTTAAAGTGGTGTAACCACCAATACTTTATTTCAAATACTTTCGATCGAAACTAGATCATTGAAATTAAATCACTTCTACTCGAATCATTTCTGGTGAATCATTTATAATTACTTTTAGTGAATTGCTTCCTACGTTGTGGACTCAAACTAGCACTTCGTAGTTTCTTAGAATTTCTCCGAGGCACAACCCCAAATAAAGGCTCCCGGGACCTATCTAGGAAAATTCCGATCAGGCATCCCGCTACACCAGGATCCCCGGCTAGGCACTCCTAACTAGAATCCTTCCTTGTGCTAAACGATCCTAGCAAAGTCGATTCAAAACAATTTTTTTAACACATTCACTCATCAAGTTTTCAAACAACACTCTCAAATTAGTTTCATTTCTATAACGCCCCAAAAACTCATAATCACCGGTATGGTCATAACAACTTACTAATTAGCAATTAGCGCAGCGGAAAGGAGAGTTAGAAGCATTACCGCCCTCTTTAACAAAGAGCAAGGCAACTTCCGAATTAAAATACGAACATAACTTATTAAGTTAAAGTTCACAATACGTAGGACGCCCAACTTATAACAACATAAACAGGAAACATGTTATCGAGCACCAAGATTACAACTTATTTAGACATAACATACACGACTCCTACATATCACGTTCTCGATTATCACTATGAGTCTCTAAGTCTCGTTGACCCAAAATTAACACGTCCGATTTCCTCTACATTAGCCTTACCTAAAACAAAACAGAGAAAAATATTTTGAAATAATGAGCCGGAGCTCAAGCACGTCTATCCATGTACCGTAAATAATTTATGTGAAGATATGATGATTTGAGCGCATGCATTTCAATTCATTTAAAAATCGGACAGGAAGAATATAGTAAAACAATTATTCATTTATTATCCGAGTGGCTCCTTACGATCGCTGGTTTCCCTACATATGCTCATACCTGCACCGATCCGCAAAGCCTCGTTTGATAATGGCCAAATATATATGATATGATATGATCATGATGTAACATAATTAATATGGGGCGGGCCACATAATTAGGTGACAATAATATTTGAAATGTTTCCTTTTTATTAAGCAAAACATTTTGGTTTTGATATAAACATGTGGATTTTCGTAAGGTACAAGCAATAAACGTACCTTAAAATCGCAGATGACATCCTTTATTTGGTCCCCTTGGAGTTGCTAACTCGAATGAACGATGTTGATGCTTTAACAAAATGAAGTGTTTCATTAATATATTTAATACTTTTAGTAACTACATTTACCATCCTATTATTATCGTTGCTAATATTATTACTACTGTTATATTACTTATATTATTTCCTTATTGTAACTTCCTATGACTAAATGAATTTAAATAAAACAAAATCACTTCGTAAATTGTTAAAGCGGTTGGTTAAATTTTATAGGTTGAAGTTTTCAAGTAACACTTGTAGCTTGTACCAACCCCTCTTGTCACGCAATATGCTCATAAAGTTCACTTGACCGACTCTCCATAAAACACCTAACGTGTTAATCGGTCACTTTTCAAATTAAGTATCTTGCTCATCTAATTGTTTAATCCTCCAACGATGCTTAATTCTTCACTTGCATACTAACCCAATTCTTATAAATTGCCTAACTTAGCCCATTTCCTTTAATTTCTTCACATCATTAAATTCGCTAATTTTCTTTAACTCTTTACAGTATAAATTGCTTCTTTTCTACTACCACAATTACTTATTCACTTATTTCCTTTAAGTCACTAAAATCCTTTATTTTCCTTTGGATCGTTAAACCCACTTATTTTCTTAAATTGTCAACATCATTTATTTCCTTTAATTTATCTCAATCATCCAAATCACTTAGTTTTCTTTAAACCCTCCAAAATGACTTATTTTCTTTAATCTTCCCAAAATTACTTATTTGCTTTAACTTCTTAAAATCATCCAACATACTTATTCTCTTTAATTCACATATTTAATCCATATGCTCATAATTCAACATGCATGTCTATTTGCTTTCTTAAATCCTCACTTAATATCATATTCCTCCAAAATTCTCCAATGAGCTTTGAATCATCATAAACCAAATTTTCTTCCCAAAATTTACAATTCACCATCATCTAACTAATGGCCTAATAAAACATAATTAAGAAATTTAAATAATTCATACAAGTCCAATTTTTCCTTTTTCCATGAACATCCAACTAACTAATTCAAGGCCTTTTTGTCTCTTTCGCCCACAATCTCATAAAATCTTATTTTACACAATAATCCCTTGCATGCAACATTGAACTAATTATTTCTAAAAATTAAAAGAATTTATTGGTTGAAGGTTGAGGTTTTTACCCAAAATCCACAAGAAAATGAGGTTTTTTATGGTGGAAGAGTAGCCGATCGGAGCTCCAGTGATCGGCGATGGTTGGCGGTGACGGCTGGCAGTAGCAACCGACGGCGGTGGCTGGCTGGCGGCAGCGAAGCAGCAGAGTGCGGCAGCGAGCGATAGCAGCACAGACAGACGAGTGCAGAGAGAAACCCCGCGGTGGCTGGGGCAGGTGGCTTCGGTGACGGCGGTCGGCGCTCGCTGGCTGGCAGCGAGAGAGGGGTTGAGTGAGGGAGATGGGTCTCTTTGGAAAAGGGAACAAATGATGAAGGTTGGGTTTTTGAGGTTTTTAGGGCTTAAATGGCCAAGTTTGAAACCTGAAATTTTCTCTCTCCTCAATTAGAATTCCAGTCTCTTTTATTTTATTTTATTATATTTTTTTTATTTGCTTGGTTATTAGGCCCTTCACTCTCCACAAGCCCAAATAACCTAATAGTCAAGCCCAAGTTAAAAGAGTGTCGGTTTTAGAAATTTCCGACTTGACTAATTATTACGAACCTTAGGCGTATGAATTATTATTATTATTATTATTATTATTATTATTATTATTATTATTATTATTATTATTATTATTATTATTATTATTATTATTATTATTATTATTATTATTCCTTGAGTTATCACAAGGCATAATTTAATTGACCATTTATTTATTTATTTCTTTGTCAAGCGTCGCTATCATCATCCGAGACCCGCAACACATAATATGGTTACTTGCACAAGTATATAATACACATGATAAGGAAGAATGAAAGTGTGAGTTGAAATGCACGTGCTCATTAATATTTATTAATCTTTGTTGATGTATTGGATTAAGGTCGGGGCATTACAATTTCTTAGAAATACGTTTTACGTTGAAAAGCATATATCACAAAAGTCGCATTCAAGCATCAATTTGCATAAAACAACAAAACTCCTTTCAAAACCAACTTTTTAAGCATCATTTAACACATTCACTTAACACAAATAGCCACAAGTCAACACAGACAGATCATACTCAACTCCTTTCCGACTATGCCTTTCCAAATCTACCAATTTAGTAAGATTAATCCCTTTTTCCGAGCCACAATAACCACAAATAGTTATCAATTAACTCAAACGTTTCAACTTCTCACAAATTACCATCTTTGCCTCGGTTTGTCCTATTACACCTCTACATTACTAATCATACTCTTTCTTATCCATACTTAGCCATATAGCTCTTAATCTTACTTCACTACTCAAACCTGCTCTAGCTCCACTTATCTTCAAATGTAATTTACTCTCAAGGATTTAGATATATTCTAAACTCAATTTAACCTAACATCGCCTGCTTTCCACTTCCATGCCTTAATTGTACTCGAGTCAAGATGAACTCATGCTCCCCTTTATACTCAAATCATTGTTTACCAGTATGAACAGTTAAAAGCATCAATTTGCACCTTATACCTGTAACACCCCAAAATTTAATCGTAATTTATTATTTTAAATTTGTATTTTATCTTCTTAATATTACTTAAGAGCAAGTGAGCCGTGCGTGAATACGAAACCGAAATAAAATATGCGAACAAATTTGATAATCGCAAATAATAATTGGTAAATAGTAAAAATTTACATTTCGAATAATGTAAATTGTGTCTCGAAACACGGTTCATGTATAATTAAAATAATAAGTAAATGAAAAAAAGTTAGAAAATATATATAAGCAAATAAAAATGGGCCAAATGTGTGATTAAACATTTAATTATGTGGTAAAATCAATAATAAAAAGAGAGGAAGATATTAAGATTTTTTTTGAGACAAGGAAAAAAACAGAGAGAGAGAGAGTTGAGGGGCCGTTAGAAGTCTCGGGAAAACATCGGTGAAGTGGGGGTTATTAAACAAGCACACACACATTTCATCTTCCATCTCTCTCTCACCTCTCCTCCATTTCCTCTCGATCGCTGCCCTTGCCACGCCACCAAGCCATCGAAAGCCGTCGCCGGAGTCCCCGGCTGCCACCTTGCCGCCACCAATCCTTCTGTCTCCCCCTCCCGTTGTCCTGCCGCAGCGAGGGCGAACAGCCCTGCTCGTTGCTGCTGCTGCTAGGTCCGGCCATCCGCTGGCTCGCAGCCACCTCCGGCCTCCACCGGCGCGTGACGCCGCCAACCCACCCCTCAATCTGCTGCTCGAGCCGCGGGTCTCCACCACCGAGCCACCACCATCCAACTTCACATCTAACCCGATTTGAGGTATATCTCCAATCCTTAATTTCTAAGCAAATTTTATCACAAATTTATGTTGATGTTGAATAATTAGACAAATATATGTGAATTGTGAATTGGTTATGGTGGAATTGAAGGAATTGTGTGAGAAAGTGAAATTGGATTTAGGGATTATTATGTGTTCATATGGAATTGAAAATTAATTGGGGGTTTCTTTATAATTGTAAATGTGCTTGTTTGATTTTTATATGATTATGAATGAATTGTTTGGTTTTGGTGGAATTGGATGAACTTTGGAGAGTAGTGAAATATGATGATATATATGAAATTGGATTTTTGGGTTGTTAGGTGCTAAATTGGTATTGGAGATAAATTTGGGATATTCATAATTGTGAATATGCTTGTTTGATTTCCTACATGAGCATGAATGGATTGATTGGGTGTGTGAAAATTGTTTAAGTTATAGGCTATGCTAGGGAAATGAATTAATCAAATTGGGTTAGGTTAATCTTTGAAAAAAAAAATGGATGAAAATATGTTTGGAGGTTTTATTGGAATTGGAAGTGATTTTTTTGTGAAGTTGAAATTTGTAATTTGGAAGTTGGTAAATGAGTTAGTGGTTAGGAGGTACATTTAATTAAAAGTATAACAGTTTTGAAGAGAATTGATTTAAGGAGGAAATTGGAGCTTTAAACCCCGTTAGTGGTTTAGACAATTGAATTGCTCAGAATGTAAGGTACATAGATACAAGAAAGGCTCATAAGTTTATTAATGCAAATATTAAATTTCCGTTTGAAAACAGAAATTCAATAGGAACGGCTATTCAGGGAAACAAAGAAAATAGAAATTAAAAGCAAACGATCGACCGAGGTACGTTATTGCTTATACCCTTCCAAAATAGTTAAATTTTAATTGTTACGTAAAACGTTATTGTGTTTGTTTTTATTTCGGCCTACAACTCGTTTAGGACCCAAGTAATAGTTAATCGTTAATCGTTAAACGTTAATCGTGAATCGTTAATCGTTAATCGTTCATAAATGTCCGCTAGCGTAATTAACCGTATTAGGCCCTTCCCGATAACCGGGAACTTCAATCGAATTGTTTAATCGAGGCCACGTATTGGGCCTTCCCGATAAACGGGAACTTTAACCGAATCGTTTAATCGAAGCCATGGCTCAAATGCATGTAAATTGGGGTCCTAGTAACGGCCGAAAACTAAAACGTTTGAGAAGTTGAAGATAAAATAGAGGAGTTTACAGGAAACACAAACCGTGCATTTTGCTTAAATGTTAGTCTTAAATGAATTTAAAATCGCGCGCGTGCTCACCGACTCTTCAAAATTATTTTACAATGGCAAGGGTAACGTATTGAGTCAACTCGCTCATTTTATGTTTTATGTTTTATGTTTTAAACTCTTTTAGGGAAAGGGAAGCAACATGTATCTAAACGAGAACTGCAAGAGGAGAAGGAAACAGATGAAAAGAATCCTAAAAAGTTGGTATCGGGCAGTGACTTGCATGCTGTGTTTTGGGTGATTAATGTATTTTGGATTATGTGTTAACCATCGGACGGACTTTTGTACTATCTAAGTTTAAGTATATAATGTATAAACCTTGTGACTGCTTGTGCACGTAGGTAAAATATATATATCAATATGTGGAATGTATAGGTATAGGCCTTGTCTTTACTATAGGAGACGGCGGTAACGCCCGGGTTTATATTAGCTTCCGCTGCCAAATATTTCTTAAATTTGATTGGGTTATGTTACGAAGTGGTTTTATGGATGATTATAAATTGGGGCGTTACAATACCCAAATCACCACTTCTTCATCCCTTCTTGTTAACCGAAATTTCGATATTACTCACTAGACCTAAGTAGCCTAACTCCATATGAATTTTCGGGTTTCCAATTCAGCCTTAAACAACTACCAAATCCCTTCAAAGTTCCTAATTCAACTTTTAACAATTACTAAATTCGTTTAATAGCATAAACATTTGATATTCACAACGAAATTCAGTTGGGTTTCGAAATTACTATTAATTTAGAGTATAAGACCACCCACCTCGAATTAGGGATTGAAGATTGTTGAATTTCATATTAGCCTGAGTTAGTCTCTTACTTTCCTTCCTCTTCCTCTGCTTGCCAGCCCCGGTCTACTTGTTTTGCCGCCTTCCTCTTCATTTGTCGCCTACTTATAATCGCCGGTCGCAGTCTTCGGTTCGCCGGCCGACTCGTCTCGACTTTTGTGCTCGCTTCCTTTCTTTGGGTCTCAATTTCGCCCTCCTTCATACCCTTGCTCCGTTCCTCGCGTTCACTGGTCGCCTTTCCTTCACTCGTCGTTCGGTGCGCCGGCCTCGGCCTCTTCTATGGCTCTTGCTCTCTCTCTCTCTCTCTCTCTCTCTCTCTCTCTCTCTCTCTCTCTCTCTCTCTCTCTCTCTCTCTCTCTCTCTCTCTTTCTTGCCCAATCCTCCCTTTCTCTCGCTTTCCCCGCTCTCGATTCTCGCTCCTTCTTCTTTCCTTATTTTGCTCGCCTTTCCTTTCCCCGAGCCTTCTTTCCTTTTCCCTTTAATCTCATTTCTTTCCTTTTTGGTGTGGCTTCACCGGATAATGCCAACACAACCCAACTTACACTAATCCCCTCTTGGTCTAACCCACATAATATCCTCCTTCGTTATCTCTTTCTCCCTCCCCTTTTGGCTAGGATAATCTCAAGGTAAAGGTAGAAATAGCTAGCGTAAATTATTTTGGGTTTTATTTACTCAATCCGGGTAGGGAGTCGGAGAAAATAACATAATCTGCTAATTATTTATAAAAGAACATAAGATTAAGAACTCGTACTAAATAAAATAATTTACGCATTGATCACTTAATTTAATTTCATCCTATAATTAACCTACTTAAAATATCGGGTCTCACATTAACATGCCGATTGATTTTCTTATTTACAGTTTATAATTAAAAAAACCTTCCTCAAACATTTCACTCGTATTCTTATGCAAAATTTATTCTAATTATTAATTTAAAATATTCCTTTATAAATCTTATAATTAAAGGCCGAGAAGTTCAGGCCTATGTTAGTACACCTTTTTATTATCGTCACCATCATCATGAATCAACAACATATCAAATCATGCATTAGCATTAATAGATCAAGCAAAAAAGCATCATTACTACAACTCCATTAATGTTGGCTTACTAATCATTATCTTCATCAAACGCCACCTCTTTTGTCTTTCCAAACGGTTTAACAATTGAAAGGTCTAAATTATTGATTAGAAATTTATTAAAAGAGGAGAGAAATACGCTATAAAAGGGAGATAGATAGAGTAATTTGATTAACAAATTCTTTTTTAGATAGATTAATCAACAAATTATAATAGAGTAGCTAGATAAATTTACTGTAAATTATTGTTTTTTTCTATTTTTTTTTTGTATCTTTTTTATCTTCTTCTTATATTTTTCCTCTTCTTTGTTTCTTTCATTTTAATTGTAGTATTTGTGTAGATTTTTTTATGTTCATCAAATATTATTCGTTCTGCTATGATTGAAATGTTATTAATTGTTAATTTTTAAGTGTTAGTGGCTCTATAGTTTCTCAAGTATGTTGCTTCACTAATGCTTCTACCTCTATAGGCCCTTTCTTTCTGTTTTTTAAGAAAGTTGCCACTGGTTTTCTTTTCTTTTGGAAATTTACGTAAGTTTAATGTACTTCTCTATACATTTTATGTTAATCGACTTTTTTTTTCTCCTGTTAATACTTTGTTCAAATTTCCCACTTTATGTGGACTTTTTCTCTACATTTTATAAGTGAATTTATTTTGTAAATCAAGTGTTATTTTATGTTTATAATATTATTTTTTTATTTTTTTCTTATTTACTTAATCATTAGTGATATGAAAAAATTATAAATACATAATATAAGTCATAAAGTCCTTTTTTTGGAATGAGGTAAATCTATTTTTATTATCATAGACATTATTTTTCTTTCTATTTGATCATATTTATATCTACCTATTAAAAAATATATTTATTTATTTATTATCTACTTGCATACTCTTATAAATTATATATGTATTTTAAAAATAAATTTATATGATAAATTTAAACAAAAAAGGAAGACAAGGCAAAATATAGAACTTAAAAAATTATAAATAAGTATTTTAAAATAAGTCAATGTAATATTACGATATTCATATGTATCCCATAAGTTTTGAAGGTGTTGATGATAATAATGCTTTGTAATTTAAAGTAACTTTTAATAGTTTGTACTAATTGATATGCTAACATTTCCTTTAGAATACAATTTAAAACTTAATACATGAAACAATTATAATAATTATGATAAAGTATGTAGATTAATATTTGTATTATACATTATACATTGTACATGAAAATAAATATAACATAATATATAATATTCTATTTTCAAAGATGAATATTGGGTTTGAGGTTGCCTCATTGGTTGCTATTGAATGTTATTCATTTGTTAGTTTTTTCCTCTCTTTTGTTTTAATAATGGAGTGTTTATGAATTATTATTAATAAAAACATAAATATTAGAAAATTAATAAGTTAATATTACTCAAACAATGTGAAATAATTCAATATTATAATTTATTATATAATGGTAATACAAGAGTGTTATTATATAATTTATTATATAATATAATTTAATAATTTAAAATTTTATACTATTAGTAATAATTTTTTCAACTAGAATATAATCTTTTTAAAAATTATTTCTTGCTAAAAATAACTGAAAAATTAAGCACACTTATTTTTACGTGTAATTAAATATTAAATTATATTACTTTTTGACGGTCAAGATGCATCTAAATAACTGCTAAACTATATTAATTTATATAATCTAATGAATAGACTTTTTAAAAAAAGATTAGAGGAAAAAAAGATATAATATAATATACATCTTATAATTTTTAAATAAATATTATAAACACATCATAGTACTAATTATACATCGAGTACTAATTTATTATTTATGAGGCCTCGATAAACTTTTTTTAATCATTTATAATATCACAGTGGTAGTAAAATGTTAATAATTTATGCAACATGCATAAAAAGAGCTCACAATAATGACCATTTTTTTTCAAGGAAAACTTATTCGGAAAGATCACAGAGTTCAAGTAACTCATATTTGACTCAACATAATTAACATATATGTATATATGTAAGTATACATGTACGTAGACACATGTACACATGCATAAACGCATCTATAGATGTTATAACTATTGAGTTGTTATGAGCTGTAACAAAATTTTTAATATATATATATATATATATATATATATATATGTATATATATATATCACAATAATGAATATTTGGTGAATAATAAATATTTAAAAATATTTGTATTATTCTCTAATCAATTTAATTTTTATTCGGTTAAAAAATTATATTTTATGAGTAACCACATATATATTATGTAAATATGTTTAACATTTTAGAGTAAAGTAATGAAAAATCGTTTTACGTAACAATTTGCATATCATGAAGGTAGTAGTCCACTTCATAAAAATAGTTGTATTTCTTTTCATATGAATATACAATAAAAAAAATAATAACAATGATTATGACAAAGATGACAAATAGTAGTAGTAGTAATAACAATAACAATAATAATAATAATAATAATAATAATAATAATAATAATAATAATAATAATAATAATAATAATAATAATAATAAGTTGTTATATCTATTATAACATTTATGAGTTATTATAACTTAAATGAGATAAAATGAGATAAAAGATGTTATAAATATCGATATAAATGTCAATTTAAACTTACCCTTAGTCGATAATAAATGAGAAACTCATATATTTAAGAAAAAAAGAAAATCTTGCTAAAACTATTATTATTATTATTATTATTATTATTATTATTATTATTATTATTATTATTATTATAGAAAAGAGGATTGGATCATTACTTTACTACGTATTTTTTAGAAAAGGAGGGAGAGAATTTTTTTCATTTGTAATATCACAGTGGTAGCAAAATGTTAATAATTCGTGCAACATGTATAAGAAAGAGCTCATAATAATGGATCTTCTTTCAAGGAAAACTTATTCGGAGAGATCACAGAGTTCAAGTAACTCATATTTGACTCAACATAATTAATATATATATATATATATATATATATATATATATATATATATATATATATATATATATATATATATTATATATATATTATGTAAGTATACATGTACGGACGCACATGTACACGTGCATAAATGCATCTATATGTATAATTTCTATATATAGTTAAATATTTTGCCTAAATTAAAAAGATTTGTTACCTAAAGTTACTCCTTGGCCTTGGATTTAAGTGTGAATAGATTAATTTTATATTATATTTTACTTATTTCTATTATATTATTTGTAATTTTGATTTGAAACTATTTATATGATCAAATTTAAACAAAAAATTTTAAAAATATTTATCGATTTATACTTTAAATTACCTGTTATGTTTATTTATGTCGTTTATTATATAGGGTCTATTTGAAATGATTATCATAGTAATTGTTATAACTCGTTATGACTAAAATGAATTGAATTGATTAGTTGTTATAATCGTTATAGTTGAAATGAGCTATTATAGATGTTATAACTATTGAGTTGTTATGAGTTATTACAAAATTTTTAATATATCGACATATATATATTACCTCTCTCTCTCTCCTCTTAACTGTTGTCTCTTTTCCTCTCTCAACTCTCTTTAGTCATTCTATTTCCTCAAATCTGCTCTCCCCCCCATCTCTATCCCTCTCCCTCCCCTCCACATCCCAAAAACAAGTCCTTTTCTCCATTACCCTCCCTCTATCTTCAATTATAAAAGAAAAGTTGGGTTGACTCTCATCTCCTTAATTGTAGAGATTAAACTAATTTTCAACCCTTGATCAATATAATTAATCTCAACTGTTAAATTTTTTATTAATTCACCCCCTCTCCCCCTCCCCTTTTAACCGTTGTCTCTCTTCCTCTCTCAATTCTCTTCAGTCGTTCACTCTATTTCCTCAAACCGGCTCCCCCCCAATCTCTACCCCTCTCCCTCCCCTCCACATCTCAAAAACACGCCTCTTTCTCCACTCCCCTCCCTCTATCTCCAATTAACTGTTCCCAATGTCCATGGTATTATTCATTCAAACCCATGTCTGCTTCCATTACCCCCTCTCATCTATGTTGGGAAATTTCAGCGCAAATCCCATAGGGAATTTTTGATTTGGGAATTGAGGCTAATTTCTGCATGTTCTTTATCAATGGCGTGTAATTTAAAGGAAGATGAAGATCTGATGATGTTGATGGTCTAGGTGGGAGATTCATCTTGGTGACAGATACTTCTGACTACATCGGGCTTCTGCTAAGCCATTCACATACTTTCAGGTTAAGAGTTTGATGATAACTATAATTTGAGATTTTGTAGTGTTTGTCTGTTGATTTTTCTTTTTCTTTTTCGTTTCTAATATGGTTGACTTGATATTAGAAGTTTCCCATCCGATTTTTAGTGATTGTTGTTCCTCTCTTTCTGTTTCACATTGGGTTTTCTACGTTTATCTCTCATGTGCTTCTTTTTAGGGCTTTTCATGTATTGGATCTTTCTACCACCAATTTTCATTCTACTTGAATTGTCCCCTTCAGAACCACCTCCTTCAGTTCCCTCAATGATGAGATTGCTCACTATTATCGGTTTGATTTCAAGTATTATTTTGATGACTTCAAAAAGTTCGGTTGATAAGCAGTCTTAGGAAAAACAAGTAAAGATAAACAGAGTTAATTGGGGCTTTTGTGACTTGCAGCTTGCTATTTGGGTTGGAAATTATGGGTGAGGTTTTTCTGCCTTTGTCATTATTTAGTAGAAAAGCTAATCAGGGACGAAGGTTGTTAATAGAGAAAAGGATGGGTACTGATTAAAGATTGAAATTGGATATCTCTATGTAGGAAATTCCCTTCGGTTCGATACACGCTTGGGTTCAATGGCGTCAGACTGACTTCAAGGCAAGTGGTACTGTTTCTTTTCTGCCATTGTATATATTAGTTATGTGTTATCTTCTTAAAAATTGGGAATTAGGGTTCCTATTAATATGAAATCAGGAAAATCTAAGGGGGTAAAAATTGAATCTTCCTCCACTTGATTTGGTTCATATGATTTTGATTTTTAAGTCATTCTTCGTCTAGGTTATTTTAGGGTACTTTAATATTTGGGGATAAGATTTTGATTTGAATTTTTGATTAGATCTGTTTCTTTTACGACCATCAACTTTTGTTAGTTCCTTTAGTAACTATTATACATTATCCCTTTTTTTCTATAAAGCTTCGAACAAGGGTGGTGTTTGAGAAATGGATATAGGTAGGGGTTGGTGGGGGGGACAGTGGCAGTGGGATCATTGGGAGAATTGATATTTGTAGCAGTAGAACTTGAGATGGAGAATTTTATCAAATATGGCACATGTGAATTGGTTATGGTGTGAGATATGATAGTGATGTTTCTTAACTTATAGTGGGAGTTCTTACTATAAAGTGTTTTCATTTCTTCTATTTTTCATTTCTTCTATATTTTCTCTTGAATTCTAGATTTGTATTTTCATAAACTTTAAATTTTTTAAGTGGTAAATGGATGTTGGATAAGTCATGTTGACATGTAATTAGTTGGATATAGAATCAAGATGATGCTCTTGTGACACGCCTATCCCCAACAATCGATCTTAGACAGGCGTTTGAGTTAGATGGAAAAGCATTCGACTATGAAGCAAGTTGTAAACCAAGAATGTTAAATAGGAGTACTGCTTTTACTCCATTCATATTTCGATTAAGATTTTGAAATGTGCTTCATTTGCTTTTAGAGGAAATTGTTGACATAGTATTCAGCATTGTATATTTTGTTGATTATTGTAATTTGTTTATCTTTTCAAAAAAACTATATAAAATCTCATTTGTTTAAATAGTAAATTCACATTATGGGATTATTTTGTTAAGAAAGATACTACCATATAAGTTTACAATGTACATTTTTGATAAATTATTATGTTACAATGTATATAAAGTTAATCTGATGAGATAGGTCGATAGATATTCCTCAAATAATTATTTGTTCTTTTTTGATCTTTTAGCTTCTATTTACTAAAGTCGACCAATTGCGGCCTATAAGAGCTTATAATTTTCCACCTACAAAGTCAATATAGAGGCAATGTGCGGGTCGTAACTAGTTTTAGAGTATTTTAAAAAAGGAATGATGATATATTGCTAAATGTATAATTAAAAAATTATTTGTCAAGTTCTCTCTCTTTTTGCATTTTACAACTTATAAATGTGAGGTTATAATTGATGATGAGAGAAAAAGTTTAAGGTTTGGGATAATTTTGATAAGGTCATTATCACAATTAGTCATTGTTCAAGTGTATGAGATTCTTTTTTATGTTTAAGCATATTTTTATTAATTTATTACTTTTCTCCCCATTATGTAAGTTATGTCAGTGAATTATTATTTGTATTGATAAATTAATATTACTCTTCAATATCTATATCAGTTTTATTAGGGTTAGTTTATCACTTTTCGTAATAGATGAATTAGCCTCCGGTTCGTTCCGCCATCAAAACAAAATACTCATAATTATATATATATATTCTTAATTTCCAACCTGCTTACATGTTAGCACTACTAATGCATTGTAATGATTTTATAATGCATTAATTCTATTTGGTTACTTTTTATTCGTATGCATTATGTGTAAATTAAAACTAATTTTAAAAGAATTAATTTTAACTATTATAGTTTTAATCATATTTACTATGTTTTATTACTATTAATTATGCAAGATTATATTATTGTCCATCTTTTATTATTGCAATTATTACGTGCATTGTCTATAAATCCAAGCTAGTTTTTATAAAATAAAATTTATGAGCCATATAAAATAAAGTCTTAATTAAAATAATTTTTTAAAAAATTTAATAAATGTTTAAATAACATTAATTACTTTAGATAATAATGAAAATTTTCATAAAATAAAATTTATGAGTCATATATAAAATAAAAAATCTTCATTAAAATAAATTTTTTGAAAAATTAATTATAATAAATATTTGAATAACATTTACTACTTAAAATAATAATGATAAATTATATATAAAATAAAAACTCTTAATAATTAGAAGTATTAAAGAGCTATCCAAAAATAGAAGTATTAAAAGACCCATATAAGTGTAATTTTCAAGCTAAACCCCGACTTAACTCCCTCCCCCTCATTCTCGTCATTGCCTCCTTGCTCTAGGCGGTCCCGCCCTCCCTCATTCATGCCTCTCTCGGTTTCGCTCCAGGCTCCTCTCGGTTATCCTGGCTCTCATTCTCCATCTTCCTCACCGCTTGTTCTTGCTCTTGCTCTTCGGCTCCCTCTTGCTCTCGGCTACCTCTCTGTCGTTGCTCGGACTCTCTCTCTCCCATACTCAATCTTCATATTCCTTGCTCGGCTCGTTCTTTCTCTTGCTCTCCAGTCGCCTCTCGTCTCCGGCTCCTCTCGCTTCCGACTCTCGCTCCGCCATTGTTGGGCTATTTCTTTACGGCTCTCACTCTTCATCTTTCTCTCTGTCTCGTTCTTGCTCTTGCAATCCAACCCGCTTTTGCTATCCTGGATCCCTCACACTATCTCCATCGTTTTTAGGTATGTTCAATTGGATCCGAAAATGTCGTTTCTCTGTTCATCGTTTTTCGGTATGTTCAATTGCATTTATGTATTATGTTTCGAGAGGAAAGGCTCGGATGTATGTAATAATGTGGGGAGCCCATAACATCTACAATCCCAAATGCTCAAGCTCTACGCCTCTGCTCTCAAAAGAGATTTCATTCTCCATCTCCCGTATTCTGTCCTACTAGGTTTCTCTTAGCGCCGGCAAAATCCGTTCGACCCGAAAAAAACTCGGGTCCAATCACAAATGTTTGTCCGAATTTTAAATTCGGACAATCGGTCATGTCCAAATTAAAATTCGGTCGGGTTCGGGTTTGGCAATTCGGGTTCGAGTTGTCCGAATTTTGTGACTTATTCGGATTCGGACAAAATCGGACAATCGGACAATCGGGTTTAGACATTCGTTCATTCGGGTTTAGGTATAATTTAGTCCAAAATTTACAAAATTTTCAATAAAATATTCGGACATTCGGGTTCGAACATCGGAAATTTGAGTTCGGGTTCGGTCACATACATAATTTCGACTCAATTTTCAAAAGTTCATATCAAAAATTCGGACATACGGACATTCGAGTTAGGACAGGGGTTCGGGTTGGGTTCGGGTTTGGTCAAGGCGTCCGAATCCGTAATTTAGACAGGGTCCGGGTATGGTGTTTTTGTCCGATTGTCCGAATTGTCCGAACCCGAATTGACCCGAATCCGATTTTTTGACATCGCTAGTTTCTCTCTCTTTATCCATTGATTATATGGTATTTTACTTTTGTAAATTGTAAGTTTGGATAAAGTTAGATGTGTGCTCGAATTGTGAATTTTGCTATGTAAATGAAGGATAGAAGATTCTGTCGAATTATGCTTAGGTGCTTGAACTTCTATATCTCATTTACGGATTATAAACGAAAAAAATCCATTTACAAAGTTCTTTTAAGCTTAAAACAAAACACAAAAATAACTAACGGGAATTGGTAACCAAATCAAAACAAAGAATAAAAAGAAACCGATGACCGAATGAAAGAAATTTACCCGACGGTATCGGAGCAACAACAATGTTGAGCGACTCGATTCTTCCATCCGTCACTTCGAGCCGTCGTAGGAAGATATTTGCATAGGATTGAATCTGAATACAATTAGAATTTAGAGAAAGAGAGAGCATAGAGGGTAGGGTGGGAGAAATGGAGTAATTGAAGTTGGAGACAATGAAACTAACGTGAGAGATGAAGAGAGGGAGGGGAGGGAGGGGAGAGAAAGAAAAAGTAAAATAATTGATAAATATTATAATTATAATTTTATGCTTATAATTTAAACTAATAAACGGATAAATATGGCAACTCAAAATTTATCCAGGAACCATGTTCCCTTTATATATGAGATACATTATTATAGAAAAGAGGATTGGATCATTATTTACTACGTATTTTTTAAAAAAGGAAGGAAAGAGTTAGACAAAAAAAAACTAGTAGGTAACTTAAATTTTAGGTCATCTATTTTTAGACTTAGAGTTATCAAAAATTAAATTAAGGCGCTTTAAATAATTGGGCCAACTATTTCCGAGGTCCAATTCCGGGCTCGAGCTTCGCTTTTCCGACTGTTTGAGTTGAACTTCCCGTATTACCCTTATTGCAACGGTCATGTTATTTCTTCTCTCCTTCTATATAGCTTGCCTCCTTCTTCGTTATCCCCCTCAACCTCCATCTCCATGAGTTTTGTCCTTCAATTTTCTCTCTCCTCTGTTTTTCCATCTTCGGTTTGAAGAAGAAGGCGTACTTGAAGCTTAGTTTGTGAAACTTGGTACTTTCACTTCCTTCTTCACCATTGTCGTCCCTTCCTCTCGTTTCTTTATCCCTAATTAATTTTCACTCCTTTGCAAAAGGAGCAACCCTTATTCATTGCTATTGTTGTATTTCTTCCCCTATTGTGTGGTATCCACTTATTTGTTTGTGGAATTTCACAATTTGGAAAAATTTTCCGATTTTTGGGCTTGAGGATTGTGGGGGTTTTTTTTTTCTCGTGGCGGTTGGTAACAATGGAAGGCATATCATCTTCAAGGAGCAATGCATATAATCGGAACAATGATGAGTTATGCCCAAGATGCCATTTGGTGGGAAAAAGAAGGGTTTCACATTCGAGGGAAAACCCATGAAGGGAATAATTGAAGTGCATAAGATGTAAAAAGTTCATCAAATGGGTAGATCCAAATATTGCTCGAGTGTAAGAGGACTATTATTAGCTTGCTGAGTGAAATTAAGAACGAGTTGCAACAACTAAGAATCATGTACAAGTTGATCGAGAAGGGTTTAAGCATTGTTATCATGTTATTAATTGGACTGATTGTAGTTGTTGGATTTATCCTTGTTGTTTAATTGTTATGATAAGGAAATTTATGATATTGGTGATTATGTTCTGTTTATTAAAATTGGCGACCTTTGTTATTGATATGTTAGAATTGGCTCTTGTCAACTACACTTTGTATATTTTGGCTCTTGTCAACTACACTTTGAATGAAAAGAAAATTTAATTAGTGTTGCAACACCAAAATAAGGTAAAATCTGTTTGTGAACACAATAGAACCTACAAAGTAGTTCATCACATAGTCTTCCAACAACAAATTACAACACCAAGAAGAATAAAAAACATTGTCTTAATGACATAATATTCCCACAAATTTGAGTACATAATCTTCCAACAAAATAGATCAAGATGTAAACTAAAATGCACTTCCACTTTTGATGAGTCGAGGACTTGATAATGGATCGGAGGTAGATGGAGGAGATATAGGGGGAACAAAGGCAAAGGGAGGAGATGTAGGGGAGCAGAAGTAGAGGGAGCAGTTGCAGAAGGAGCAGATGGAGACTGCATATTCATTGCCTTGCCACGAGCTTTGGATGACTTTCCCTTGGCTTGAGTAGAAGTAGAGGGAGCAGAGGTAGAAGGAGGAAGAGTTGTGCTTGTCCGGGTTTTCCTTGGCCTCGCCACGAGGTTTTGGCTCCTTATTTTTGGGTTGCCTTTTTCTATTCCTCAATAATCTTCCAAATTTATCCCTTGGCTTCCCACAAGTACGAGAATTGTGTCCAAACCTAAAGCATTTAGTACACTCGTGTAGCAAAGTCGAGTAAAAAAATTAATATTTGCAGCTATGAAACACTTATGAAAGGGAAAAACATGAAGTTTACTTGGTGGTGCCGGACCCTTGCACTTTATGTGAGAGTTGGAAATCATGCACAAGATATGGTTATGTCTCTCTTCTCTTGTGTTCTCGCTCGCTCGCCGAGCTTAACTTGACGTTGAGGGGGATCTAACTCAGGCGGGTCCCTATCTTCCAACATAGAAGGATCAACAATAGAATGAATGATGTGGTTGTAGAGGTTTTTGTATGTTTCTATACTATAACGAGTCCTCCACATAATCATCTAACGAGTGTTTCATCCTTGCAATTCATCTTGTTGCATGTTTACAAGGGATTCCTTTATGCTTGCCACTTTTTATAGTCACAGAACTTATCATTCAACCTAACTATGAAGTTGGTTTGTCCTTCTTTTACATCAAATTCTCCATTTCCTACATGAAGTATGCTTGAACAATTCCTAATATCCACCTCTACCTCTCTCAACACAAGACACCAGTTTACCTTGCCAACTTTGTGCCTTTTCATACCTCGTCACAAACGTATGACCAATTAACTTCCTGATTTCCTCAAGCATGGACAGACAAGGCAGTCCTCTAAACTTCATAATGGCATGATTAAAACTCTCTAAGAAGTTATTAGTATTATCCTCACACTTCAAGTTCACATCAAACTTAAATCTAGCCCATAACTCTAATGGCTCACTGTCTCTAAGCCAATGGTATGCAACTAGATCTTGCTTCTTAATTTTTCCATGGCTTTTAGATGCACAAAAGGGGCATAGGCATTTGCAGCAATATAAAAGTATGCATGGAACCAAGCACCTATAGAAAGGAAGTAAATTTCTTAAAGTTATGTCAAAGTATACAAATACCAAGCACTTATAGAAAGGAAACGAAGAATAAATTATGCAAATATTGCAAGGATGAAACATTATGCAAACTTTTGAGTGAAATGGACAGACAAATAAGGCATACATTAATGTAAATACCGCAAAATTATAAGACATACATCTTATATGTATGCATAAAATAAGTTATAGTAAATACTGCAAACTTATAAGGCATACATAAAATAAGTTTCATCAATCACAACAAACTTAAGAGTTAAATGGACATAAAAGTATGCTAATGGAAAGTGAAGCGATGAAGAGAAGTTAGAAAAGTATAATGCAAACTTACATGTAAAAATTGTTACTTACCAGGAAAAAGTGAAGAGAAGTTCTTAAAGTAATGGATAATGCATATCCTCCTTGAAGTAGTTGGCATGACTTTTTCCAATGCATTTACAAGCTCCTAATACACCAACATATATAAAATGAGATATTAACATTTACCTTCCTCGAGGTATTTGGAAATCATTTTTACATCCTCCATGTATTGGTATATATTTTTACCCACCCCGACCGGAGTAGTTAATATTTGAGTTATACATTGACCATTGTTCTTAATAATAGAAAACATCCAAATCCGGTGAGTGTGCTCGACGTGGCATAAGAAAATGAGGTAAAGTACCAAAATTGCCCTCTTTGCACTAAAGCGCCAATAACTAATGAGAGGTAGCATAATCATTTTATTTTAAAAATTAGGGACAAACTTGTCCTTTTACATTTTCGATTAGCCTCCTACCGTTTTTTTATCTTAAATATTTTTTATCTCTAAACCTAGAGTGGGTAAAAATATATACCAATACCTGGAGGGTGTAAAAATGATTTCCAAATACCTCGAGGGAGGTAAATGTTAATATCTCTATATAAAATTAATGAACTTAAAAGAATTATGAATAAAAATAAAATGATATGATTAATTAAAAAAATTGAACTATGTAATAAATTTGAACTTACCTTGTGCACTGTCCGACATTATTGTATATCTAGATTGATCCTCAACCGCATCAAGTGCCCTTTTAAAGTTAGTCAAGAAGAAACCCCGTTCTTCTTCATTCTCAATCTCAACCACTGCATATGCTAATGGAAACCGACCATTGCTTCCATCTAAAGTCATTGCAGTAAGGAGTACTCCCTATAAACTCCGTTAAGGTGAGTGGCATCTATCCCAATAAAGGCCTACGTGAATCGCTTGAATGCGGTGATAGCGGGACCAACACAAATGAGCATGTGTTTGAAAACATGATTTTTACCAGGACCTTACTCCAACCAACTTATGACACAAATAGATCCCGGGTTTTTTGCCTTGAACTCTTCATCATATTTAGGCAAATACTTGTACCCCTCTTCATGTTTCCCTTCAACGAGTTGCCCTTAACAATTTTCTTTCCCTTCAACAAATGTAGTTTGACACAAATGTCAAATACTTGTTCATGATGATTGACTCGCATTTCCTTGACATCCAATTTTGGAGAAACAATGAAATAATGCAAGAGTTTTTGAGCAACCCGAGGTGAGTTTGCCATCTTATTTCTCTCGGGCCTCTCACACACATGCCTCCCAATGTGTGATTTCACCATCCGGGTAGTCCTACCAACAAGGACACCTGCAGTGAATCCTCCAAGTACACCTTGAATCCTCACATCTCTGTGTGTACCTAGTCTCCTCATTTTCTCTTTCTTCATTATGAATCCCTCTACAATGCAACTCTCTCTCATAATTGCAAGTAAGTCTTCCTTACAACTAAAAATATGATCTCGCCATCAAACTTATCCTCCCATCCCTATTCCTCTTCCACAAACACCCTTGCCCTATTATCTTAACCATTTTATTAACAACTAAGGTCCTATCTTTAGGATTGTCAATGATTTTGGCACCCACTTGCATCGTCTTTTCATTTTCTAACTCTAAGTCCGACATTATTGAACTTAAAAGAATTATGAATAAAAATAAAATGATATGATTAATTAAAAAAATTGAACTATGTAATAAATTTGAACTTACCTTGTGCCTGTCGACATTATTGTATATCTAGATTGATCCTCAACTGCATCAAGTGCCCTTTTAAAGTTAGTCAAGAAGAAACCCCGTTCTTCTTCATTCTCAATCTCAACCACTCGCATATGCTAATGGAAACCGACCATTGCTTCCATCTAAAGTCATTGCGAGTAAGGAGTACTCCCCTATAAACTCCGTTAAGGTGAGTGGCATCTATCCCAATAAAGGCCTACGGAATCGCTTGAATGCGGTGATAGCAGGACCAACACAAATGAGCATGTGTTTGAAAACATGATTTTTACCAGGACCTTACTCCAACCAACTTATGACACAAATAGATCCTGGGTTTTTTGCCTTGAACTCTTCATCATATTTAGGCAAATACTTGTACCCCTCTTCATGTTTCCCTTCAACAGTTGCCCTTAACAATCTTCTTTCCCTTCAACAAATGTAGTTTGACACAAATGTCAAATACTTGTTCATGATGATTGACTGCATTTCCTTGACATCCAATTTTGGAGAAACAATGAAATAATGCAAGAGTTTTTGAGCAACCCGAGGTGAGTTTGCCATCTTATTTCTCTCGGGCCTCTCACACACATGCCTCCCAATGTGTGATTTCACCATCCAGGTAGTCCTACCAACAAGGACACTGCAGTGAATCCTCCAAGTACACCTTGAATCCTCACATCTCTGTGTGTACCTAGTCTCCTCATTTTCTCTTTCTTCATTATGAATCCCTCTACAATGCAACTCTCTCTCATAATTGCAAGTAAGTCTTCCTTACAACTAAAAATATGATCTCGCCATCAAACTTATCCTCCCATCCCTATTCCTCTTCCACAAACACCCTTGCCCTATTATCTTAACCATTTTATTAACAACTAAGGTCCTATCTTTAGGATTGTCAATGATTTTGGCACCCACTTGCATCGTCTTTTCATTTTCTAACTCTAAGTCCGACATTATTGAACTTAAAAGAATTATGAATAAAAATAAAATGATATGATTAATTAAAAAAATTGAACTATGTAATAAATTTGAACTTACCTTGTGCCTGCTCGACATTATTGTATATCTAGATTGATCCTCAACCGCATCAAGTGCCCTTTTAAAGTTAGTCAAGAAGAAACCCCGTTCTTCTTCATTCTCAATCTCAACCACTTGCATATGCTAATGGAAACCGACCATTGCTTCCATCTAAAGTCATTGCGAGTAAGGAGTACTCCCTATAAACTCCGTTAAGGTGAGTGGCATCTATCCCAATAAAGGCCTACGAGAATCGCTTGAATGCGGTGATAGCGGGACCAACACAAATGAGCATGTGTTTGAAAACATGATTTTTACCAGGACCTTACTCCAACCAACTTATGACACAAACAGATCCCGGGTTTTTTTGCCTTGAACTCTTCATCATATTTAGGCAAATACTTGTACCCCTCTTCATGTTTCCCTTCAACAGCTTGCCCTTAACAATCTTCTTTCCCTTCAACAAATGTAGTTTGACACAAATGTCAAATACTTGTTCATGATGATTGATTGCATTTCCTTGACATCCAATTTTGGAGAAACAATGAAATAATGCAAGAGTTTTTGAGCAACCCGAGGTGAGTTTGCCATCTTATTTCTCTCGGGCCTCTCACACACATGCCTCCCAATGTGTGATTTCACCATCCGGGTAGTCCTACCAACAAGGACACCTGCAGTGAATCCTCCAAGTACACCTTGAATCCTCACATCTCTATGTGTACCTAGTCTCCTCATTTTTCTCTTTCTTCATTATGAATCCCTCTACAATGCAACTCTCTCTCATAATTGCAAGTAAGTCTTCCTTACAACTAAAAATATGATCTCGCCATCAAACTTATCCTCCCATCCCTATTCCTCTTCCACAAACACCCTTGCCCTATTATCTTAACCATTTTATTAACAACTAAGGTCCTATCTTTAGGATTGTCAATGATTTTGGCACCCACTTGCATCGTCTTTTCATTTTCTAACTCTAAGTCCGACATTATTGAACTTAAAAGAATTATGAATAAAAATAAAATGATATGATTAATTAAAAAAATTGAACTATGTAATAAATTTGAACTTACCTTGTGCCTGTCTCGACATTATTGTATATCTAGATTGATCCTCAACTGCATCAAGTGCCCTTTTAAAGTTAGTCAAGAAGAAACCCCGTTCTTCTTCATTCTCAATCTCAACCACTCGCATATGCTAATGGAAACCGACCATTGCTTCCATCTAAAGTCATTGCGAGTAAGGAGTACTCCCTATAAACTCCGTTAAGGTGAGTGGCATCTATCCCAATAAAGGCCTACGGAATCGCTTGAATGCAGTGATAGCAGGACCAACACAAATGAGCATGTGTTTGAAAACATGATTTTTACCAGGACCTTACTCCAACCAACTTATGACACAAACAGATCCTGGGTTTTTTGCCTTGAACTCTTCATCATATTTAGGCAAATACTTGTACCCCTCTTCATGTTTCCCTTCAACAGTTGCCCTTAACAATCTTCTTTCCCTTCAACAAATGTAGTTTGACACAAATGTCAAATACTTGTTCATGATGATTGACTGCATTTCCTTGACATCCAATTTTGGAGAAACAATGAAATAATGCAAGAGTTTTTGAGCAACCCGAGGTGAGTTTGCCATCTTATTTCTCTCAGGCCTCTCACACACATGCCTCCCAATGTGTGATTTCACCATCCGGGTAGTCCTACCAACAAGGACACTGCAGTGAATCCTCCAAGTACACCTTGAATCCTCACATCTCTATGTGTACCTAGTCTCCTCATTTTTCTCTTTCTTCATTATGAATCCCTCTACAATGCAACTCTCTCTCATAATTGCAAGTAAGTCTTCCTTACAACTAAAAATATGATCCGCCATCAAACTTATCCTCCCATCCCTATTCCTCTTCCACAAACACCCTTGCCCTATTATCTTAACCATTTTATTAACAACTAAGGTCCTATCTTTAGGATTGTCAATGATTTTGGCACCCACTTGCATCGTCTTTTCATTTTCTAACTCTAAGTCTTCCTCTCGAATCACTAGAAAATATCTCTTCATCCAGAGATTCCTCCTTTGACTCATCCACACCGCCACCGATGCTCGGAATCCTCATCATCACTATCATCGGAAGATGAACAATTATCCCTAAGCACTGCAACTTGATCCCCATCACCAACAATTTGAACCTCAATTTCATTACCACCATCCCACTCATTTTCACCATCCCACCGAGGCACTTTTGACAAGTGACGTCACATCAAAATCATCTAACTCTTCCGGTCCAAGCACGGGGTAATAGTTAGCAGCGACCTTGTACTTAGGTTTGGGAGAGGCGGTTTTGGCTTGGGTTAACTTTGGCCGTGGTTTGTTTGTCTTATCGATGGGTTATACGGGGTTTGACCGAGTAGTTGAGGATCTTGTATGTGGTTTGGTTGGGCTAACGATAGGCGTGATATGGTGGAGTTAATTCTCACTTTTTCCTCGATTAAAAAGGTTATTTTTAGACTTTTCACAACTCCGTTCAAGATTAGACCTAAAATTGAACCCGAAAGTAGTTAACCCAATTATTTAAGGCGCCTTCATTTAATTTTTGATAACTTTGGATTCAAAAATAGGTGACCTAAAATTTAAGATACCTACTATTTTTTTTTTTTTTTTGAGAGTTAGACGGCTAGACGGGTGAAGAAAAAAATTAGCAAAAGTCTGCGGGCATGCAAAGGTAAACACTCATCAAAGGACCACCAGGCAATCGATGGCGGCGATGATGAACAACCCTAAGAAAGAAGCAGCAAACGAACAACACAAAAGCGAAACCGCTTCCCCTCTCTCTCTTCTTGCTTCCCCCGCTGTGACTCTCTCTCTTCCCAAGGTGGTGAGCAAATGGGATGGAGGTGGGTGGGTGTGAGTGAGGGCGAAGAGAGAGAGATTGGGGAAGGCATGAGCGCAGCTGCTGCAACGTGGCGTGATCTAATTGGCTGGAGGATTGTCCCGTCTTTCTCTCTCCAGACCAAACACAACACAACGCCCCCTGCCATGTCAGATTGATAGAGAGAGAAAGAGAGAGAGAGAGAGAGAGCCCCGGCGAATCCGTGTTGTGTGCCCATATCCCTCTCCCGTTCTCTCTCTAAAATTCTCTCACTATTTATACAATTGTCCTCTCCCCGCTCCTCTTTCTATTTCTCGGTTCTCACACCTGTCCATTGCCTCTCTCGCATGCCCTAATCTCTCTCTCTCTTTCTCGTCCCTCCCCGAATCCCTCCTCTCACTATTCTAACACAATCATTCAACAAATATCCCCATTTCAATTCTTTCGAAGATTTCGGGTAAGCTTCTTCTTCTGCTGTTTCTTTTTGCTTTGTTTCTTGTTTGGTGAGCCCGTAGATATGGAAGATTTCATCTGGGGGTTTTGCTTGTAGGTCTTTTCACTTGATTATTATTGTGAACCGGGCAGTTGGTTTTCACGTCTATTATAATTGGTATTTGTTTAGTGCTAAACCCTTTTTTTTCTGTTGAATTTTCGCTACCAATTCTTGGAGTTAAACTAGATTTCGGAATTAGTGATTGCTGAAATTGGGGGTTTTGGACGTATTAGCAAATTTTACAGGTGTATATTCTGATGGCTGCTTCATTGGGTGTTAATGACAAATGATGTGCTTAATTTTGGAAGCGATCTCTAGCACTGTGGAAAATGTAGGTGCATCTGATTTGAGAGTGGAATTTGTCTTTGGTAGTTTTTCTCTGCTCTACTGGGATTGGAGCATTTACTATGCTGGGGTGTCACGTGAAAGAGTGATTCTTGGGCTGGCTTTTCTTTTGATTTGAATTTTGAGAAGTAAGATTATATCTGTGGCTTTTGGTGGGGTTGTAGTGATATTACTATTAAAAGATGTAAATCATGGAAACTCCTGCGTCGTTTGAATTACATTGGTTATGCTGGTTGCGTTGTTCTGCTAATAAGCTGTTATTAGTTTCATTTTGCTCTTATAATCTTCAGCTATACGGTCTTATTTACGCCTTCTCAATTAATGGAAATGTTAATTACATTCTATACTCCTGTTTGTGCTTATGTTCTGTATTTTAATCTTTTCAGCTACATTCTTGCTATTGGAATAACTGTAATTGTCGGACTTCACAGTATAAGCTTGGAAGTAGTCTCTGTTATCAGTTCTTGTAAGTGTTTGTTTGGTAAGTTATTTTCCTTTAACTCTAGATTTGCACAAGCCCAAGATTGGTTTCTGGTGTATGTTACTGTGGTTAAAGATGTGCCAAGCTTTGCATCCCTTCTTTTTAGCTAAGATGGACCCGTGGGAAGCCTAATATGTTAAGTGCAGATTACTCTATAAGACAGAAAAATCTCAATGGCTGACACGTTCTATTCTGTTTTTTATGTTTCTCTGCTTTTCCTTGCCCCTTATTGCTGGTTGCCATTCTGGTTTAGGAGTAGTTCAAGAAAGTGAAATACTGGTGGTATGTGATAGCTTGTTCTTTGACTAGTTGAGATATGGAACATGTATACTTCTGCTGTATTTTTCTTTCGTAGCTCTTTTCTTCCTATTTCCCTGCATTTCAGCTCCCTATTTGCTGGAAGAGTGGAGAAAGGGAGAAAAGGAAACCTTTTGACTATAGTTGAGTATGTGACTTGAGTCTGTGATCATGGTTGTTACCTTTTTAAGGTTGTGGATAGAATGTTGTAATAGTTGCGTATTATTTCTTTAACATGCTGTAGGTATCTTCTCAGAAATTTTCCGTTCATGTTTCTAATCATGTGAATCTCTTCTTCATAATTGCAGCAGGCAGCTATTTGCCGACGCAATAGACCCTGTTAAATTTCAAATTAATTCCCTGTACTGCTTGTATAAATGCTACAATTAGGGCTTGAAGATGAAGGAAAAGATTCAAACACCTAGTAACATGATTAGTAGAAACTGGGTGTTAAAACGCAAGCGTAAAAAGCTTCTATGTGGATCAGATGTGTCGGTTAGCAGGGACAAGGATGATGATATGACATCTGAATCTGCTGGGCAACCTTCTTCGTCTAATGATTTGCAGAATGCTGAACGGAAATTTGACCATTTGACATCAAAAAGGAAAGGAAATGATGGGGTAAACCTCATATTTATATAGCATTGATTGCTGTCTACTGTTTTAGCCCTACCCATGCAGTCTCTCTTTAACAGTCATTATGTAAAAGTTACTTTTAACTTGTGATGCATACTTCCACTGGAGAGAACTTCACGTTCTGATGCTGCTGTTCATTGTTGTTCTAAGAATATTCCTTGCTACCGACAAAGTGTTGGATGAGATGGTAGTGGTCTTATCTCGGTAAGAATGAGAACACGTTCTGATGCTGCTGTAAAATTTGAATCCTTCGAAGCACACTTGTTGGGAGGGTTTTACCTTAAACGTGCGCCTAAAAGGGATTATACCCATCTTCAAGTAAAAAAAAAAAAAAAACAATACTCCTTGCTGCTCGCTACGACTGTTTTTATTACCTATTCGCTATTCCAATTTTGTTTTGAACTGATCAGCATTTAGCATAATTTCTCATGCTTTGGGTCTTTGCCATGCATTTTTCTATGAAGTACTACTTCATTTGCTTTCATTTTTGCTACTTGGCTTTATACCATCTCTGCTTAGATTGATTTTAGTGACTTTAAATACTGCCTCTTTTAGGCAGGTTTATTTTTTAATTTTTTTTTGATTGGGGGGCTTGGAGGACTGTCGACATGCCAACGGGTCTTTGCGGTTGAGTTCATTTTTGGATTGGGTCGGGATGATCATGGACTACAGAGGTTGGATTAGTTTCGGTTCTTCTGTGGGGATTCTGTTAGTTTATCCATTGGGCCTGTTAAAAATTTAAGCAATGTGGACTAGGTTATGTTTTAGTTGGTTTGGATGGGATTTGATCTATTTGGCTAGGCACAGGGTAGAGAGTTAGAGACTGGTATGGGAAGGTAAATCTCTTGCCTTTCAGAAGCGGCTTGTTCTTATATGTTAGTTTGAGAATAATGCACAACTTCTCACCTTTCCTCAATAAATGTTCAGAGAAGCATATGTTGAATGTTTTGAGTTTTGACTTTGATGGCCATGCAAGGGTTTGACGTGCTCATTTGTCTTGGTTTCTGTTTGCTTCCTGGAGAGAACCTGTACTTCTGTTGTTCTGTATTATAGTGGACTATGAAATGACAATACTCTAATATGTAAAGTTTTTATGACATTTAATCTGATAATTGGGCTGTAACTGCTGTTGAGTTATATTATTTTTTCTGAAAGTGATTTATACTCTTTCCACGCAGTACTATTATGAATGTGTGGTCTGTGATCTCGGAGGGAACTTGCTATGCTGCGAAAGCTGTCCAAAAACATACCATATTGAATGTCTTGATCCGCCTCTTAAGGTACTTATAATTAATTAGTCACATGCTATCAAAATTTTCTTGTTCAATGCATAATAATTGTTGCTCTTTTATTCTGTCACTGCCTCCCTCTGGGGTGTGCTCTATCTCACCTGGATTTCCTATCTTCAGCGTATTCCCAATGGAAAGTGGGAATGTCCCTCTTGTGTGCAGAAAAAGAATCCGTTAGATCCTATCAACCACCAAGACTTGCCAATAAAACGAGCAAGAACAAAGAATACTATTGAGAATTTGAAATCTGGAGGCAAGATATCAAGTGCTCTCAAAGTGTCCCAGTTTTTGGGGAGCTCCATTGGCAAGCAAAGGTCATCCAATAAAAGAAAATTTGGGCCATCTGACAGAGTTTCGTCTCTAAAGAAGGCAGAATCTTCAGGAAATGATGTTTCTTGTCGCAGAAAGTTTCGGCAATTGTCTCAGGATGGCTCTGTAGATGTGTCTTCTCCATGTGAGAGGGAAGCTGATGAAAGAAAGCCTCGTACTAATCCCAGAGAAATTGAAAAGATGTCGGATTCGTCAGCAGCTGAAAGAAGGTCAATGTGTCCAGTGGGTAATGCATTGTCTCCTCTAAGTGATACTAATCTAGAGCTGAATGGTGAAACTGCTGAGGAAAAGCCTTCTTCCTCAAATAAGTTTCTATCTGATGGGACGAATTCTGCACCTATATTAAGAGTTTCCACTGAAGCTCGTAAAAGAAAACATAAACCTAACAAAGATGGGAACAAAAAAAGGTCTAGGATGTCCATTGGGGAGTCTGCAGCAAGAAGTGCTCAGAGGAACAAGGGAAAAGCGCATGATCCATGTCCGAAGATTAATAAGCCACAGAGAAAGCGTAGCTCTGTTCATAAGAAAGGTTCCGCTTCACAGGAGAATGCTGTGTCTGAAAGGGCCGAGAATCAGTCACTAGAGGTATCATGATAGTCATCCATATTTTGGTATTGATTTTATTTATTTTGTGTGATCTATTCAGTATTTAGAATTCTATATAGATCAAAAATTTTGAGGCACAACCATTGCCACCTAGTAAGGGCACCGTCAAAAGGCACGACAAAAGTAAGGTGTACAATTCCCTTATATAGTAGAGAGGCTCTTTTTGTGGGTCCCAACGGTGAGAATGTGGTTACTTATTTAGAATTATTTTTTTCAATTGCCTTAAAGGCGTCTTTTTATTAATAAGGAACTAAAGAACTTCGACAGCTTCAATCTTAACTTCTTTGTCAAGTTGGTTGTAGGGTCTGCTCTGTTGGGCTCGAGGTTCTCATCTTTGTTTTCTTACCCTTGTAGAAAAAATGATTCTGGAATCTGATATGCCCATGATTTCAGCATTGTGATGTATGTTGTTTATTATGATTCATTAGCTTTTCTGTTGGGGAAAGAAGTTTTTAAATTTACGTACGCAGTGCAAATTTCTCATTTATGTCTATGCACTTCCATGCAATTATGCTTATATATTTCTATATCTGTAACTATTGGTAGTTATCATTTCCTATCTTTATTTAGGTTTCAAGTTGATAGTAGTCTAATGGCAAGGTGCAAAAATCAGCCATCGCATTTGTCGTTGTTGATTGATTTTTACTTGCTGTACTGATCTTTCTTTCCTGATGTATGTTCCACCAATAATTAATAGAAGGGAGAGTAGTCCTAAAACAGCCAAGTCAGAGGAAGATTGGCATGTTGAGTTAAATGGGACACAGGCAGAAGTCAGTAAGAGTTTGCTTGTGCAGTCATAATGAGCTTATTATGCCATATGTTTTTATATAGATGGTACAAAAATAATAGTATTAATCATAATGTACACTGCTTAACAAGGCAAGGAATATCCAGAAAAGTCTGATGGCTGATATTCTAGTTCAACGGTAAGAAGGCAAGGAGTATTCAGAAAAATCTAATGGCTGATTGTTCTGGTTCTACTGAATCCATAAACAGCAAAACCCATTAAACTCAAAACCCCGACTTTAGATCCACTACGAAACCAAAGACACAACCCATTTGACATTAATAAGTAGGAGTTGCAAATTCAAGTCCAGGAGGATATACCACTGAGCCAAAAAGGCACGTTTGTATACCAGGACAAATACCACTGAGCCAAGTGGGGAATTTATGGAGTTAGATGCTTGTTCTGCTCTTATTCTTTTCCGTGATGCAGCTTGGCTATCCTGGATTTGAACCAGTGACGTCGTCCCTCCATGAATTGTTGACTTCCAAGCATTGTTAACTGTAGGCAAGGAGGGCTCTGCACAAAGTGATAACATTTAACAACTGACAATTTCTTGATGGCTGAGCAATTTGAAGCCTAGAGTAGGCTAAATTCGTATTTTAGCCACAATCCACTTTATGATAATGCAGTCTTAGAGGGATTATTAGGAACTGCATTTTTGGTGAATATTTATTTGCTGGGGCATTTTTGGTGGCTATTTATTTGCTGGGGCATTTTTGGTGATTAGGAAAGATCTTTTGGAAAATACTCTGACTATTTCTTATCCCAAACCCAAGCATCATTTCTTTCGAGCTTTGAATGATTTAGGGAGGTGACATTTAGCTCCTAATTATGGTTGACTGTGGAAGCAATCATCTTTATTTTCATCTTTTCTGAAGTAGAAGGTAGATATAAGAACATCGTGGAGGATTGAAACTTGAAATAAGAACATCCCTTTTTTGTTTCTTTTCTTTTTTGTTGGGGGCGGGGGAGGGGGTTGGGGGTGGGGGAGTGGTTATATGAACCGTCATTATCCCTAAACGATAGATATGCCTTTTTTGGTGGTTCAACCTTATTTGAAAAGCATAGACTGCCTATAACGCAACAAAAGAAGTAGTGTATGAATACAATATGCGGTTTTGGTCATGGTACAGAAAACTCTCTCTAATGTGGCAATAGCGCATGTTGCGGGATGAAAATGTGGTTTAACTTGAAAACCTTTCTGATGTGGTGGTTTGATCATGGAAAAGCCATGTTTGGAATCCTTGGTAGAGTGCAATATTTAATGAGGCATTTTTAACTGTCATCTATTATATAATGCTGTAAAATATTTGCTGAAAGGCGCAATTGGATTACCTAAGTAACATAACTGAAGAAATTCTTCTCCACTGGATATTGTTTCTGTCTCATGAAATTGTTGACCATACGGAGATGACCACAAATCTAGTGTGAGCAGCTTTGCCAGTTCTATCAGAAAATTATGAGTAATGTGAATGAACTTTTATCTTATTCTGTTCTTAGTTAGATATTGAGACTTGGAAAAATACTTTACATGTAATAAATACAGGATGAAATGGAGATCCCTCATTGTTATTCATATAAAAATTGAACCTTTACCTCTAGTTTGGCAGTTCTTATAATTGTAAACAAAAGTTAAATGTCACAGTTGCTGATACATTGATGTCATCAAGCGAGTGGACATATCAATTTACACACGACAACTCTTAACATCCAATTCAAGTAACAATCTATTTCAAAATAGTGGCTCATGAGTAGCTATCATTTGCTTTCCTAATATGGCTCCAAATTTACCTTTCTTTTGAATATTTGCATCTTTTATGTACTCTTTGCGGCATGAATCAAGTGCATGAACTCTTGAACAGTTCATATTGTGAAGGGCTTTTTCCCATTATTTTATTTGTGTTAATTGATTGTCTTTTGAGAAGTGGAGATAAATATAGTTATTGAGTATACTTTCATGCATGTACGTATGTACGTATATATGTATGTGTGTGCACGCGCGTGCACAAGCTCACATATATTTATGTTTCTGTGTGTGTATTTTAGGATTTGGGATACTAATAACTAACTAAAAAAGGCAAAATAAGAAAGGGTAGAAGAAAGAAAAGAAAATAAAAACCAATGGAATAGTCTTCATTTGTTTTGTTTCTATTCTGCTGGTTTCCATTGTTTTTGTTGTTATATGGAGCAGCTAGTTATTGGTACTTTACTTTTTCTTGTTTTTTTCTATACCTTTCTTTTTCCAGTTTTGCACTCCCATATGGATGTGGATTTCTATGTATTCTTTTTAAACCTATCCCTTTGTCTCTTTTGCCTGTCAACTTTTCTTTATTTTTTTCTCCCAAACTTCTCTTTCATGTACTGAATTTGTGCACTATGTATGTTAATTTCTTTTTCTGCAGGCACTTTTTAAAGGAGCAATACAGACATCACATGGTTTACAGAAAGCAGAAGTGGTGGCTGATAAAATAACATTGTCTGAGGATACTGTGGAAGAACTTTTGCAGGTAAAATGGTTAACTAGATATTCTGTGTATTGTTGCTGTACTTTGTAAGCAATTTCTTTCTTTCCTTAGCTGAGATTGCACTGTATAGTGGTTGGTCATTGGCTCCATCTTTGTGAGCTTTATTGCTGCAGTCTGATACCAATGCTTTTGTTTCAAACATTTACATTGCAGGTTGATCGTGTCCTAGGATGTAGGGTGAAAGAAGATACGACAAACTCTCCTTGCAAAAAATCAGAGGTAATGACAATTGGGATACCAACAGTGGACCACCACATGCAGGATAATAGAAGGGGACAGGATGTGGATAAATCTAGTTCTAGTCACGGGCTGTTGGTGAATGATCCTGAAGATCCTTCCGTGGTTCAAAATGTTGAGCGCATGTCAGATGAGGGGCGATGTGTTGAAAGTGATGGCGCAGTGGATAAGATACAGGTATGCAGGTCTGCGGGTATAGAAGAAAGTAAAGAGAATTTGCTGGGCAAGGCAGGGAAATGTGTAGGTGAGGATGTTTTGATTGGTAAAGGTAAAGTCAAATCTAATTTTCCAACAGAATATTTAACTGCATTTCCTGTAAACGAGGATGAAACAGAAGGAGAAAAATCGGTTGCAAATAATGGTAGTTGTGATAATGAGCTGGATCCTACATTGGCTGAGTCTGCATCTGTGGATGGCGGAAATATCTCATATGAATTTTTGGTTAAATGGGTAGGGAGGTCTCATATTCACAACACTTGGGTTCCTGAGTCGAAACTGAAAGTTTTGGCCAAAAGAAAACTAGATAACTACAAGGCAAAGTATGGAAATGCAACAATAAATCTCTTTGAGGACCACTGGAAGCAGCCACAGCGGGTGATTGCAGTCCAATCATCAAAGGGTTGTACAATCGAAGCTTTTATCAAATGGTCGGGTCTTCCTTATGACGAATGCACTTGGGAGAGGACAGATGAACCTGCAATTGGGAAATATTTGTATCTAATTGACCAGTTCAATCAATTTGAACGCCTAGCTCTGGAGAAGGATGCTGATAAAGATACTTTGCCGAAGATAGGTGATTCTCAGCATAATGAGATTCTCCCCCTCAGTGAGCAGCCTGAGGAGCTCAAGGGTGGCTCTCTCTTTCCACACCAGCTAGAAGCTCTGAATTGGTTACGCAAATGCTGGTACAAATCTAAAAATGTTATTCTTGCTGATGAGATGGGACTTGGAAAAACTGTGTCTGCTTGTGCCTTCCTTTCATGCTTGTACTCTGAGTTTAAAGCAAAACTTCCATGTCTTGTCTTGGTTCCTCTTTCCACAATGCCAAACTGGATGGCCGAGTTTGCTTCATGGGCGCCCCACTTGAATGTAGTAGAGTATCATGGTAATGTAAAAGGAAGAACACTAATCCGTCAATATGAATGGCATGCCAGTTTTCCAAATGAATCAAATAAAAAAAGTGCAGCTTACAAATTCAATGTTCTTCTAACTACTTATGAGATGGTCCTAGCTGATTCCTCTCACTTACGAGGAATTCCTTGGGAAGTTCTTATTGTTGATGAGGGGCACCGTCTGAAGAACTCTAGTAGTAAGCTTTTTAGCTTGCTTAATTCCTTTTCTTTCGAGCACCGTGTTTTGTTGACTGGTACTCCCCTTCAGAATAATCTGGGTGAGTTGTACAACTTGCTTAACTTTTTGCAGCCTTCTTCATTCCCTTCTTTATCATCTTTTGAGGAGAAATTTAAGGACCTATCGTCTGCTGAGAAGGTGGAGGAACTGAAGAAACTTGTTGCTCCACATATGCTCAGAAGGCTGAAAAAGGATGCTATGCAGAATATCCCTCCTAAGACTGAAAAAATGGTTCCAGTAGAGCTGTCTCCTATCCAGGCTGAATATTACCGTGCAATGCTAACAAAGAACTATCAAATCTTGAGGAACATAGGGAAAGGTGTTCCTCAACAATCAATGCTAAACATTGTTATGCAACTGAGAAAGGTCTGCAACCATCCGTATCTCATCCCTGGTACTGAACCTGATTCTGGATCAGTGGAATTCCTTCAAGAGATGCGAATAAAGGCATCAGCGAAGCTCACTTTGTTGCATTCCATGCTCAAATTGCTGCACAAAGAAGGTCACAGAGTTTTGATATTTTCACAGATGACAAAGCTTCTGGATATTCTGGAAGATTATCTTACTGTAGAGTTTGGGTCAAAATCATTTGAGAGAGTGGATGGTTCTGTTTCTGTTGCTGATCGTCAAGCAGCAATTGCACGCTTCAATCAAGATAAGAGTCGGTTTGTTTTCTTGCTGTCAACTAGGTCTTGTGGCCTTGGAATCAATTTGGCAACTGCTGACACAGTAATAATTTATGACTCAGACTTCAACCCACATGCTGATATTCAAGCAATGAACCGTGCACATCGAATTGGACAATCGAAAAGACTTTTGGTTTATAGACTTGTAGTTCGAGCTAGTGTTGAAGAACGTATCTTACAGCTAGCGAAGAAGAAGCTAATGCTGGATCAGCTTTTTGTTAACAAATCTGAATCTCAAAAGGAAGTTGAGGACATACTGCGTTGGGGAACAGAAGAACTTTTTAGTGATTCTTCCAACAAGGAAATCGGTGAAAACAATTCATGCAAGGATGAAACAGTTCCGGATACAGAGCAAAAAGTAAGAGAAGGCTTGGCGGCCTTGGAGATGTTTACCAAGATAAATGTACGGAAGGAAGCTGCAAGATCACTTGGGATGAGAATGCTATCTTGAAACTGCTTGACCGTTCGAATCTTGATTCAGGATCACCAGATAATTCTGAAGGGGATGTAGAAAATGATATGCTTGGCTCAGTAAAGGTATGTCTTCTGAAAGTAAATCCCCCCACCCCCCTCTTCCTTTTCGGGGTTAGAGTTAACTTCACATGTGACTCCATTCTAGAATGAGGGAGAATTGGTTAGTTTGTTGGTGAAGTATTGTGGGATCGAACGGATTGATTGTTCTACTAGAATTTGCTTTCAATGGGGTATTATGCAACCTTATTTCCTTTAATCGTTTGATAAACTGGGATTGGCTTATGGAGTCTACCATTTGTTGTAATCTAAACATTTTTCTTTTATCACTCTTCTAATGCTGGACAAACTAAGCTTTTTGTATCTTTTGCTGAAGGATTTATGACTTGCCATCCTTCTATTTGTTTATTATTTCCATATTGTGATTATAATTTCGTCTAATTTAAAAGTCAGAATTAACAGAAATGACTATTGCAGATACAGTTTGAGATAATTGATGAACCTAAATAGTAATAATAGGGCATCAGCAATAAGAGAAAGCTATTGAAGCAACCACAAAACAAGAAACCTGGTAATGATACTCTATTTTTTTTTAAATGAGTAATGTATTGATAAGGCATCAAGGGGATGCCACCTATTTACAAAAGGGCCGATGCAAAAACCTCAAGCTCTCATGAATACGCTGTTTCTTTTATCTCCCCCATTATTTGTTTTGGCGCTGAAAACACATGGTTGGTTGTGAATAAAGCAATTGAAGTTGGCATCCTGTGAGGTTTTCTTATGACTAATTCCTAGTTCGAGAATATGTTAATTTCCCACTTGCTTTTTGCTGATGATACTAAGTGGGGGAGGAATTCGCGTTATTTTTGATGTATTCTGCTATTATTTGAGCAATATCTGGTCTTATAGAGTAAACTTATCAAAAAGTGTGTTTGACCCCCTATTGGGGACGTGCCAAACCTTCATCTCTTAGCACAGTTCTTTGGTTTGGTTGTGAGGTTGAGTCCCTTCCATCTTCCTATCTTAGCCTTCCTCTTGGAGCTTCATATAAATGCAAGCTCTATGGGAACTAATAGTGGATAGATTCCACAAGAGACTAGGTTGGTGGAAATCTAAGGTGCTGTCCAAATGGGGTGAGCTCACTTTATTGCAATGCACATTTATTCATGTCTTTTTTACCATTCTTGCCAGTGCCATCCAATTAGAGAGAATCATGGGAGACTTTCGTTGGTCTAGCAACGATATACAAACAATGGTTTTCTTGTGGCTAATTACAATGATGTTTGCTATCCTAAAATTTAGGTTGGCCTTGGTATTAGATCTCTTTACACTATGAATGAAGTCTTCTAGGCCAAGTGGTGCTGGATGATTGCCAAGGAAGAGGACACTATGGGCAAATGTGATAGTAATGAAATATGGGGCTGACAATTTGTGCTGGTGGAGGACCAAGCCTTATGCGCATGGGTGGGCTGTTAGAATCAATATTACGTGGTTTGGAGCAGTTTTAGTTTCATTCACTCGGTGCAATATAAGGTAAAAAATGGGTCGGGGTTTTGTTTTGGCGTGATTTGTGGTGTAGAAATTAACCTCTCAAGTTTCAATTCCTAGATCTTTTCGGGATGGCTCAATTGAAAGAGGAAATAATGCAAGAAGTGGTATTATTAAGTGGCGACGTAAACCATTGGAATATAACTCTGTTTGAAGTAAATGTGTTGAGTCTTCCGGCTTTGCTTCCAAATACAAAGCTTGAATTAGAGGTGATGATGACCATCTTCAGCCACATGATTCTTAAGATTTGCTACAAAGAGGTTTGTGATGTGTCAAATCATCTTCATTTTTTAGATGGGGCAATTTGGAAAACTAAGCTTCAACCAAAGCATGCTTTCTTACTTGGGCGGCCACCAAAATGCTTAGACGGAGGAATTTTAAGTTGGTTGGTAGGTGTCTGATGTATTTCGTGGAGGAAGAATACACTTTTTTGTCAATTGCCAATGGTTTATCTCATTGTAGTATTTGTCATTCTCTTTGATGGGGTTAGCTGGATGCAAACACAAACCTTAGTTTAAGTTAGGCTAACAAAAGCGAGAAGCCCTACAACGCCTTGTAGGGCGTAAAATCTGGTCCACTCTTTAAGCTCTAGGAAGCGCCTCTTCTTCTTCCTACCTCAACTCCTTGTTCTTCTCCTTCCCCTTCCCCTCGCCCTTCTCCTTCTATTTCTATTGGGCTTTAGACCTTTTTTGTTTGTTGGCTAAGCATATTCATGCTTAAGTTTGTTTCATCAACTCCCCCTCCAAATCATGCTTAAGGCTGAAAGTAAGGCATTGGCATTATTTAGTGCTATTTATTTTCCCAAAAAGGTAGCTATTTATCTACCTTCATGTGTCACACAATACGAGATATTTTTAGGGACAACCCCTTTTATTTTTGGTGCATAGGGATTTGCAGTAGGCTTTTTGAATGTTTAGGAACCTTTTGTAATAATTTCAGATCTTTCTTACCTTTTAAGCATTTTGATTTTCTATTTACGTAAATAATGATAGAGTTTTATTGTAATCTAAATTATTTGGCAACATTTTTGGACTTTTTAATGGTTATTTTGGTATCTAATCACTATATTAATGCAAGTATGTAACGCATTTGGGAAAATATATTTATTGATAAAATTTTAAGCATTTTTGAGTAAAAGTGTACCTCATGTCCAAAAACCCACACCCCGGACCCTTGGACCCTTTGTGCTTTCGTGCACCTTGAGCTTTTTAAACCAAGACACAAACTATAAAAGATGCGGCGGCATTTAGAAGAAGATTCAAGAAGAGTTGGGTCCAATTAGAGGAATTGACGGATTTTTGAGGACAAGGCTAGGTCTATTCAAGGTTTCAAACTCTAGTTTATGAGGACTTTGTATTGTTGGAGTTAAGTTCTTGACTTTTCTGGATTTTGTTGTTATGATTATTGTTGAGAGCTTGAGAGCATGATGTTATCTTGTGATTGCCTTCTTTCGTACGTGGGTGACATCCCTTGGTGTCTTAAGCACGGAGTTTTTGATTACTCATTAAAGAAATAAAATGGGAAAGGCAATAGGCCGGATGGTTTGCCTGTTGAAAAATAGAAACAGTATGGAGAAAACCTTGGCTGATATCCCTTGGTGTCTTCACTACAAAATTTTTGATTACTGAAATAAATGGGAAAGACGATAGGCCAGATCATTTGCCAATTGAAAAATAGAAATGCTGTTAGGAAACAAAAGGCTCAATTTGGTTAACCCAGTTATTTAATGTCACTTTTAGGACCATGAAGATGCCACAAGAATGGAGACTTAGCACAGTTTGAACTGATTCATAACACTGATACATAGCTAGCTCTATGAAGATATCATGTTGCAAACCAGACTGTGAAACTTTGAGGAAGATTGAGGAGAGGTTAAGGAGGGACATAACTATTTAGGAGAACTAATGCAGTCTCATGGCATGAAGATCATTTACAGAAGCATTTTTTTTTTCCTCAAAGAAGGTTTGTGAAATATTATATAGGCTGAAGAAAAGGGGTATGCACTTGATGTGACTTAGAGAAAACTTACGAGAGAGTACCTATGGAGGTGGTGCGGAGATGCTTGTAGAAGAAGGATGCGCTGATTGCTCATGTATCCTAGTTATTAATGATATGTATGAGGTAGCAAGGATGAGTGTAAGGACATTAGGAGGCGACACAGGTTGTGTTGATATTGGGTTATGTCAAGGATTTGGTTGAAGCCCATTTCTTTTTGTTATTGTTATGGATGAGCTCATTAGGGAGTTTACAATGAGGTATATGGTGTATGCCATTTGTGGATGGGATTGCTTTAATCAATGAAACAAAAAGGGTTTAACAACAATTTGGAGCATTGGAGCAATACTCTTGAGTCCGTGCGTTTAAATTCAATTAGTCCCTAGATGAACTATAATGTTAATTAAGTGAGGGGGTTTGGGAAGGAGAGACAGGGGGAAAAGTCGCCATTAATGATGCTGGGTTAGCTGTGGGCCGATAAGTTTAAATGATAAAGGAAAGGGTAATATTGATGAGAACTTTGTCCATCATATAAGGATGACATGATAAAATGGATCCAAATTCAGGCAGCTTCACTTGCAAGTGGCCGAACTTCCCAACAACCTTGCTTGCATTAGTTGCTGGCCATAGTGATTCTCATCTACTTCTCGTCATTCATTCCTCGTGTTCTCTCCCCATTGCAACAGTTGCTGCTTCTTCCTCCCTCCCTTTCACTCTCAAATTCCCATTCTCAGTCTCCTTGTTTTCCGCATTCTCTCCTCCTGCATAATGATTCACTCTCACAAAGGAACCATCTTTTCTCTCCTCCACAGAACCTTTTCTGTGGCTTTCCTCAAATTTTGATTTTAGGATTTTAGAATTTTGGCTACACATTTAGCGCACAGGGATTGGGGATCCATTGGGGAATGGGGACCCGAGGATTGGTGCAGGGAGAGGGACGGGGTGGAGATTGGGTGGATAAAGGTTGCTATGGATGACATATCTTGGAGACCGAAGTAGAGGGGTGTGTTTACAGCAGGCTTCCATTTCTTGGCCAATCATTATAGGAAGTTTTTTCTCCTTGGTGGTGGATGGGATTATTATAAATATTTAAAGTATGAATTATGCTGTGGAAGACTAGAAGGCTTCCATTGTGTGTGTGATTTGCTGTAAAAGTGGACAGAGTCCATTTTCTGCTTTAGACTGTTTGAAGTCTAGGTGGAAAAGTGTATTTTTCTGTCCTGGAACTTGGAGTACTTTCGGTCTTCGGTAACATATATTGGCTTCAGGAGGGGTAACAAAGATACCTTGCTAGGTGTGCCTTTCTAACAATTATGTGGGTGCTCTATCTAGTTGTGGAGGGTGGAGAACCTGGGTAAACTTGGCTCTGCCCTAACTCTTACTGTATTGATTGCTGATGCCCTGATTCACCCACCAAAAAAAGAGTTTTTTTCCTTTTTTATTGTTTTTGGGGGTGGGGGTGGGTGGAGAGTAAGGGAGGTTTCACTGTTTTCCTTAAGCTAAATCATTATTTTTACCTTTAATTCCAGTGTTTTAAATTCAGCTCAAGTGTTAGCATGCAACTTTTGTGACTCCTCCCTCCCCCTCCCCCGACTTTCGATCAGTGATGCCATTGTCTTTTGGGAATTTCTTTTGGCTTTCCTAGATTATTCTCATGTGATTTAATCGTAGCTTCATTTGAAGCAGTCTGTGGAATGGACTGAAGAACCCATGGATGAAGGAAAAACAGAATCACCTCTTGTGGTCACCGATGATGCTTCTGCAACAAACTTGGAGAAAAAGAAGAGGCCATTGGCACAGAGGAAAATGAATGGGATAGGCTTCTACGTGTCAGGTGATTGTTTTAATATTTATGTTTTTGTTTTTGCTTTAATTTACATAAGAAACCCGCTGTGAGGAAAGAAGAATAAGTGGGCAAACAAAGATGAAGGTCAACTTCCTGCTACTGAAGGATGCTTCTATTTTGTTTGTCTCTTTCCTAGAGTGCCAATAAGCCCTGCAACTTAGCTTGTGAAAACTGGTTGAACCATGTTTGTAAATCTAATATAGCAATGCAGCTAATTGGTAAAATTATGTAGCATTGTTCCAGTTTAGATGTGCTTTTTGTCTTTATTATTGGCCTTGATAATTTTTTCCTTTTCTTTTTGTGTTCTCATGGAAAAGGTATCACTGCCAGTTTATATATTTTAGTTTTAAGTTTTGAATGAAGACTCTTTATATATTAGTCTTCATAAGTGATAAATGAAGGAAGGCACTTTATATTTTAGTCTTTTTAAGTGATAAATGAAGACTCTTTATAAATGAGCTTTGGTCAAAAATGTTGTATTTATGTTTTTACCAGTAATCAAAAGATATTTCTAGAAAGATACTAAGGGGATGTCACCATTTACGGAAAGACTATTATGAAAATCGTTGTGCTTAATCTTGAGTCCATTATGTTATTGACAAAATAAAAAAGTCAAATCTGCTGAGCATGAATCCAAGTATACAAGATTCGTATGTAGTAAAGCTCGAAATCTTGATTTGGAATAGGGGTTGTCACAAAAATTTAGCGTGTCCTTCCTGCCAAGAACTTGAGCAAGTGAAGGTTAAACCCAACTAAACCCCATCAAGAAAAGAGACGATCGCCAAAGTGAAGATACCAACAACATTATACGAGTTGAACTAGGCACTTGGACAAGTGGACAAGAAGGGCGTTGACTATCTTTTCCTCTCCAAGGCACACAAAACACATAATTTGTCTATTGAAGTTTCTTCTTTAAGCATGTCCTTGCAGATTTTTTACTTTAGTGGCTGCCTAAGCAAACAAAAAAGCTTACATGGGAGCTTTGTACTTCAAATGACCTTTGTGGGAAAACTAGGAAAATTCTAACTCATCATAATCATAAAGTCGTATGCACAAACTTGTTAGTGGAAGAAACCTTGGAGTCGTAACGCCAAACAATCTCATCAGTGCCCTCACGTGCAACATTCATCTTGGCGAGTGAATTCAAAAATTATAGTAGGTTCTTTCCTCTTCCTAATCATTGAGGCTCCTTAAAAAAGTTACACACGAATGGCTTTGACCACCATCCTAAGCCACCTTATCTTGCTTGTCAATTTTTAAAAGATCTTGTTTGTTTTTAATAGAGCCATATGAAAAAGATCAGGAAATTGAATATGGAGAGATGATCCTTGTACCAAACATCATAATGAAATGATACCTTAGGCCTATTCTTCTCCTCAAAATGCAATATGGATTTAAAGTGCTTTAAACGTGCTACACGATAGATTACCAACAACCCATCTCGTGAGGATTTGGGTTCTTCTAGCTTCACCAATCCAATGGTTTGCCCCATATTTTTCCTTATATATCTTTCCAAAGAGCACCCTCCCTATATAACAAAACGCCAAAGCCATTTGATCGTAAGAGGCCCATTCATTTGTTGAAGGGGTCTATGCTCGCCCTTCTCTTGCTTGGAATATCAAGCTTCTCCCCTTTGACCCATGGAAGCCGTAATGGTTTCATCATTGAACCAAAGTAGCCTCATAATTTAACAACCGGCAAGTGGGAACTTTAACTCGGGATAGTAAATGGAGATATGAAATGAATTGGGAGGCTCGATCCTTAGCATGCCCTTCTATATAGCTAGCTTCTCCATATAGACAAAAGTTTTGATTTCCACCTTGCTCGATAGAGTCAACCTCTCCTCGGTAGGTTCTTGGATAGCTTTGCCCATATGATTTGTGCCAAGTGGGACACTTAAGAAGAAGAAAGATATTCAACTCGCAATACCGAAATATGCTAACTGGTGATGCTTGGAAACCTCAACAATTAGAATGAGAATATTTGTTGTGGTAAATTGATTCTAAGCACAAATATTCCTGCAAGTAACGTAAGGATTCATCTCAAATGTCCGAGATTGCCCGATAGATTCACCGAAAATCAGTCTTCGGAAAACAGTAGATGTCAAATCTTCAAATTGTTGAATAGAACGTCGCTAATTTGAAGCCTTCGAAAAACCCACCTAACTAGCTTTATTCACCAATCAATTGAGCATTTCTCTCACCAAATAAACAAGAGGAATACCTTACGAAGCCCTCTAAAACTAGAAAGGAACTTGTGGCTTCACCATTGATCAAAACGGAAAAGTGGAGTATTGAGATACAATAGACAACACACACCACTTGCTTGGAAAGCCCGATTGTTCAAGGTATCCTTCCGCACATCCCAAGAAACATGATCACAAGCCTTCTCAACGTTGAGCTATGGAGAACTCCAATCGGTTTGATTTGAGATATGGATCAATGCACTCACTAGCAACCAAAGCCGCATCCAAAATTTTATGGCTCAAAAGAAGGCATTTGATTAGGGCTAACTACTTTGCATCTCACTTTTCTCAACCATGAGACATGGATTATGGCTATAAATTTATACACTACCCATTAAGCTAATGGGGTCAAATATCTTTATGCCATCCGTCCCGACCACTTTTAGGGAGCAAGCGAATAAAAGTAGCAATAAGTCTTTTCGAAATCCATCATTCCTCTAAAAATCAGCCAATACTTTCCCACTTAGCAACAGTCCAATAACGCTTGAAAAGAGTAATGTTAAAGCCATCGGGTCTTCGACTTTATTTTTGACCAACGAGAGCTCCCAAACTGGAAGAGAACAATAGGTCTGTTCTTTGTAATTCATCCTCAATTGAAGCAACGAACTACTATTGCCTGCGGCACTAATTGTGTCTCCTTGAGAAGAACATAACTGAACCACCTCAATTGCAAACCATCTCGAACTCATTCAAACTTAGGGTTTGTTCGTTTCGACTATTAAAACTAGTTGTTATAGCATTTATAGCGGCTATGAGCTAGCTGATATAGTTGAACTCGTTATAGTGGTAATAATAAAATTTTTAAATATAATAATTTTTTTACAATAATAATAATAATAATAATAATAATAATAATAATAATAATAGTAATGGGAGTAATAAATTTCCCACGATGATGATAATAACAATAATAATTATAGTAATGATATTACAAAATTTTTTAATATAATAATAATAATAATAATAATAATAATAATAATAATAATAATAATAATAATAATCTATACTATATGTAATTGCAATTTTTCTTTGAAAATGGTGACCTCACAGAGAAATTTAGGAGCTTCGTCCAATAAAAAATAATAATTTATCCTTAAAAAAAAAGGTTTTGGCACATCTATGGACTCTCTTTTACTCCTTGCCATAATAATAATAATAATAATAATAATAATAATAATAATAATAATCTATACAATATATATAGTAGTATTTTCAAATTGGTTAAATATTGCAACGAGAGTGATTGTAGGAGCTTAGGGTAATCTTAACCGTAAAAATTATTTGTCCATTAAATATGAGTCGTTAATGTAAATAATTAAATAAATAAAAAATATAATTTATGTAATCGTACAAAAAATTTCTTTTATAAGTTGACTCTCCTCTTTTTTTTTTTTTTTTTTTAATGTGATAATGTAGTCTTATTAGTATTTTTTTCTCTTTCGTATATTAAAACAAATGTTGAATAACGGTAATTGGTTTATGTGGAGTTGATATTTTACCTTTCACCTTTCACGTTTCTTTTTTATAGTTTCAAGATTTTAATTTAGGTTGTTTTAGTTTTAATTGTTTGTCATATAAATAGAATAGAGTCGTCGTTTAGGATAAGCAAAATTTAAGAACAAAAAAATGTCATTTGTAGTGATGAAAAGAGAAAGAGGGTTTGGGTCGAAAGCATGTGGCTTGAAAGTATGTGGCTTTGAGTTATAGATGCCTAATTCTAGCAAGCTTGGTTGCTTTAGCGGTTCAACTTTGGTATTTAGGCATCTCTTGATTTGGGCCTTAATTGAATAATAGTATATATTTTAAATTGGGAAGGAGGAGTTTGAGATGATGTCTCAATTGATTAACGATGAATCCTTGTGCTTAATTTTATCTACATTTTCTTCTCAAATATAGGGTCAAGGAATGGAGATTAGATGATTAAGGTTGTCATATAATGCTTAAAATAAATTGAAGGCATTTTAATAGTTTACCTCAAGTATACGAGATATCTTGATTGTATGTTTTTTTGCCTAATTTGTTAAATTGCACCAACCCAAAAAAAATTGTCTTAAGTTACCTTTCTCTTGGATTTGTATATATTCTCCCTTGGAATTAATTTTCTTAGTTCATCACCTACTTGATCATTAGTATGATTTATGAAGCTTAATTTGGTAATTATCAAGTTCAATTTTACATACTTCACTTGCTAATTTATATAAAAGTGAAATGGTCATTTTTCTCACCACATTTCTATCTTAAACGATTTTAATGTCTATAGAATTTTTGGGTAAGTTTGCAAAATGAGTTTTCTCTCACCATACTTTTATCATTGCGTGTGAATGTTTACAATCGATAAATTTATTCTTTAATGAATTTTCTCATTCGCTTTTAGATGACTAGGATGTTATAACTTTTAGAGAGTTCGGTTTCGAAAGTGCTAGAAGTGAAGTTAAAATATGTGAATCCATTTTGCAAGCGGAATAATTGAATAATTGAGAAATACAATTGATTTAAGGATGCAAGTGTAAGAAAATAAGGAGTGGAGTCTCAACATAAAGTTATTTATGATTACGAGATGGAATTACGGTTTGAAGTTAATTCAAACTTAATTATAATTAACTTCTATTATCTATAACCTCTCGAGGTTGATTGAAGAGTGCAAGAGGAAAAGGGATTGTATTTACGTGCAAAGATAGGTAAGAATGGATAAATCATCATATTCGCCCTATAATTTTAAAAAATGAGATCCCATTATGGGTATATGTGTACCTTTTAAGGGGTTGTGTAATATTTGAGTCAATGATGTTTTAGTAGGTTGTATGTAAATATTTATCTAAACATCAATTAAGTTAAACTAATGTTGACTTTGTAGAGAGTTATAAGTTATAAGTTTGATATTCTTTTATTGATTTGATGTAATTTGTATTGTAATATTAATTTGTGACATAATGATATTTATTGTTATCTACCGGTCATCTAATTCAATTTCTACCGAAATTATTTTTTTCCTACTAATATTTGTTTTTTGATGCCCAAATATATTGTCACACTTGTTTCTATAACTCGTATGAGTGAGGTTTATTTAAATTGTTTGATTCATAGAGGGCCTCGTCTTTTTAATGTTCTAAATCACGAGTATATTCTTAAAACCTTGATAATATTTTTTAACATTATTTTTTATTTATTATTTTAGATTCTTTATTTAATTCTTTAGAAATTTAGAATGATTGAAAAATGAATGGGGAAGAATGTTATTGAAGGTGAAATCATTCAATAAAATCAAATGATCGAGAAAAACACTCATTGGTACAACATCGCTCCGTGATTTAAGAATTTATTAAGATATACATTGTACAACATTACTCCGTGCATAGCACGGGTCTAAACTAGTAGTAGTAGTAATAATAATAATAATAATAATAATAATAATAATAATAATAATAATAATAATAATAATAATAATAATAATAATTATAATTATAATTATAATTATAATTATATATTATTATTATTATTATTATTATTATTATTATTATTATTATTATTATAGAAGGTTATGATTAGCGGTTATAGTGGTTATAGTGGGTAACTCGTTATAATGGTTATAGCTTTTAATAGCTTTTAAGAGCTAGGAGCTATTAAAAGCTTCTATGAGTTCATGTGAGCGGTTATAAATACTTTAATAAATGCTAATTTGAACAGACTCTTAATCCGATAAAAGATCTTCTAGTTCAACTAGATTCAATCAATATAATCCTAAAAGGACAGAGTTGAAGTAATTTACCTGAGATTCAATGTACACGGACGCACACTCTCTCTCTTTCTCTCTCATGCATACATAGTTATATGTAAAACGGGCTGATATCAGATGCAAAAAACTGTTTGAATCACTCCTAGGCTTAGCTTCTCCTCGCTGTGGAGTTCCACCTTCAATATCTACCAGCAGGCTCTTGAAATTTTGTTTTTCATCTGCTGTACACTTATTAATCTTTTGCTGCCAAGTGTAGAAGCGTTTTTGGGCATCGATAACATTGTATCCTTTAACATTTTACATATGAATGACTAATCCACCGTTTTTTAAAATAAAAGAAATAATAATTTCCAAATTCTACAAATGGCTTGCTCTTTGGGATTCTTCAATCTCTCTCCTTTCTTTCTCCTACCAGTAACAAGGACTAATCCAAATTGAAGCAAGCTCAGTGTTTTCATGAAACAGATTGTTGTGGTGTGCAGTTCTTTGTAGCAGCAGTTTAGTTTGATTGATGGCCATGAACTCATCTTTTTGTTCTCTATCTTTCTTTCTCTTAAATAAATGAAGAGAGGGTGCTTTCTTTTTCTTTTTTGGGAGACATGCTGCATGCATTGCAATTTCTGTCTGTCTCTTATTCCCACTCCTCTTTTGGCTGGAAGGAAGAGGAACTTGTGAAGAAGGTGCTTGTATGGTTGCTTGAAAATGTGGTTCTTATCAGATAGAGAGACGGATAGCGGATAAATGTTTATTTGTAGTGATTAATAAGATAGCAAAAAGCCAGAGGAGCACTGCAGCAGTGAATGAGGCTCCTCGCAATCTGTTTCAGAGATTTTGGAGGCCAGTCAAAGAAGTGCCATTGACTGCTCTCATGATATCAAGAACTGAAATGGTGTTCATATATCATGGAAGAGGAAGGGAATGACTGCAAGACATTCTTGTTTCAACATGTAAATTAGTTTCAGAGACAGGAAGTATGTCCCTGTCGGATGGGCTTCCAAACTTTTGTGTGTGTGCATGTGTGCCTGTTCAACTTCATTGCGATCATTTGCTAAAATGGAGGGGTCTATTAATGCAACTACATTGTCAAATGTCCATTCTTGGTCAACTGATCAAGTCTGCTACAAATTGGTTTATTTTTGTAGTAGAATAGAAGTTCCGTAATTTATTTATAATGGTCACAGGTTTGCTCAACAGGTCTCGTGCTTATCTTTGTTATCTCTTAGCAAACAAATGTTTGGATCTCTAGACCATTCCCTAGTAGCCAATTGAGGGGTCCAAATTCTGAAACTAGGTTTTTTCTCTGTTTTTTAATTATTATTAGTTTTTTTGGGAGGGGTGTGTTGGTGGAGGAATGGTTGGCAGATATGTGTTTATGTAGTCTTGGTGTCATAACTGAGGATCTCATCTGTCAAATTTTTGTATTGAATTTCTTTTTGTTGCTATGGCAGGTGGGAGAAATATCAAAATGAGGAGGAAGCTTCTTTAGGTCGAGGGAAACGCTTGAGAAAAGCTGTTTCTTATAGGGAAGCATTTGCACCACATCCAAATGAAATTCTAAGTGAGGTAAGCCTTTTGAGTCAGTTGACATTTAATGTCCTACATGAAAAATCTGTATTTAATGATTTCCATTACTGGCTGTGCTGCATAAGCTTTCCTTGCGCAACTGAGTCCGTTTAATATAGTATTCATTGTTAGTGCAAAATCTCTCCGGTATTTCTTCCTCTTTTTTATTTTCTTCATATTTAAAATTATATATTTTGGTTTGATGTCCACCTATTGGGTGGCTAAAAAGGTCATGGCTAGGCTCTCTCTCCTCTCTTTTTTTTTTTTTTTTGGGGGGGAGGGGAGGCTGTGTGTGGCTGGAATTGTTGCAGGCTAAAGCAAAAGGCCTTGCTACGCTAACCTGTGCTTTTTTTGTTTTGTTTTGGTATAGGAGAGAATCAACAATATTAATCTAGATGAAGTTTGGAATGTCCTCTTTGCAATTCAATTCTGGGGTGAATCCTACATGGTTTGGTGGTTATATTACTCAGTGTCCTATTATACAACTTTTAATTACTCATCCAAAAAAAAAAAATTGTGTGCTGTTCAATAGGTCATTAGAGGCGTGTTAGTCAAAGTGAAAGAGAAAGTTTTAGCATTTTTCTTTTCACGCCAACTGTTGAAGGCTGAATGCATCGTTCCACCCAACCTTTGTGCTGCTGTGGCTCGGTCAAGCTCAATTGATGTGCAGAATGTTTATCGTGCTATGGTCTCCTGTATTGGATTGATGTCTGACAGTCTTGGGAAAATACTTTGCTGATATTGCTTTTGCTTTCTAATTGCTTATGCTCATCAATACAGTAGGCATATACTGAAACCTCTGTTATTTATGGGCTGTGAAGTATACCAGTGATACGTTATTCAATTTAGGGCCTAAACCGTATCATCATGGAAGAATCTCTCTACACTATAATCATACCTTAGATTAAAAAGCGCAAGGCGCAAAAAGCGCACAGGGTCCCGGAGCCCGGGCGCGGGCTTTTTGGAGTGAGGCGCATTTTTTACATAAAAATACTTTAAATTCATTCCCAACCTATATTTTTTGATAAATAAGTAAGATAGCATATCAAAATAGTGTTTAGACAACAATTTACCCGCTAAAAGCATTCAAATATTTCAAAACACACACTTGAAAGTCTAAAAAACAAAACAAGCAAGCATAGTCATAGAAAACAACACACAAAGCATAGTTTGTAAGTTCCCTCCTCCATAAGTGAACTAAGCATCATCATTATCATCATCTAACACCACATGCTCCGCCTCCACATCATCATCATTAGCATCGAATTTGGAATCCAACTCCTCTTCATCTTCATCCTCTTCCTCTTCCTCTTGAAATTCATCTTCCTCATCTTCATCGATCAATTCCAATCGAACTTGAGAAGATTTAGAACCGGAGGCTTGGGCGGGAGCTTTCCCTTTGTCCTTTGTCGATGCTCTAATGGGACTAGATGATCCTCTACCCTTCCTCATGCCATAACGAGGCTCATTTGCCCCATAAGCTTGAGCAGCTGCGAAAGTCAAAGTATCCCCCTCAAATACAAAATCATCACCATCTCGAATCATCTTCCATAATTTCCAACAACCATTCATTGCTCTCATCAATTTCTCTCAAGAGAATGGGATCTTTGGAATTTTCTTGGCGTCTGCGCTTCGATGCACGATTTGATTTGAAAAATACCAAATCATTCAATTGGGATTGTGCCAAACTATTTCTCTTCTTGATGGGAAGCTCGTTAACAAAGTAAGCGAGCATAATTATTCACTAATAAACTAATTTATTTAATAGCGTAATATAAAAATTTTGAAAGTTATAACTTATGTGCTGAAAAATACCCCAATTCCTCTCGCATCCCGTTGCACTACAAGTGAGGCTAAGAATCCTAATGGCAAACTTCCTCAAACTTGGTGTCGATGATCCATATTGAGTCCACCATTCACCTATTCACAAAAACCTTAGTTAATCATCCTTAAAATGCAATCAAACAAATCATCTTTCACTTCATGACTCTCTTCGATAGCACTTGCATTTGGATAATAGATCTCCGATTCAAATAGTGTAGATTCAAATAGTGTGGCTCGTCTGCATGTAAAGGTTGATGAAGTTGACATTCTCATCTTTTATCAATATACTTGAATGCCTCCTCATAGTTTTTCTCCTTGTGTTGAAAGCTATTAGCAATAGCCTCCTTAGCTCTATCCATAGCCCCTTATATATATATAACCCATGGGTGGTTTTTCTCTCCATAAACCATCGGAAGAACTTTGACAAGAGGCCCTACCAATTTAAGAGCATAAAGGACATTCTTCCAATAGTTATCTTGCGGGATATAACTTGCTATCTTCTTTCCTCCACCATCCTTTGCCCATTTGTTTATGCTCCACTCTTGAGAAGTTACCATCTTCCTCAAATTGTTTTTTTGTTTGTGAATAGAGGAAAGAGTGATAAATGATGTTGGAAATCTAGTCACGAGTGCTCTAAAGAAGAATATGACCATCAATGCCTATGCAAGTTCCTTTGATTAGTGAATCGCCTCCTCGAGTTTACAAGGGCAACGAGTTATGGATATAGGCATTGATGGTCATATTCTTCTTTAGAGCACTCTTGACTTTTCCAATATGTTTTCCAATATCTTCCAATCAATGCAATGTGCGGCGCATAGAGTCCAAAAGAGATGTTTCCTCCGGACCATCAACAATTTTCCTAAAATAAAATTATAATAGAAATTATAATTTTAGAAATTTATAATAAGTAGTTAAGTAATAGAAATTATATATTATAGCATTGGGGAACAACTTTTCTTACCGCCTTAACATGGACCACATTCTCCTCTCCAATCTCTTCCACCATCGGATCAAGAACGTTGAACAAAAGATTTGAATATTTTACAACTTCGAAATATCCATTGATCTAATGAAGACCGACCCTTTTGGAGAGTTCACAAGAAAGTTGATAATATCATTTTGGACGGTGGTATCACGCCATTCATCATATAAGATAGAACAACCTACTTCGCCATTCTTTTCTATGCTCATTCATTGTCTTCGGGGTGTCTTCCACTTCTTTCCGAAGGAATTGAACTCTCAACTCATACATAGAAGGTGGTTTTAATCCGAGTACCAAATTGATCAAATGATTCCTTGGCAATAGCAAAACTATCAAGTGTGGCCTCATGGAAAGGAATGCTAGCATTATAAAACCACCTAGCTAAGCCTCTACGGGCCTTTTCTCCGAGCTCTTTCTTGCATAGCTCATTAAGTGTTCTTTGCCTTCCTTGATCCTTTTGCCCTTCACATTGTTCAGCTTACGAGTAAAGTACATATCCATTGGATCTTTTTGCTTTGTTGTCTTATGAGGCATACTATTACTTCCCTTCTTAGCCCCATTCCCACCACTTCAAGGATTCATCTAAATACATTCATCATCTTCATCATCTTCATCTTCATCTTCATCATCATCAACATAGTAGCTTTGTTGCATTTTCTTTGACATTTCAAAACTCTCTTTCAATGATTTCTTTTTATCCATGAATTCTTGAATTTCATCCCTAACATGCTCGGGGACCTTCTTACAACCTAATGTATTTCGATATCCACCAACCAAATGTTGTTTAAGTCGAAACACTCCCCATGGTCTTAATTCCACAAAAGTTGCAAAAGAAACTATTTTTATTGCTCTCATCTTGTGTGCCATACTTTCTTCCGGGGTCTAACGATCTAGAGGAGATTGAACCCGAATCCGTATCGAGTCGATCCTTCATTCAAATAACAATAATGAATAAAATTTACTCACCACAAACAATTATAACAATGAAAAACAATTAAAATATAACACAAAAACACCTAGGATTCTAAGGTTGAAAAAATGAAAAAAATATAATAATAAAAAAATGGAGTATTAACCTCGCCTTATAGAAAAAAACAGAGAGCATTAAGCCCAAACCCGAGAGGAAGAAAGCGCAGAAGCGAAGGAAGAGGAAAAAAGGAGGAAGCCGGAAAGAGCACAGCGAGGAGGAAGAGGAAAACGGAACCGGAAGAAGAGAAGACGAGAAAGGAAAAAGGAAGAAGAAGAAGAAGGAAGAGGAAAGAAGAAGAAGGAAGAGGAAGAAGGAAAAAGAAGCGAGAGCGTAAGGAAGAGGAAAAAAGGAGGAAGAGGAAAAACGGAACTAGAAGAAGAGAAGAAGGAAAAGGAAAGAAGGAAAAGTAAAAAGGAAGAAGAAGAAGAAGGAAGAGGAAAGAAGGAGAAGAAGGAAAAGGATGAAGGAAAAAGAAGAAAAAGAAGTATCTGGTGGTAGTCGGTGACTGATGGGTGCCTGAAAACACCAAGCTTGGCGTCGGAAACATCCAAGAAGCCGCTGGAAGGGTGGAGTAGAGGAGGGAGGGTGAAAGAAGTCTCGCGAGAGCCAGAGAGCTAGGGTTTTTGCTCTTCACTTCGCAAGGAACTATCGGGTCTTCAATTTCGCACGCGGTTCCCTAGGTAAGTGAACGGATTTTTTTTTTAAAAAAAAAAAGGCAAACGGTCACCAAGTTCAGAAAGCGCGCGCCCCGTCCAAAGCGTGCCTTGGAAAAAGCGCAGAATCATACTGGTATGCTTTTCGCTGAGCTACACAGCCTAGTACCAGGTTGTCATGCATACAGGGGTGGTGACAAATTTCTGCATATAGAAAACATATGCTCTCCAAAAGTGTATATGCATTGCTTTAAGCTGTTTTGGTAGTATACTAAGTATAGAGACTGATTAATATAATTGCATATTAAGGTCGATGTGTCTGGTTGTGATAAGCTTAAAAGCGGTCTTGGAGCTTGGGAAATGATGAAAAGCGGTGGATTCATTGTCGCATTCAATGCTTATGATTTTGACAGCTTAACTGGATAATGTGTTACTTGATTTAAGAGTTCCCTTCAATAAATAATTTTTCAATGGGTATCAGTGGGCACAACAGGTTTTTTCGATTTAGGAGGGCATTGAGTCCCTGTACTTGTGATGGCTACTAAAATAATGGTAGGGAATTGTTCCACTTAAACCTACAGTATCTTGCTTAGGAAACAATATTCTTCATATTAGAATCATACTTCTGAAGGTACACAAAGAAATATTACATACTTATCATATAGTATTTTATCATCTAATGATGTTTCTCATGATGAGCTCTGCTGTCATATTTGCTATTTCTGAATGAGTCAGCATAGTATACAGCTCTAAATGCATGTAAGTTCTGCATCATTCATTCCTTTCAAAACATTACTATGGTTATTCTTAGTGGTCATTGATGTCATTTCAGAGTGGCGGTGAAGATGATCCTGAGCCGGAACCGGAACCTGAAAGAGAGTATACACCAGCAGGACGCGCTCTTAAGGAAAAGTTGTAAGTTTCATGTGTCCGTACAATGTGTGGCTTCTGTTAGGTCACTCATGTGGATCCTTTCTTTGCGTTTCTATTTGGGACTCTATGTTATGCTTTCAGTGAAAGAGGGGAACATTCTTTTTTATATTTGTGTTATTAACGAGGGGTATGAAGTTAGATCTCAGTGCTGCATTTTATGGCTAACTTTGGATAGGGAACTACATTTGAACCTTTAATTTACACTATTAAATGTGCTTTTTGCAAGATTTCAGTGGTTTTTGGGAGGTTGAATTGTCATCTGGTGTTGTCCTCACATGCTTGTCTTTCAGTGTTGCTTGGGTAGGGTGCAATACCAGAACCTTTAGGTGCCAAAGGTGCCTTGAGTAGTGCTTCAGAATTAGATCCCTTTTTCAGCTGTCTCTGTTAGATGGTGATTTTGAGGGCATTTCCAAATCCCCCTGCTACCAGATAACTTGAGCTATTCGATGAGGACTTCTTTCTCTTTTCTGATTTTGTACTTTGCTTTTATCTCTTGTTGAGGACATCCAGCGGTCCTCTTGTGCACATTACCTTCTATTCATATTTGTCTTTTTTAATGCCTACTAGGAAAATTAAGAAGGTTCAAGTAATTAGGGAGGGAATTGGATGTGTATGCTTTTTCAAATACACTATAGTTTTTGGTCTATTTACAAGGATCAGTGTTTTACCATGTTTCCCGGACTCTTCAATACCTCAAGTATGCATATCTAATATGGGCACTGCCGCTGAATATGGAACCCACCTGCATCTGACACTCGTGGAAAAAGCATGAAGCCTGTCTCTTAGTGCTTGATGAGAAAGCCTCTGGGACTACTGAGTTCTGACTGTCTCTTAGTGCTTGATGAGAAACCTTAGTATGTTTATGCCCTGTGTTTTAGAATGTGAATTATTTGAAAAGCATGAAGCCTCATGTGACTAAAACACTATGTAAATCCTTGGTGTCGTATGCTAATGCATTGTCTTTATCAGCACCAGGCTCCGTGCTCGGCAAAAAGAACGACTTGCTCAGAGAAAGGCATTTGAAGAATCTTCTCTTGCTGCTGGGGGATTTCCTGGATCTGAACCACTTTTGCAGTGCCTTCCGTCTGATTTGAAAGAGAGAGATGAAAGTACGAAACTAATGCAGCCATCTATAGAAAAAGCGAAAATGATCGAGATTGAGGATAACAAATTGGCTGAATTAGAGGTTCCTAATCGTAATGGTGGCTCTGTTCAAGTGGCCAGGAGATTATTAAAGCATAAGTACATCAATCAGGGTAACTCCACACTCAAAGTTCCAGGGTCTTCTTCAGATGGTCAGAATGTGAATGTAAATTTAGCAAATTATGTTAACCCAAACTCCTTGTTACCTGTTCTTGGACTTTGTGCTCCAAATGCCTGTCAACCCGAATCGTCTCACAGAAACCTTTCCAAATCACATGGAAGAGAAAATAGACAAGCAAACCGATTGGATTTGCCTCTCCACCCATCTACTGTTTCTGGGACTTCTGCTGAGAAGGAAATGAAGGCTCCAGAGGCAGGCACCAGCACATTGAAACTTCCTGATGCATCATTGGAGTTCACACAGCAGCATTTCAGAAGCAGCTTTTCTGATAACCCCATTCCGTTTCCTCTGGTTCTCTCTCTCTCTCTCTCTCTCTCTCTGTGTGTGTGTGTGTGTGTGTGCGTGTGTAAGCATGCTCTACAATTCTGAGCCTAAAATGTTAATTATTTGCAGTGCCCTCCTCCCCTCTGGCAACGGAAATTTTCTGATGGTCTAGAGAGCTCGGGTTTGAGTTCAGCTGATTTTCTGGAGAAGATGGGATTGCCCAAGTTGCCTTTTGATGACAAATTGCTTCCTGCATTTCCCCTTCCAATGAGAACCTTGCATGGTGCAGCACCTGACTTCTTGGCCAACTTAGCAATGGGAAGGAGAGATGAAACTGCAAATAGTCAGGTGTCTTCAACAATGCCGTTCTTACCTAATTTCAAATTCCCTCAGCGAGATATGCTTCACTATAATCAGGAAGATATAGATCCACTTCCTACCCTAAGTTTGGGACGTAAGTCAAATACACATCCACCATTTCCTGAAAATCACAGGAAAATTCTTGAGAGTATAGCTATGAGAACAGGATCAGGGTCAAGCAACTTATTTAGGAGAAAGTCGAAAGTAGATGATTGGTCAGAAGACGAACTTGATTCTCTTTGGATTGGAGTGCGTAGACATGGACGAGGCAACTGGGAGGCAATGCTTAGGGACCCCAGACTCTCATTCTCGAAGTACAAAACTCAACAGGAATTGGCTTCAAGGTGGGAGGATGAGCAAATGAAGATTCTGGATCCTCCTCTAGCCACTAGATCTGGTAAGCAAGTGAAAGCTCACAAGGCTGCTCTAATGCCTCGCATTTCTGATGGAATGATGGCACGAGCCCTGCACGGAAGTACGCTGGGTGGGCCATTTCAAACTCATTTGACAGACATGAAGCTGGGATTTGGTGATCTTGTAGTAAACGTCCGCCCTTTTGGACCTTCCAGCTTTGCTGCTTTTCATAATGAAAACTATGCTCCTTTTCCTATGGGTGGGGGTAATTTCCCATCAAGGCCAAGGGAAGATCCTTCCAGAGCTCTCTCTGAAATTCAGGATACTACATCAAATTTACCATTGGAGCAGCACATGCGTCCTGATGCCCTGGGAACCAATGACCAACGTGCTTTGGGTTTAAATTGCTCAAGTAGCTGTGAACAAAGGAAGGTGGATCGCTCAGATATGAATAGATACTCAAAGCTACGCCTCGATAGGTCACTAGATGTCCCTTGTGTCCCCAACGGTGATGCAGGCACTAATGAGCCACCAGCCTCTATTTTTCTGCCTAATTTAAATGGAGGCCCAAGCATTTGCAGTTCAAAGGGTAAGGAAGTAGCACCAGAGAGTAGTTCCTCAAAAGACAAGCTACCACATTGGCTCCGGGAAGCTGTGGGGGCAAATTCTAAAATTCAAAACACTGAGCTGCCACCGACAGTGTCTGCAATTGCAGAGTCTGTTCGTTTGCTGTATGCTGAGGAGAAGCCTGCTATCCCTCCATTTGTTGCTCCCGGATCTCCTCCTCCTCAGCCAAAAGATCCCCGGAAGATCTTGAAGAAAAAGAAGAAAAAGAGACCTTGTAAGGCTGGTATCGTTACAAGTGAGATTGCTGGAAGCTGTCAAGAAGTCTGTGCCAGCTCCTCTGGTGACAGTCTCCCCTTGACATCGATTTCCATGCCCCCAACTTTTCCAGCACCTTTATTGCAGCCCACAAATACAGGGCAGATGAACATGTCTACTTCATCGTCTGTTTCTGTCTGGAAAGCAAGTGATGAATTAGCTGTGTCTCCGGTACTGCTTGATAAACAGCCTCAGCTACAAGAACTGGATTTAAGTAATAAGAGGGTCAGAGTGACCCTTCAACATGAATCCCGGGTGGAGGGGTCTTGTAGTGGGGATTCTAGCAAGACCCAATCTAATCCCCGTGTCAATCCGCAAGAGACTGTGGAAATATCATCTGAGAAAACCGTTTCAGATGATCAAACAGGGTGACAATGAGCCATGACCACAGGACCTTTAGCAGCCGGAAGGTGCACAGTTAGCAAATTTTCTTCTGTCATATGGTGACAGGTGGTGATGTGTCATAGCTAATATTGTTAAGTAGACTACTAGGATAAGTTAGCACAAACAGAATTCGCAATTAGGGGTGAGCTAGCCATTCTTGTGCTGTTTATGTTCCCAACCCCCCGGCGCACCTGGCCTGGTGCCAACCCTTGTCTTATGTGTCCCACAGTTTTGTAGGTCTGGTTGGAGCTCATGTTACAGTTTAAGTGTAGGACAAACCAATGTAAAGTTTTGTATGTGAAAATTAAGTATATAGTGTGGTCCATCTTGGTGTGGATATGCCACCCCATTGTTCTCCATCTCAGCGTTGTTATTTGACATTAATTGGTGTTCGCTGCATCTTTGTTTTTTCCCAGAAAACAGATGCATTCTCAGGGGTATGTGGTGTTGTTTGTTGCAGTCCTTTTCCGGTGCATTATTGGGAGCTACCTAGAGCATTCCATGAACAAGTCAATGTGCTGAGAGCCAAAATGTGGTTTTAAGCTCAATGGAGAAGTCTAAGGGCGTACGAGCTTATTGTAATAATAGATGAGCTAGATGGTGAAAGTTTGAGTGTCATATGGACGTCATTAGCCAAGAATTCTTGACCTCTAATTTTTCTTTTTTGGAAAAAATTATCGTGCCGTGTTTTTCCTCCCAAATACAATAGTTGTGGATTTATCCCTAGGGTTATTGCGTATAGTGGCATTCGGGTGTTTGTTAGGCACTAAAACTTTAATAATATATACTACATTAAAAAATAAATTCAAATTTATTATTTGGATCAATCAATTTAATTAATTAAATTTATTTAAAATAAATTGGTCTAAAATCGACTTTCAAGTTGCAACTCAATCGACTCCTACTACACCAGTTAAAGATAATCAAGTCAAAAACCCAATCAATGGCCCAAAAATGGAGAAATAAGCTGAAACTCTAATTAGGAGAGAGGATTCAACTCTATAATTAGGGTTGGAAACCGATTCACCTTGAGTACTCTGAACGCTCACAAGCTCAAATTTTTTCTAGAAGAAGACAACAAGCACTTCAAGCATATGTTGTCGATTTTGCGGAGATTAAATATTCTTCTTGATTGAGAATAAGTATGTTAAACCCTCTCTTAAGAAGAAACCAAATTTAATTCACCAAAGAAAGTTAAATAAATCAACTTGAGCAAAATTCAAGCTAATTGACCCTTATTCATGTACAATTGGAGATCAAATAAAAGGAATTGTTTATTTGTTCATTTGTTCATTTGTTCATTTTTGTAACAAATATATAAAGAATGTATCCATTATTTTTGAAATTGATACAATTTATATTTATCCATTTCTTTTTATCTTATAGATCAATATTTCACTTGAAATTTGTGTTTACAAACTTTGCCATTCTCTTGGAACCATCTCTAGCTCCCATCTCTTTCTCCAAAAGACATACTTTACATCCTATCAAAGAAGAGCTATGGCTCCAAAGATCGCCATCCCGCAATCTTCAAAAGAAGTTGCTCGATTTAGATCCCCAAAGGACTCACTTTTCTTCCAATTGAAAATTGAATCTTCCAACCCTATTATCATGCCTATCATGGTGATTGGAGCTATTAACTTGGAGAAAGAACTCACTAGCATGAAGGCCACCACGTTGAGACTCACTAAGGAGATTGAAGAAAAATATTACTAAGGACATTGAAGAAAAAGATTCACAAATCAATCGTCAAAGCAAACAAACCGCTAAACCGGCAACAAAGTTGGAAAATAAGCCATTCGAAGATTTTAAAAACGTTTCAACAACGAAAAATCTAACAATCAGTCCAATCACGACAAAAGACTTTGGTAAAGATTGCAAAGCAAGAAAGACTAGTCTTTGGGTTTGATGTCCGTCAAGAAAATCCACAACTTGATAATTGATGTTGAGAAAGTTCAACAGGAAGGAGGTTCTCATAAAACGCGCCTATACACAAATCCTTACACAAAAAAATATTGATGCCCTTCGTATGCCTCATGGGTACCAACCTCCTAAATTTCACGAATTTCATGGCAAGGGAAACCCAAAGTAGCACGTAGTGCATTTCGTCGAGACTTGCAACAATACCGACACAAATGACAACCTCTTGGTGAAGCAATTTGTACAATCTCTCAAAGGTGTTGCATTGACAGGTGTACAAACCTTGTTTCTAGATCCATCAATTGTTGAGGGCAAATAGAAATTGATATTGAATCGCTTCTATAAGACACGTTATGTTGTTAGCATAGTTGAGTTGACCAAAACTAAGTAGTGGAGTAGTGAACCAGTCATTGATTATATAAATTGTTGGCGTTCGCTCTCTACAATGCTAAGATCACATCTTGGAATCTTATAGTATTGAGACGTGTGCCTAAGGGATAGATTGGGGCATATTTTAGGTTTAGTAAGTTAACAAGTCCAAAACATTTCAAGAGTTTCGACGTGAGCGTGTGAACTGGAAGTTACCTTTACGAATCATGGCAGAGGGAACAATCATAATGATTCAACAACTTTGTCAAGAAACTTTACGAAAAGCAACTCTATGTTCGAGGATACTATAACAACCCAATTGTTTCTAAAATTATTATTATTATTATTATTATTCACATTATTATTATTATTATTATTGTTATTATTATTATTATTATTATTATTATTATTATTATTATTCACATTATTATTATTATTATTATTATTATTATTATTATTATTATTATTATTATTATTATTATTATTATTATTATACCTGCCTCTTTCAAATCAATCCAAATGCCCTTACTTCACTTAATATTTAAGGCTATTCCTGAATTCGAAAGAGAGTACTTGGTTTCTTCCAATTTACTCATCCCACCTCGAACTCTCATTTAGCATCCTTGTAGGACCAATTCTCGCTTTTTATGCGTGAATGTGTCTCTCTTGTAGAGGAAATTGCCCTGAGTTTATCCGTCGTGGAATCAAGTAGATCGACCAAGACAATAAAAAAGAAAGAAGAAAATCCATTGGGGAACCTGGTACTCAAAGATCGATTATTCGAGATCCTTGCTTTCTTCAAACGAAAGGAAGAGAGATAGAATCGGATCGATTCCCGAAATGCCTTTCCGGATATTCCTCAATGTGTTGGCTATTCACGGTCCCTTGGCTTGTAGGTCCTGACACAAGGAAAAATAGTTAGAATGGGAAAACGAGGCAAAAATGGGAAATGTCCTACCTTTGACCGATATGCCCTTAGGCCTGGATTAAATAAAGACTCGGGTTTCCAGCAAGCCATCTGCTACATCCATTTCATTAGGAATTGATGATCTTTTAACAATACATTCGAAAGGACAGCTAGTCCAAGATGCTGAACAACAAAGTTTTATTTTGAACTAAAAACAATTCTAATTATTAATTCTATATTACTACTACTATTGTTATTAATATTAATTTAAAGCTAGCACTAAATTATGATAAATGCAATTTTGCACATGGTGGTTGAGAATTTAACACATGGTAAATGATTTTGGTTGGAATCTTGACTAGATGCATGGAAAAAAGCAAAGGTCAATATTCTTAAGTAAGGGTTAATGACATCATAATGCATATAGTTTAATGATCACTTTAATGGAGACATTTGAAAACTCTTAATCATTGAATCTGCATGCCCTAATCTCCCATATAAATACCCACAAAATGTTAGATAAAACACTCACTCATCTCTACTTTTTTTTTCCCTACTATTGTCACATCTTGAGGGAAGTTCTTTGTTCTTAGAGTTTATTACTGCGTTAATTCAAAATCTAAGTTAGACTTCTATCTCGTTAACTGAAATTATTTATTTGGCTACCTAGATGTTATTTTGCAAGTGCAAATAAATAGTCGGATATAATGCATGCCAATTCCGTCATCGAGATTATCATTTTTAGTTAAAGAGTATGTGTGTGCGAGTGTAATGATTTCGGGAGTAGAACTAGAAAATTTTCTTATGGCGGGGGGTGGGAGGCGGGCAGTGAGGTAAACTATTTATCAGGGGTGAAGCTACTATTTGATTAGTGGTGTCCCTAGACACTATTAGGCGAAATTAATTGTTTGAGAGTGTAAAAGTAAAATCCTCAAAAATCCACAAAATTTTTGAAAGGGGCCCCTAACAAGAAAAGAGAGAGAGAGAGAGAGATATTAAAAAATAAAAATTAAGGCAGCTATATGCATTGTCAATTTGCCATAAGGTATATCCTAACTTTCTCCATTTTAATTTATTAAATTAATATAAGACATGTGTAAAATATTATAGGATTATTAGATTATAATATCCCAAACTTTAAGTCATGTTGCTCATAATATCCCAAACTATTAATTGGCTCGTAACATCCCCACCTTTAGCACTAATATTTTGTATATCCTACACTTTGAAAAACTAATCTTAGTTATCCCAATTTCGAACATTGATACACTAATTTTTCAAAGTATGGGATATTAAAAAATATTTGTGTTAAAGGTGGGGATGTTACGAGTTAATCAATAATTCAAGATATTATGAACAATATGATTCAAAGTTTGGGATATTAAAATTCAATAATATAATATTATATGAAAAATAAATTATATTGGGATATCCAATATAATTTTTCCTTACGCCAAATAATGATTATGAAAATATATTTTATTTGAAGAGTTAAAAAATGTGGAAATAAATTTCCTATTTTGTTTTTTAGGATAGATTTTAGAAAAAAGTAATTTCCAAAAGCATGGGGGATGCTTCCGCCCTTGAATGATTTTCAATTGTTTTCACGATAAAGGATGTCTATATTGCCTATTATTTATTATTCATTATTTGAGTGATCACCTCAGCATGCTCGCTCATCGACTCATCGTTCATTATCCTTTTCAAAGGAAATTATCGTTCATTGTCGGGCATCCGAAATCTAAGTAATTTTATCTTGTGTCCAAATAAAAGAAATTTTATAAAATTGTCATTTCCATGATTGAGTGTATTGTACTCGAGTTTTCATTCTCACACTTTAAATATTTTATTGTTTTCGAGATAAAGTGTGAACACATAGGGATAATTGGATTATTTGGAGGCTCGTCCGGTTTCATTTTTTATTTCGAATAGGTATTGAACTATTTTACTTATTTTATAAATCAAACACGAAAAGTGTAGTTGCAACATATTTTTTAATTGTTTCAATAAATGATAAAGTTTATTTTCATTTTATTGAAAATAGAGGACTTACGTGTCTCTTTAGGCACGTGACATAACACTTTAACAATTGAATCTTTCTTACTTTTATTTGGTTTAAATAAGTATTTCCTCCAAAAATCTAGGTCATTACGGATACTACAAAAAAATAATATCCATTTTCTAACTCCGATGTGTCAAATATGCTTGATATTTTTATTGAAAAAGGACTTATAGAACTTATAGAATCAAAGAGTCTTGAAGAAGTAAAAAAATCACTCATCCTAAATAGTGCAAGTACCACAGGATCATCAGTCATTCGATTGAGAAATGCAGAACATTCAAAAACTTGTCATGCAAATTGCAAGGGAAGATAATATTGTATTGGATGAAGAAGCCGATAAGTTTGATTAAGAAGTTGTTAGAAAATAAAAAAGAAGAAAAGAAAAGGCACATCCATGATCAAGCCTCTTACAAATCAAACAACCTCTTGCCCCAAAAAAAATTTCATCGATGTTTGATGATTGCCAAATCAAACATGCAAACTCACAAGTCAATAAGAGGACTTTCAAGTCATTCAAATTTCAAGACTCTCAAGTCACCCAAATGAAACAATATTAAGTCACTTAATTTGAGACTCTCAAGTTATTCAAATTCAAGGCTCCCAAGTCACTCAAATCCAAGACTTTAAGGGTGCCCAAAATCCAAAACTCTCAATTCATTAAAACTTAAGACTTAAGTAACTAAAAATTTTAAACTCATCAAAATTCAAGACTCCTAAATCATCAAATTTCAAGACTTTTAAGTCTACAAAGTTAGAGTCTCCTCAATCTGCAAAGTTCAAGATTTCTCGAGTTACCAAATTTGAGACTCTCAAGTCATTAACGCCCTATTCTATTTAGTCGTAAGGAGTTATAAGGTTGTAAGGAGCTGTAATATAATTATAAAGTTAGTTATAAAAAGGTGTAAGGAGCTGTAAGAGTATGTAAGGAGCTGTAAAAGCGGTAAGGTTGTAAGCTAAAACTAAATGGAAAAGGGCCTTAGAGTACTCTCAAGTAATTCTAATTTCAAGGCTTCTAAGTCTACAAAGTTCAAGACTCCTCGGTTTGTGAAGTTTAAGACCTCTCAGGTGACCAAATTCAAGACTCTTAATTTACTCGAGAGGACTCTCAAATCACCCAAATTTAAGACTCTCGGGTCATCCAAATTTCAAGACCCTCAAGTAATCCCAACTTCTTACAGCTATGATTCAAGACTCTCAACTTCGAAAACCAGAATTGAACTTGTCCAAAAATTTTAAATTTTGAATATGATTTTCTCGATTCGAACCCAAAAACCAACAAATTAGCAAGTCAAATCCAACTTGAACTCATTCGACTCGTTGAGTCAAGGCAATAAAAACCAACAATTTTAACTATGTGGCTTGTTGATTGAATATTTTATGTCTAATATATGATTTTCCTTTCACTTTATCACTCTTTAATTAATGGTTATTTATGAAATCACATCATTTAGAGTGAGTTACATAACTAATAATTTTTATTTATTATATCATATCATTTAGAGTGACATTATATATCTCTCGTAATAATTTACAAACAAACACTAATACTATTTCCTTTCTCAACTTCTTTCTCATAAAAACATTATATATAAAAATTACATAGAAGTAAAATTTCATACGAAAATTACACAATAAAATTTAAACAAAATATGTATGGATTCAAATGGCATGTTATGTTGTTGTATTGATGAGTTGAATATATATTTTTTTGGTAAAAATAATAATATTATAGTAATCTAAAATTTTGTTGTTATAATTAAAAATAACAATTTTAGTTTATTATAAATATCTAATTCTCATTTATTTGAACCTGTTTTAGTTGTAATCGAATCATAGCTCCTACTATAAGCAATGGGTCATGTTAAGATGGACTCAAATTTTACCTAGTGAAAACAATGAGTCGGTTGAGTCGACCAGGTTGACCCTTTCTCAATATATTTAAAATGCAGATCAATAAGCATAAAAATCTCATTATAATATTAATCTTTATTCGTTATAAATTATTAATAATAAATTTAACTAAATGTAACATGTGAATTAGTATAATAGAAGAGTTAAAATAAATATTGAAATCTTAAATGAGTCATTAATATAACAACTCATTATTATCCAATCCATAATTGATTCAACCTCTCATTGGCCTTATTTAAATGAGTCAAATAGTAAAGTAGTTCGACTCAATGGTGTCATCACCTAAATACTATAATGAAATTTTTGAATATTTTTAATACTTTCTTTTAAAAAATACAAATAATATACTTTTTCGTAAAATTATGGGCAATTTTAAGCAAAAAATATGCCAAGTTTTTAGAATTGACCAAAAAAACTCGATAAAAAGCGCTCTCAACTCGTCGAGCCGACCCAAAACCTATATAACCCACATACGAGTGCCTATATTTTACCGGAACCCAAAATACATCTCATTGCATTTGACCAAAATCCGAATAGACACAACTCGTATTTAACCCGCTCGCTCAAAATGACAGGTTTATTCTCAAGTCACTCAAATCAAGACTCCCAAATCATACAAATTTAAGACTCTCAAGTTATGCAAAGTCACGAAAATTCAGGACCTTCAAATCACTTAAAGTTCAAGGCTCTCAAGTTTGCAAAGTTCGGGGACTTAAGTGCTAGGCCCGAAGACAAACAACCGATTCTAAGAAGAGGAAAAGGCATGCTACCTTTTTCTGGATGCACATGAAATAGCAGGAATAATGACAAAAGACTAACTATAATCATAAATTGAGATTAATGTATATATTTTTTTCTGGATGAGATTTATTTGACTAATGAAAAAATGGACCATGCAAAAAGAGATGAAATCTAGTTTGGCTATTGCAAAAATATGGACCATCCTAAAAGAGATGAACTTTATTTTGGTTAATGCAAAAATGGACCATCTTAAAAACAGATGAAGTTTATTTTGGCTAATGTAAAACAAAATGCAGAAAATAAAATGCACTAAAAATGACTCGAGCGGAAAATGGTTTGCGACGGCATGACCCAACTTGAGGAAGAAACCGGGAGGACCGGAGCCGGACTAAGGGTTTTGTGTCGTCTTTTTACTAAGAAGTGGGAGTGCACTCGAACTCTAAAAGAAAATTTTTGACTTGGAAATGCAAATATTGACAAGCTTAACGGGGAAGGAAGGAAAATTTAAAATTGGCTAAAATGCACAAAAGGACATACTCGGTTTTTTATCATTTTTTGTTTTGTACAAATGTAAGAATTATTAGGCTAAGTTGAACCTAACTAAACTGCTGCTGCTAGGCGCAAGAGAAAGGATCAAATAACTCGTAGGTGCCTAAAAAGTGTCGTACTTATAACTTTTATTTATTTTTGTTATCCTGTCGATGAAAACCTGACCTCATTTGCATGGTCGAGTTAAGATCGTACTAAAGCGAGTGATAAAATACATTTTAGTCCACAAAAGCCCATAAGTGTCAAGAACAGACTGAAGTACATCTCCTTGAGTTCGACACAATTTTTGAGACCACGAAAAGGTCGGCATGGGCCGGCGCCGGTGGACGGACCCTCCCGAATGGCGTTGCTTTGGTCGGTTCAACTTTCGATAGTCTCTTTTATTCACTTTCGGAATTTTCAACTTGATTTATCTCTTAACCGATGACCTTGGGGCTAGGTTAACCCTAAACTTTACTATAAATAGAGGGCCTCCTCTACATTTCTCACATGATTGACAGTTGGAAAATCCCCCAAAGCCGCTGAAACTCTCTGCCTCTCTCTTCTCTACATTCTCTCCCATTCCCTCTCAAAATCCCCTTTCTAAACATTTCACAAAGAGACCTTCTTTTCCATCTTTTGCTTGCCATTGTTATACCATGACTCTGCCGAAATCTGATCGTGATTGAAACCTACTAGGTGGGTTAACTTGAGGGCGTACTTCAACTATTGTGGAGTTTGTCAACAAACAATCAAATAGAAATATGTACGGATTCAAATGGCGTGATATATTAAAAATAATAAAAATACACAAATTATGTTATTGTATTGGTGAATTGAATAAGCCTAGTCACACCTTAAAAATATTCTTTTGTTTTTGATAGAAATAATTGAAGAATTAGGTATATTTCTCTATCTCTCTATACTTTTGAATTGAAATCATTCTCACTTCTTAAGAAGCTCATTCTTAACTTTTCATTACTATCTAACCTACTCGGAAAGCATTTCTTGAGTAAACACACACAACACTAGGTTTGTAACCCATTCGGATACAACTCGGACAATTGTCTTGAGTAAATAATTTCGCATGCATATATTATTCAAAGCTCGACTTTATGAGTTAACTAAAATGAATTACTGCGTTAATTCTTATTTCTAAGTCGAGTGTTATTAACAAAAATTATTTACTTAATCAATTTGATGCATTGTGTCTATAAAATCTTAATTTCTTAATCATCCAAAAGATAGACAAAAAATTGAATTAGAACTCGTTGAATATTAAACTTAGAAAATTTCATTCTCTTAGGTTAAGGATAATTTAGTGCTTAATTATTATGAATTAATTATTATCCTTGTCTAATCTTGGACCAAAGTATCTTTATACTTTGAGTACCACTTTGATTTGCTTTTATAGATGGATTAAAGTATTTTAATCTTATTTTGAAAAGCAAAAGCAACCGACTTCTAACCATTAAACACCAAGTAGACGTAAAAGCATTGTTTTAGGACCAGGCTAAAAAATCGCGTCAACGTTGTTTGTTACAAAATCTGGTAAAATTCAACTTCGAGTCTAACAGTTGTTTCCACCCTAGATTTCAGTCACAACTAGTGGGTTGGACCACCTTTTGAGCCAACGACTTAAGCACAATGTTCACATTTACAATGACTCCTTTTTTGAGCAACTCAAACTATCCGTTACAATGGCTAATGAGGTTTCCAAGTTCGGAATCGAGTCACAATGGCTACTCTGCCTTGTTGTATATAAATAAAAGCCTTCATACAAGACTTGAAGATTGCTGGGACTGAACGAAATATACTCTCTCTCAATCTTTTCTAGCTTTCCAACTCGCACTTAAGTTTCTAGTTTCGAGTTGCAAAGTGAAAGTCTTGTAATCACTGTTACTTATTTTCAATTCTCTGTAAAGTCCCTTGACCGAGCCGTCAGGGTTAACTTAGCTCAATTGTCTCTAGCTGTAAGGGTTATCTTAGTTAGGAAGTACTAGAACAGATAAGGAAAATTTTGTGTCTAGGAAAACTTGTATTGAATTATCTAAGGGAGCAATTATTTAAGAGTCGGTCCTTGTATTTTGTGGAGTCAAAATAGTGGATTTGACTTGGTGTTTGGATTGACCCTATCCGTGGTTTTATGCCCCAGGAGGGTTTCCATGTTTACTCTGTGTTATGCTTTTCGAGTCCAATCTATACTCAAAATAGTTTTCTAAGTCTTTTCTTTGCGAAAACTTTTTAATTCCGCAAATTTCCTTCACATCCTATTCACTCCCTCTAGGGTGATTCGGACTCTCAAGAGTAAACCTTTAATTGGTATTAGAGCCTAGCCTTCTCAAAGGATCTAATAAATCTAAGGTGTAAAGATCAAATGGTTCTTAACTATGGAGAGTTCGATGAAGGAAGATCTTTCGCCGGACCACCCAAGTTCAAGGGATCAAACTTCGCACACTAGAAGAAGATCATAGAGTGCTTTATCTAGGATTATAATGATGAGGTATGGAACATCATCTGCAATGGCATCTACACTCCTATGAAGACAGAAGGAACACAAACGAGTGCCTAAGGTGAAGTTTGAATTCAGTCTTGAAGAAAACGAGAAGTACGTAAAAACTTCAAGGTAATGAACACACCGATGTGTGCAATTGATGCAGCAGAATACAATAGAGTATTTACCTGTGATACAACTGAAGAAGTTTGGGATACATTGGTTGCTACATATGAAGGTACCATCCAACTGAACAAGCCAAGATAAGTCGAGTATCTCTATAAGTATGAAATGTTCAAGATGGAGGCTAATGAGAACATCACTTAGATGTACATTTGCTTCACTGAGATTGTTAACAATCTCAAATCTCTTGGAAGAAAGTTGACTCATGAAGAGGTTATAAGAAAGAGAAGTCTACCCAAGAGAAAATGGGGTCCCAAGGTGACAGCAATAGAGGAAGCTTAGGACCTCTCTCAACTAAAGTCGGATGAGCTTATTGGGAAACTTCTCACCCATGAGCTACATCTAAAGGAAGACGAAGTTGAGGTCAGCACCAAAAGAAACATTGCTCTCAAGGCCTCGGAGGAACAAGGTCCAAGTCCGAGCTCCTCGGGCTCTGAAGAAGACCCCATGGCGCTTCTAACTTGAGGATTCAAGAAATTGATGATATACAAAAAGTGGTAGAAGAAGCCTAAGCAAGAGTTCTACAAGAAAGACATATCATCTTCTTAAAATTTATCTTTAACTAAGAACTTTGGTCTGTTTTGAGTATGGCAGCAAAGAGCACATAGTCAAAGACTGTCCAAAAAGAAAGAAAGACATAAAGAAGAAAAAGGCTATGGTAGCTACTTGGAGTGATGATGAGTCGAAGAAGATTATTACACCGACGATGAATCAAAGTATCTAATGGCTCTATCGGACTCAAAAGCTGGATCCGAGTGAGAAAGTGATGCATCGGATGTTTAGGAAATAGATCCTCACGAGGTAATCAACTACTTTCTTAAGTTCTCCAACCATGATCTTGCTAGATATATTTTTACCTTGGAGGAGAACTCCAATTCGAATCTTCTAAATTTAAAGAGAAACTGAAGTCTCTTAATGCTGAGAACACCTCTTTGAAAAATGATTTAGAAAACTTAAGACGTAATCCGAAAGTACTTTAGATTAGTACTCAAGATAATGAGACTTAGTATGAGTGCCTTAGAATAGAGAATGAGCAATTGAAACAGAAGCTCGGTGAGTCTTAAGAGTTGGTCTTAAAACTCACTCAAGGTTAGAAAAACCTTGATTTATTACTTGGTTCTCAGTGTGTCTCATTTTGAAAAGAAGGTCATGGATACAATGCTGAAGAGGAAGATAATTCCTACAAAAATCTTTTCAAAACTGATTCTAGAACTATTAAGTTTAGGACGGTCGAGCATGGTCCCATTCATTAAAAAGAAAGAGACTAAGCCCGCACCAGTGTTTATGAAAAAGCCTTCTCAACCTTGTTTATGAAAAGAGAGGTTTTCAAAAGAAAGAGACACAAAGTCAGTTCTAAAGGAAGAAGATTCAGAATCAAATCAAACCTAAAATCATTCAAATCTGGGTTCCCAAAAGTGATCTTCCCAGAAAATGACCACAGTAAAAACGATTCATCGGGTTTGTAAGAAGAAGTGAGAAGGGTTGGTTTGTTTCTGTTTTTGCAAGTAACTCGAAACAAAAAGGTCATTAGTAATTAGACAGTTCATGCTCATGCCATATGTCTAGAGATTCAAGACTCTTCTCGGAACTTGAAGAGATGAAAGGAGGAAAAGTCACATTTGGAGATAATAGAAAAGGCAAGATAGTTGGCGGAATTAGTTAAGGAGACAACTCGGTCAGTCCAATTTACCTTGTCAAAGGGCTCAAATATTCCGAGTATTTCTCAATTGTGTGACAAAGGTGAAGATGTAATGTTCACTCGGACCAACTGCTTCACTTCATATGCAGTCACCAAAGAGACAAAGCTCTCAAGTCCGTGGTCGAGTAGCACCTACACTATTGCTCTCTCCGATTCTAGTCAAGATTTATCATGTTTAAAAGCTTCTTTGAATGATGATTCATGGACATGACATCGTAGAATAGGTCACATTAGCATGCATGCTATTAAGAAACTTTCATCTCATGGATTAATCGGAGGATTGCCTAATTGTTCATTTAAGAAAGATAAAATTTGTGATGCATAGACAAAAGGAAAACAAGCCATTCAAGATAGTATCTACATCCAAAGTGCTTGAATTGATACATATGGATTTGTGTGGTGAAATTCCCATTAAAGCTTAGGAGGTAAATCATATGTGCTAGTTATTATTGATGATTACTACGATTTACCCGGGTATGTTTTCCGAAGAAAAAATGAAGCATTCAAAGAGTTCACTAAGATCTGCAGGAAAATACAAGTGGAGTTTGAGACTCGGATCAAGAGAATTTGAGCCGACCATGGAAGGGAGTTCAATTACTCGGAATATGCAGACTATTGTGACAAGAATGACATCTCCCACAACTTTTTAGCACCCATAACTCCTCAATAGAATGTAATAATGGAGAGAAAGAACAGAACACTCGAAGAAATAGAAAGGACAATGATAATTGAAAATGATCTACCTTACTATTTACGGGCTGAGGTAGTTAACACAACAAACTACACTCTTAACATATGCCTCATTCGACCCATTATGAAGAAGACACCTTACAAGCTGTACAAAGGAAAGAAGCCTAACATTTCCTACTTTAAACCATTCGGATGTAAATGCTTTGTGCATAACAATGGTAAGGAACATCCGACAAAATTTGATGCTAGGTTAGATGAAGGTATTTCTCTTGGATATTCTTCACATAGCAAAACTTATAGAATCTTTAACAAGAGAACTAAAAGTGGAAGAAAGTATCCACTTTCTCGGATCTCAACCTCAATCAAAATGAAGATGACATAGTAGAGGCTGAGCTCGGATTGAGCAAAACCAAAGGAACCGAGCCAACTCGGAATGAGCCAATTCGAGAATTAGGTCGGACTATCGAAGATCAAGCTAATAAAGAAAATCAACAAACCGAACCAGCTGAAGATCAGAATGTTCAACCAACAAATCTGGTAAATCGGAGGTCGGGCAAAGCTTTCAAATATGCATCCGAAGACTCGGACACTTCTCAACGCATTTATGAGTTGCATTAAATGAATCGGTATAACCATCTCATACTTATAGAGTTTTGATTCCAAGGCCTTCTCTCGTATCTCGAAACTTCTTTGAGTAAAATGGTATCTTCTCTAAGTGATACAACTTTTACTTCTTATACTTCTTGCTTATCTCGTAAATGACTCGGACAACCTGGTTCTCTGTTCTTAGTCCCTCATCACTAAGATTTATCACAGATTGAATAGACTAGTATTTTGTCTTTTCTCACTCAAAATCCGACTTCCGGTTATAAGCTCTATTATGTTATAGTCAGTACTTTTAGTATGATTATTACTTAGTCTATATCAAGTTATCTCACTCGATATTCTTTACTTATCTTGATTTATCGCTTAGACTAAGTCGGATGAAATTTTGAGTATCATTGATATTGGACTCGGAAAATTCCACTTCTCTTCGACTCGGATAATTAATTGCTTAATCATCATAATTATTTTATTATCTCGTGTCTAATCTTGGACCAAAGTATTTTATACTTTGAGAACCAAAATTGATTTACTTTTGTAGGTTATTCAATCGAGGATACACTTTTCAAACTACAAAAGTAACCGGCTTCGTAACGTCAAATCACCAGCAGACATGGCTTTTCACCTTCTCTGCTCCAGTCCCAGAAGATTGTGTCGGAGCTGTCTGTTTCCAAATCTGGAAAACTAGAACGCCAAGCTTAACGGTGGTTTTCACCTTACCTCTCGAGACACCGCTAGTAGTTTTGGGACTTCCAAGAGAGTTAAACCGTTGTCCAACGTTCACATTACAACGGATACTTTCCGAGTGACTCGTAAAGCTTCTATCAATGGTCACAGAGGACTCTCGGTCAGCAGATGAAGATAACGGCTACTCTGCCCGGTCATCTATAAATAGAAGCCACTTCACAAGACTTGAAGATTGCCGAACTTATTGTTAATATACATACTTGTGCAAAGTCTTTGTATTCATTCTCAATCTTCTACTTACAACTCCTATTCCGTAATTCATTACCTTCGAGTTGTAAGGTCTTGTACTCGCTACAAACTCTTTCTTACTTTCTTTGTAAGGTCCCTTGACTAAGCTGTAAGGGTGAACTCAGCTTAGTTGTCCCTAGCTGTAAGGGTTATCTCAGCTAGGAAGTACTAGATCGGATAAGGGAATTTCGAGTCTAGGAAAACTTGTATAGAGTTGTCTAAGGGAGCAACTCGGGTTCAGCCGCTTCACGGTGTTTTATGGACTCAAAATAGTGGATTTGACTTCGTGTCCGGATTGACACGGTCCGTGGTTTTCTCGCCCTGGGAGGGTTTCCACGTATTCTCTAAGTGTTTACTTTCCGAGTTCCTTCTAGACTCGGACTGTCTTAAAGCATTTACTTTTCTTGCCATTTCTATCTATTCAGTCTTTCCGAGTCTCTACTTTTCTGACTCGTTTTGACTCGTAACCGCATTCTATATTTTACTTGGCAAAAGAGTTTGAATTTCCACAAGATTTCTTCCTCACCCTATTCACCCCCTCTAGGGTGACTCGGACTCTCCCCGAGCAAACCTTCGAGCATCTAGTCACCGACTCGAGAACATCATTTTTGAAATCAATAGTGGGGTAAGAACTCGTTCTTCTTTACAAAACTTATGTGCATTTTCAGCATTCGTCTCATTAATTGAACCTAAAAATGTACTAGAAGCCCTACTTAAACTTGAATGGGTAGAGGCCATGCAAGACAAATTAACTCAATTCGAAAGAAACCAAGTTTGGACTTTGACCAAACAACCTTCCGACCACGCAGTTATAGGAACCAAATGGTTTTAAAAAACAAACTGGATGAGGGAGGGTTGGTAGTTAGAAACAAAGCCATATTAGTTGCTCAAGGGTATAACTAAGAAGAGGGAAGGGGAAACCTTTGCACCTGTTGCTAGGATTGAGGCAATCGGAATTCTCTTAGCATTTGCATCTATCATGAACATTAAGTTATATCAAATGGATGTGAAGTGGGTATTTCTCAATGGTTATATTCAAGAAGAAGTTTATGTTGAGCAACCCCAGATTTGAAAACTCTCAATTTCCAAATCATGTTTTCAAATTGTATAAAGCTTTATATGGTATGAAACAAGCTCCCGGAGCTTGGTATGAAAGAATGAGTAGTTTCTTGGTTGAAAATGATTTAAAAAGAAGTCTTATTGACAAAAACCTTTTCACAAAAACCAAGGGGATTGATTTTCTCATTATTCAGATTTATGTTGATAACATTATTTTTGGAGCTACTAACGAAACTCTATGCCAAGAGTTTTTGGGTTGATGAGATATGAGTTTTAAATGAGTATGATGGGAGAACTCAATTTCTTTCTTGGATTGCAAATCAAGCAAGAAAAGGATGAAATCTATGTTCATCAATCAAAATACACCAAGAAGTTACTCAAGAATTATAGGATACAAGATGTAAAACATCCAACAACACCAATGCGTAGCAGTACCAAATTGGACTCGGATAAGAAAGGTAAAGTTGTAGATCGAAACTCTACAGAGGTATGATTGGATGTCTATTTTATCTTACATCTAGTAGGCCAGATATTATGTTTAGTGTCTATCTATGTGCAAGATTTCAAGCTAATCCAAAAGAATCACATTCACTATGGTGAAGAGAATTTTTAGATATCTTACAGGAACTCGGACACTCGGTTTCTCATATTCGGAGGACTCAAATATGACTCTCACTGGATACTCGGATGCTGACTATGTTGGATGCAAAGTTGATAGAAAGAGCCCATTAGGAGCATGTCAATTTCTAGGTCAATCACTTATCTCCCGGCACTCAAAGAAGCAAAATTCGGTTGCTTTATTAAAAGCCGAGGCGAGTACATAGCAACCGGAGCCTACCGTGCTCGGATTCTATGGATCAAGCAACACTTGAAGGATCTAGGATTTTCATTCACATTTATCCCAATCAAGTGTGATAATCAAAGTGCCATTAGCATTACCAAGAATCCAGTTCAACATTCAAAAACAAAGCACATTGAGGTTAGATATTATTTTTTGAGAGACCACTTTGAAAAAAGTGATATTGCACTTGAGTTTATTCCTACCAAATTTCAATTAGCTGATATTTTCACAAAACCTCCGAGTTAAGATCAATTTTGCTTTATAAGGAATAAACTTGGCATGGTGATTGCATGATTATTAGATTAATTGATGAGAACTTATGAGTTTAATTGATTATTATCTGTTCTAAGTGAATAACTTGTGGATCGGTTGAAATATAATGAAATTGAGCTACAAGTTATTAAATTTCGAGTGTGTTCCGAGTACCTCGGACACATCAATGAATCGGACTCAGTATTGAGAAAAATGGATATCAAAATTCTGAGATCATGTTTGAATCAATGGAGAATCTTGGAAACGTTTTTGAAAATCTCTTTTTCTCTTTGTCACGCGAACGGTAAGGAAACTAGCCGTTAGAAGGAAGTAGTTTTCAAGAAGTAGTCGTTACTCACTTGAACGTCAAACGATCGGATAGCCATTACTCCGAGTGCTGAGTCGGTAAGGCTTTTTGTTCGTTGAGAGCTGTTGTTCTATAAATAGTACATGTTCACCCTCATTCATTCACTTTTCTATCTCTCACTCTCTCACTCTCTACACTTGAACTTAGAATTCCTTTCAATTTCGGACTCTCTACTCTCTCTCTCTCTCTCTCTCTCATTCATTCCCTTTTCTACTCCTTCTCTTTCTCAAATATAATCTTTTTCTCTTTCTCTCAAAATTCCTAAAAAGGAAATGCAGTCGAAGGAGGGTTAGCCACAAAAAGGCTAGAACCCGAATCACTCACCCCGAGAATCCTCAAAAGGATCCATCTAAGGGAATAGCTCTCGCTTTTATAATTCAAAACAATTCGTTGCCCAACACTACTTCATTGAAGAGAAATTCTTCTCATCCACCAAACTCTCGTGGATTAAGCCTATCCTCCACACAAGAACCTTCAAGTACCTATGTTTCGTGACTATATATACCCTCAGCTCGTGATCGAATTCTATACTAACATGGTTGTGAGAGCCAACGTAGTCTCTTCTCTCATTCAAGGAAAGGTTATTCAAATTAACCTCTGTCTACTTCACAAACTCGTGATGTTCAAATTTTCTTTCTGAACTCAAGTGCGATTCCTTTCAATGAAATCGCCGACAAGTTCTTTGAAAAATACGCCGAATTATTCCTAAGTCTAGAAAGAACTTTTACGTGACCCGGATGAGGTATGAAGCCGGACTTCTTTACTTTATTCTTATCGAATGGTGCTCTCATTCTATCCATCAAAGGAGAACCCCAACAACAAGGTTCTCAAAGTTCTTTATGATATTCTTGAAGGGTATAAGGTTAACCTTTTCCCTTTCATCCTTGAAGCAAATAGCTTCGTTCCTACCAATAAGAAAAAACCCCTCTTTCTTTCGGAGCTTTGCTCACTACATTTTTACTTATTTCGAAGTGGATCTTCCCGATAATCCACTCAAATGTCTTGAGCCAGCTGTTTGTATAGGCAGTGGCTGAGCTAGTTGGCATAGGATACCAAGAAATATCATCTCGTGTTTGGGTTCATTCTTCCGAGCTTCCTCCTCCTCCTAAAACTCGGAAGAGTACTGAAACTCCTCTTTTGATAGCTAGTCCATCTTTTTCCCACCCTGTCCCTTCTACCGATTTACTTCACAAGGTGGCCTCTCGGTTCATCGCTCTTGCCAAAGAGTTATAGTAAACTATTAGTGCTTTTTAGGCTTTTATGCCTATCTCGGACTCGGCTTTAGAGCATGACTCGAAGCGGGTAGATCGAGTCAAGCTCTGGTCTTTGAACTAAAGGAAGTTATCAAGCGGTAGCAAGACCGGATCGGTCGTCTTCAAGAGCGCAGATCCAAGGCTGCTGAGGTCTCCGAATCCCACTCGCGGAAGAATTATCCTCGTAGTCCTCAAGCTCTTCCGACTTTGAGTCGAAGAAGAAGAAGAAAAAGAAGAAGAAGAAAAAGAAGCTAGAGCAGGCCAAGCTGAAGGCAAGGGGTGAAATATCCTAAGGTAATTTCCTCGAAGCACACTCGAGCTTGCCTTAAAAGAGGTTGGGGATGCTGGTCAATCCCGGGCTCAACCTTCTGCACAACCATCTCAAGTCGAAGAAGCCGAGGGCTCGGAAGAGGAGACAAAAGAAGTAGCACCTTTACTTTGATGGTCTGCAGTTCAAGTTCAAGACCTTCCTCTTCTCTTCCCACCCATTCCAAGGCTAGTAGCTTCATCTAATGGTCTGTTGTCGCATAAGATGGGATCCTCGTTGTTCCTCCTCCACTCACACTACTCCATCCCTTCCTCGATTTTCAAATTTTTTTGTCCAACATTTACGTATTTTTTTCTTCCCTCATCGGTTTATTTTGATGAAATGCATAGAGGGAAAGAAAGAATAGACAGATATTTGGTTTAGGGGAGTTCATTTTTCATCTTATGTCTTTCTATTTATTTTTAAGCATGAAAATTCGCTTTTTCTGAGCATTATTAACTTGTATTATTGACATCTCTTTCTTGCTTCGATTTTATGCTCTAATACTTGCTTATATGTATTTCATTTATTCGACAAATACTCGATATATGTCTTATCCGAAGGTTTGCTCGGGAGAGTCCGAGTCACCCTAGAGGGGGTGAATAGGGTGATAGAAAATTCTTCGCAAAAATACACTCTTTTTGACAGAAAAGAGGCAAAGACAGTTTCGAGTCTAAACACGAGGTCGAAAAGATTGGACTCGAAAGCAATGAATCGGAATAAACAAGCACGAGTAAGGCTGTCCGAGTCTAGAATGAACTCGGAAAGAGAACACAGAGATTTTACGTGGAAACCCTCCCGGGGCAGAAAACCACGGCCCGTGTCAATCCGGACACGAAGTCAAATCCACTATTTTGAGTCCACAAAATACCGTGAACTCGACTCAACCCGAGTTGCTCCCTTGGACAACTCTATACAAGTTTTCCTAGACTCGAAGTTACCTTATCTCGATCTAGTATTTCCTAGCTGAGATAACCCTTACAGCTAGGGACAACTAAGCTGAGTTAACCCTTACAGACTTAGTCAAGGGACCTTACAAAGAATGTAAGAAGAGTTTGTAACTTAGTACAAGACCTTACAACTCGTAGAGTAATGAATTACAGAGATGGAGTTGTAAGTTGAAGATTGAAAGTAAATACAATGACTTTTCTCAAGTATGTGTATTAACAATAGAATCGGCAATCTTCAAGTCTTGTGAAGTGGCTTCTATTTATAGATGACCAGGCGAGTAGCCGTTATCTTCATCTCGCTGACCGAGAGTCCTCTCGTGACCGTTGATAGAAGCTTTCGAGTCACTCGAAAGTATCCGTTGAAATATGGACGTTGGACAACGGTTTAACTCTCTTGGAAGTCCCAAAACCATCGGTTGTGTCTTGAAAAATGAGGTGGAAACCACCGTTAGGCTTAGCGTTCCGAGTTTTCCGGATATGGAAGCGAGCAGTTTCGACACAATCTTTTGGGACTAAAGCAGGGAAGGTGAAAAGCTATATCTGCTCGGTGATTTGACGTTCGAAGTCGGCTACTTTTGTAGTTTGAAAAGATATCCTCGAATGAATAACCTACAAAAGTAAAACACCTTTGGTTCTCAAAGTATAAAATACTTTGGTCCAAGGTTAGACACGAGATAATAAAATAATTATGATAATTACGCAATTGATTATCCGAGTCGGAAAAGAAGTGGAATTTTCGAGTCTAATATCCATGATACTCGGAATTCCATATGACTTAGTCTTATGCGAGGAATCAAGTTCTATAACGAATATCGAGTGGGAAAAGCTTGAAATAAACTACGAATACCGACTATGCAAACAATAGAATAGAAAACCATAAGTCGGATTCTGAGTGAGAAACGGCGGTATACTTGGTATATTCAAAAGCGATTAATCTGATTGAGAGTGGACTCGGAATAAAGAACCGGTTTTCGAGTCGCTAACCGAAAAGCAATAAAAGAGATAAGTGAGGGCCGAATCACTTAGAGAAAATACTATTTTACTCAAGTAAGTTTCTAAGACACAGAGAATGCCTTGGAATCAAAACTCTACATGAATAACCTCGATATACCCGATTCCTTTTGCATGACTCGGAAAGATATTGAGCGAGTGTCCGAGTCTTCAATCTCCCCTTTTTGATGAAAGGCATTCCATACTTAAACGAAACTTTGTTAGAGGAAAATAGATTGATTCCGAGTAGTTTACTCATGAGAAAGGTATAGTGAGTAAATCGGAGCAAGCATATAATATATCGAGCAAAATGAAATAAAGTATGCTTTAACAATAACTCGGAAAAATAAAGAACTCGAAATTAATAATGAAATGCATCACTTCATTAAAAAGAAATTACAAGGGCGGAAAAATCCCCCTAAACAAGACAGACCAGTTTCGACTACATTTCTCCCCCTTGCCTTTCAGCAAAAACAAAGAAACAAAAGAAGGGAGAAAAGTACAAGTAATACACATTAGTTGTCCGGACAAAAAGAAAATATGAACGAAGAAATTCTGGAGACACCGAGGAATTGTGACTCGAGTGCATGGCTCCAACTAGGGAGGAGGGGATTTCGAGTGGAGGTGGAGGTGCGCCGGCGCCGATACGATCTTGACGATGTGCTTGAGCGCGGCGAAGGGAGAACAGGAATTGTCCGCAGGGGCTCGGCTCCGAGTGGCCGACCCGGAGAGAGTGGATCGAGGGTTCTTCCCTTGGGACCTCGGGGCTGGAGGGGCTGCCCGGCCGACTCGGCTGAAGGAGCGAGATCTTCGACCCACTCGGACTCGCCGTCCGAGCCGAGTACAACGATTTGAGCTTGGGGAGCAGGCTGACCCTCGGCAGTTGCCACGACCTCTTCTTCCCTTTGCTCGGAAGGGCCTCGCCTCGGCCGCAGGTTCCTCAAGCATCCTCCGCTGCATCTGCAGCTTCTTCCTCTTCTTGCTCGGCTTCCTCGCTGTCCGAGGAGGTCGGGCCGGGGCTCGAAGACGCCTCGGATGCGTCCGAGTCATCCCGGTCCTGAGCCGCCTTGGACCGTCCCTCTCGAGGAGCTCAGCCAGCTCCTTCGCTCCTTAACCAGCTCTCTCATCTCAAGAACGAGAGACTCGCTGCTCTCGAATTTGGGACTCGACCGGTCTTTTGGTTGATGGTCGGACCACGAAGAACGGACTTGAAAGCCCCGAGCATGTCTCCGAGTTCGAAGACACGGAGCTGATCTTGTCTATGAAAACGAGGGACAAGAGGGCAGAGAGAGTTTTGAAAGCACCTGAGGTGGAGGCACCACCAGGTGAAGAGGGAAGAGGGAGAGGGGTTGATTTCTAAGTCCGAGGTGGAGAAGGAGGCCTCGGCTCCGAGTTGTGAACCCGGACACCGTGGCTAGTTTCCCGGTATCCGTACCCTCGGAGTTCCTTCTTGCCGACCACAATGGCCACCTCGGACACCGCGTTAGGGTCGGAGGGAAGAGGAACTTGAAATTGTTTGAAGACAAGGGTGAGAAGAGCACCGAAAGGAAGGGAGGTGTTCTTCTTGGTTTGGAGTTGAGCTGGCACAGCGGCCATCCGCTCAATGATGGAGGGGAAGAGGTCGACTTCGTATCCCTCCGGGATATCGAAGAGGGCTTTGAGATGCTTGGAGTTGGGGTTCTCCTTGCTGGAATGCTGTGAGAAGAAGGTTCTCATCAGCAGAAAACACGAAGCCTGGCTTCGACTTCAACCGAGTCACGTAAAAGTTCTTTCCGGACCCGGGGAATTCTTTAGCGTACTTTTCAAAGAAGTCGTCGGCGACTTCGAGTGAAGGGAATAGGGTTGCTGTTCAAGAAGAGAGAAGAAACTTTGAACAGACGGTGAAGGAGGGAGGTGTTGATACTGAACAGTAATGTTCCGAACCCGAGAGGTTAGAACATTTTCGAGTGGGAGAGATGAGTATAAAACTCGTAGATGAGTTCAGGATAGATGAACTCGCTGAAACACAAGAAAGGGTAGACTCCGGTGGTTTGGATGTTGGACAACCAGGAGAATTTGGTTGTTGGGAAGAATTTGTTGTCCAGACGCAAGGTGCCTGGGTGACAACGGGTTTAAAAGGGGTTGAGCTTTCGGCTTGTTGGTGCGGGGCTTTTGGAAGATGAAGAAACCCGAAAGTCGGGATGGTTTCCTCTTTTAGGCATTGTGAGAGTTGGAGAGAAAAGATGAAGCTTTTCGAGTGAGAGAGAGAAGAAGGTGTAGAAGAGAAGAAAACGAAAATGGTAGAAGAAAAGAGAATAGAGCAGTCGAGACTTACGAGAGAGAGAGAGCTTCTTCAACGCTTGCGGACGATCGAGGAACACTGTTCACGTAGAAAACTTTCGCGAGAAGATTTTCGTTTGAGAGGGAAGGAGTTTTAGAATATCGAGATAAAGATGGATAGTCATTATTTAGAGAGAATAAGCGCGCCCGTTCACTATCCGTTAAGTAACTCCGTTCGACTCAGCTCGTCCATCGGTCATTAATGCCCGGTGTGACGGTTCTTCTTCAACGATTGAGATATCAGCGGTTTGAAATCTACGGTTATGATCCGATCGCAGCGCTCGAGAAAGAGAGAGAAAAAGATTTTGAAAAAATAATCCAAAACTCTCCACTGTTCTAGAGATAGCTTCGTAAAATTTGATGTCCAAATTTCTCTACTTTGAGTTTAACTCGTAAAAGTTTCTGAGTGACTCGAAACACGAAATAACTATCAGCCCTAGTATCACGGAATCAACCGAACTAATGATTATTAACACGTAAAACACATAGGTCATAAATATGCAATAAACGTAACACGTAACTAAGCATTTACCATACCAAGCTCATTCCGAATAAAGCAAAATTGATCTTCACCAAGAGGCTTAGTAAAGATATCAGCTAATTGAAGATTAGTAGGAATGAACTCAAGTGCAATATCACCCTTTTCCGAGTGATCGCGTAAGAAGTGATACCCGACCTCAATATGCTTTGTTTTTGAGTGCTGGACAGATTCTTAGTGATACCGATTGCGCTTTGATTGTCACACTTGATTGGAACCGAGTTGAGAAATAGTCCAAGATCCTTCAAGTGTTGTTTTATCCAGAGAATCTGAGCGCAACAAGCTCCAGCGGCAATGTATTCAGCTTCCGCAGCTTGATAGAGCTACCGAGTTTTGTTTCTTCGAGTGCCAGGATATTAAGGATTGACCCGAAATTTGCAAGCTCCGGATGTGCTCTTTCGATCAACCTTGTATCCTGCGTAGTCTCGCGTCTGAGTACCCAGTCGAGTCGGCTCTGAGTTTCGGAATACCACAGTCCTAGATTCCGAGTGCCCGCAAGATATCTCGAATATTCTCTTCACCGCAAGTGAGATGTGATTCTTTTGGATTAGCTTGAAATCGTGCGCATAAGCAAACACTAAACATTATATCTCGGCCTGCTTGAAGTAAGATATAACAGTGATCCAATCATACCTCGATAGATTTTCTAATCAACCGCTTTACCTTTCTCATCCGAGTCAAGCTTTATGCTCGTCGCTCATGGGGGTAGATGCGTGCTTTGCATCTTGAAGCTTATATTTCTTCAGCAGTTCCTTGGTGTATTTTGATTGATGAACAAAGATTCCATCTTTGTCTTGTTTGATTTGCAACCCAAGGAAGAAATTGAGTTCTCCCATCATACTCATTTGGAACTCTTGACTCATCAACTCGGAAAATTCTCGACACGTAAATTCATTAGTAGCACCGAAAATAATATCATCAACATATATTTGAACAATAAGGAAGTCTTTCCCTTTGGTCTTTATGAATAGAGTCTTGTCGATCTGACCTCTTTTGAAATCATTTTGAACCAAGAAGCTCGCTCAGTCTTTCATACCAAGCACGAGGGGCTTGCTTAAGACCATAGAGAGCCTTTTGAAGTTTGAAAACATGATTTGGAAATTCTGAGTTTTCAAAACCAGGAGGTTGCTCGACATAAACTTCTTCTTCAATAAAACCATTGAGAAAGGCACACTTAACATCCATTTGATATAATTTAATATGCATGTAGGATGCAAATGCCAACAAGTATTCTAATGGATTCAATTCTAGCTACCGGTGCAAAGGTTTCCCCACAATCAATTCCTTCTTCTTGAGTGTAACCTCGAGCTACAAGTCTAGCCTTGTTTCTGACTAGCACTCCACCCTCATCCAGTTTGTTCTTGAAAACCCATTTGGTTCCTATGACTGGGTGGTCGAAGGTCGGTTGGTCGAGTCCAGACTTGGTTTCTTTCAAATTGATTTAGTTCTTCTTGCATGGCCTCTACCCATTCAGGTTCATTAAGGGCCTCTAGTGCATTTTTGGGTTCGAGTTAATGAAATGAATGCAGTGAATGCACAAAAATTGTGTAAAGAAGAACGAGTTCTTACCCCACTCGTTGATATCGAAATGATGTTTTCTTGGGGATGACTGGGAGTAAATTTGAATGCTTTACCAGCTTCTTTGATTCACCAGGTTTGTGGGCTGAATTGCTTGATCTTCGAAGCTTGTTCCGAGTGATCCTCTTCATTGACTTGTTCGTTCCGAGCGACCTCTTGAGCTGTCTCATTATGAGCTTCCTCGTTCCGAGTGGTCTCAATCTCGAGTCTTAGTAGGCTCATCTTCGTCATCATCCTTTCGAGCTTCAGCTCCGAGTATGAAGACTCACTTGGTTTCTCCTGTTCAAGCTCATCAAACACTACGTGGATACTCTCTTCCACTTTGTTAGTTCGCTTGTTGAAGATACGATAAGCTTTACTATGAGAGGAGTAACCTAGAAGAATACCTTCGTCTCGACCGAGCATCAAACTTGGTCGATGATCCTTACCATTGTTATGGACAAAGCACTTACATCCGAAAGGTCTCGAAATAGGAAATATTTGGCTTCTTCCCTTTGTAGAGCTCATAAGGTGTTTTCTTCGTAATGGGTCCGATGAGGCATCGATTGAGAATGTAGTTTGTCGTGTTTATCGCCTCTCGCCTGTAAATAGTAAGGCAAGTTGTGTTCAATCATCATTGTCCTTGCTATTTCTTCAAGGGTTCTGTTCTTTCTCTCCACTACTCCATTCCGTTGAGGAGTTCTGGGTGCCGAGAAGTTGTGAGAGATACCATTCTTGTCACAAAACTCGAGAATTCCGAGTAATCGAACTCCCTTCCATGGTCGGCTCAAATCTTTTGAATCCGAGTCCGAGACTCAACTTGAATCTTTCTACGAGCTTGCTGAACTCCTCGAAGGCTTCATTTTTATGCTTAAGAAAACACACCCAGGTAAATCTTGAAAATCATCAATAATAACAAGTATGTAAGATTTACCTCCGAGACTCTTCACGGGATTTCACCACATAGGTCCATATGCAGTAATTCAAGCACGTTGGATGTGGAAACTGTCTTCAGAGATTTGAATGAAGATCCGACTTGTTTCCTCTCGGTGCATGCTTCACATACTTTGTCCTTCTCAAACGCACGCTAGGTAAACCTCTAACCGGACTATGAGATGCAAGCTTTTTGATAGTATGCATGCTAATATGACCTAATCTACGATGCCAAGTCCAAGAATCATCTTGAAGAGATGCTTTTAACAGGATAAGTTCTAACTTGGGTCGACAAGAGGGATGATGTAAGTATTACCCGATCTTTTACCCGAGAGTTTTATCTCTTTAGTGGTCTCATCTCGTGATGTAGCACTTGGATTGAGTGAATCTTACCTCTTGACCTTTGTCACATAGCTGGGATATGCTAAGTAGATTGTACTTTAGCCCTTTGATAAGGTAGACCGGGCTCACCAGATTGCTTCCTTTTCCAATCTTTCCAATGCCCACTATTTTACCTTTGTTGTCATCACCAAAAGTTACCTTTCCTCCTTTATATGACTCCAGCTCGTAAAAGAGTCCTTGGTCACCCGACATGTGTCGAGAACATCCGCTGTCCAGGTACCAGTGTCCTTTGATCTTTTCGAGTGACCTCTTGAGGATCGGTTTCCTCGTTGTCCGAGTCCGAGTCCGACTCTCTTTCGGCTTCCGAGTCGAAATTGCCATCGGACACTTCGAGTCATCCGAGTCCTCGTCGTCTTCGGATGAATCCTCATCACTCCATGTTGCCATCATGGCCTTTTTCTTCTTCCCCGTCCCTTCTTCGTTTTGGACAGTCCTTGACTATGTGGTCTTTGCTGCCACATTCAAAACATCCGGAATTCTTAGACAAAGATAACTTTGAAGGTGAAGAAAACTTACCTTTTCTGTGGCTCTTGTCCTTTTTGTAGAATTCTTCTTTTGGTCTTTTGTCCTATCTTTTATGCTTCATCATTCTCTTGAAGCCTCTTGCAATGAGTGCCATGGGATCATCTTCCGAGTCGAAGAGCTCGGACTAGCTTCTTTGGATTCCGAGGCTTTAAGCGCAATGTTCCTTTTGACGAGTACCCTCGAGCATCTTCTTCTTCCGAGATGTATCTCATGAGTCGAAGCTTTCCAATGAGCTCGTCCGGCTTCAAGAGTGAGAGGTTCCGAGCCTCTTCTATGGCGAGTCACCTTAGGACCCCATCGTCTCTTGGGTAGGCTTCGAGAATTTTCCGGCACATTTCTTCATGGGAGATTTTCTTTCCCGGAGATTTGAGATTGTTGGTGATCTCGGTGAAGCGAATGAACATCCGAGTAATGTTCTCTTCGGCTCCATTTTGAAAAGCTCATATTTGTGAAGATATCGACTGATCTTCGCTTGTCTCACCCGACTTGTACCTTCGTAGGTGTTGACCAGAGTGTCCCACACCTCTTTAGCAGAGTCACAGGCAGAGACTCGATTATATTCTTCTAAGCTTATGGCGCACATGAGGATGTTCATGGCTTTGAAGTTCTTTCGAACTTCTCCGCTTCGCTGGCGTGAACTCGGCCTTTGTCTTGGGAAGGATTCTAAATTCATCTGTCTTCGTTGGAATGTAATTTCCTTGTTGTATGATTTCCCGGACTTCTTCATCATGATCTATGAGGAAACATTCCATAAGCTTCTTCCAGTGACCAAAGTTTGAACCTTTGAATTTCGGTGGCCTCGTTGGAAGATCTTCCTTCGTCGAACTCTCCGGTGTTCCGAGCCATCCGATCGTTAAACCTTTGGATTGTTAGATCCTTTCCGAAAGGCTAGGCTCGATACCAATTGAAGGTTTGCTCGGGGAGAGTCCGAGTCACCCTAGAGGGGGTGAATAGGGTGATAGAAAATTCTTCGCAAAAACACACTCTTTTTGATAGAAAAGAGGCAAAGACAGCTTTCGAGTCTAAACACAGGGTCGAAAAGATTGGACTCGAAAGCAATGAATCGGAATAAATAAGCACGAGTAAGGTCTGTCTCGAGTCTAGAATGAACTCGGAAAGAGAACACGAGAGATTTTACGTGGAAACCCTCCCGGGGCAGAAAACCACGGCCCGTGTCAATCCGGACACGAAGTCAAATCCACTATTTTGAGTCCACAAAATACCGTGATCGACTCAACCCGAGTTGCTCCCTTGGACAACTCTATACAAGTTTTCCTAGACTCGAAGTTACCTTATCCGATCTAGTACTTCCTAGCCGAGATAACCCTTACAGCTAGGGACAACAAAGCCGAGTTAACCCTTACAGACTTAGTCAAGGGACCTTACAAAGAATGTAAGAAGAGTTTGTAACTTAGTACAAGACCTTACAACTCGTAGAGTAATGAATTACGAGAGATGGAGTTGTAAGTTGAAGATTGAAAGTAAATACAATGACTTTTCTCAAGTATGTGTATTAACAATAGAATCGGCAATCTTCAAGTCTTGTGAAGTGGCTTCTATTTATAGATGACCAGGCAGAGTAGCCGTTATCTTCATCTCGCTGACCGAGAGTCCTCTCGTGACCGTTGATAGAAGCTTTCGAGTCACTCAGAAAGTATCCGTTAAAATATGGACGTTGGACAACGGTTTAACTCTCTTGGAAGTCCCAAAACCATCGGTTGTGTCTTGAAAAATGAGGTGGAAACCACCGTTAGGCTTAGCGTTCCAGTTTTCCGGATATGGAAGCGCAGCGGCTTCGACACAATCTTCCGGGACTAAAGCGAGGGAAGGTGAAAAGCCATATCTCGCTGGTGATTTGACGTTCGAGCCTGGCTACTTTTGTAGTTTGAAAAGATATCCTCGATTGAATAACCTACAAAAGTAAAACATCTTTGGTTCTCAAAGTATAAAATACTTTGGTCCAAGGTTAGACACGGATAATAAAATAATTATGATAATTACGCAATTGATTATCCGAGTCGAAAAGAAGTGGAATTTTACGAGTCTAATATCCATGATACTCGGAATTCCATATGACTTAGTCTTATGCGAGGAATCAAGTTCTATAACGAATATTAGAGTGGGAAAAACTTGAAATAAACTACGAATACTGACTATGCAAACAATAGAATAGAAAACCATAAGTCGATTTTGAGTGAGAAACGGCGGTATACTCGGTATATTCAAAAGCGATTAATCCGATTGAGAGTGGACTCGGAATAAAGAACCGGTTTTACGAGTCGCTAACCGAAAGCGATAACGAGAGATAAGTGAGGGCCGAATCACTTAGAGAAAATACTATTTTACTCAAGTAAGTTTCTAAGACACGAGAGAATGCCTTAGAATCAAAACTCTACATGAATAACCTCGATATACCTGATTCCTTTTGCATGACTCGGAAAGATATTGAGCGAGTGTCCGAGTCTTCATTATCTTTGATAATTTTGCATTAATTTTCTCTAATAACGAACTTTCACTTATTCTCACTAAGAACATCTTATAGTCATTTATTTCCGAGCCATGAAAACTTAACTATATGAAATTCTAGTTTCTTATTTTAAGAGTTGAATGCCTTTCATCAAATAGGGGAGATTAAAGACTTAGGTGTAACTCTCTATCTCCATATGATTTTGAATTCAAGTCATTCTCACTCTTTAAGAACCTCATTCTTAAGTTTTCATTACTATCTGACCTACTTAGAAAGCATTTCTTGAGTAAACACACATAACATTGGGTTTCGACCTACTCGAGATACAACTCGAGACAGTTGTCTTAGGTAAATAATTTCACATGCATATATTATTACGAGCTCCGACTTTATGAGTTAACCGAAAATGAATTACTTGTATTAATTCTTATTTATAAATTAGTGTTATTAACATAAATTTTTTACTTGATCAATTTGATGCATTGTGTCCGTATAACCTTAATCTCTTAATCATCCAAAAGATAGACACAAGATGGAATTAGAACTTGTTGAATATTAGACTCAAAAATTCCATTCTCTCGGGTTAAGGATAATTAAGTGCTTAACTATTATGGATTAATTATTATCCTTATCTAATCTTGGACTAAAATATCTTTATACTTTGAGTACCACTTTGATTTGCTTTTGCTGGTTGATTAAAGTATTTTAATCTTATTTTGAAATGCAAAAGCAACCGGCTTCTAACTATTAAACACCAATAGACAGAAAAACACTTGTTTTAGGACAAGGCTCGAGACATTGTCTCGGGGTTGTTTGTTACCAAACTCGGTAAACTTCACCTTTGTTTCCACCCTAGATTTCAGTCACAACTAGTGGGTTGGACCACCTTTTGAGCCAAGGACCTAAGCACAATGTTCACATTTGCAACGACTCCTTTTCGAGTGACTCGGACTATCCTTTACAATGGCTAGTGAAGTTTCCAAGTCCAGAATCAATCACAACGGCTACTCGGTTTCTCGTGTATAAAATAGAAGCTTTCCTACAAGACTTGAAGATTGCTATGAAGACTAAGACTTTGCAATTATATCATGTGAGTATCATCAAGGAATAAGGTATAGACTTTATCTCTTGTAAGTTTTGATTACAAGTCATTACGATCGCTTTAGAAACTTTTACGAGTGATTTAGAATCTTTTACGAGTGTTACGGATACTATTGCATATGTTTTCACTTGATTCGACTGACTCGAAAGCACACTCTTGCTTATTCTTTCACACATAGTTCTAAGTCACTCGGACAACACTTAGACTTTTAGCATGTTTAAATATTTGCTCTAACACGCATAAACTCGGGTATGACTTTATAATCTAAGTTTGATTGAATTACGGTGTTAATTCATCCTTCTAAGTTAACATGTTTCATTTGAACAAGTGCTTGCCTAGATCAAGTTTCATTACTCGATATTCTCTATCGGACTGTTTCATCTCTAGACTCGACTTAGACGGAATTTGAGTATAATGGATATTAGACTCAAAAAATTCCACTCTTTCAAGACTCGGATAATTAGGCACTTAATTATCTTAATTAAAATATTATCCGTATCTAAACTTGGACCAAAGTATTTTATACTTTGAGAACCAAATTGATTTACTTTTGTAGGTTATTCAAACGAGGTTATCCTACTTTTGAATTACAAAAGTAACCGGCTTCAAAAGTAACCGACTTTAAGATGTTAAATCACCAGCAGACAAGGCTTTTTCTACTTCGACCAAGGCGCACACACTCGTGTCGGGGTTGTCTGTTTCCAAAATTGGAAATCTGCAACGCCAAGCTCAACGGTGGTTTCCACCCTACTTTTCGGACACCACCGAGTAGATTAGAACATCCAAAGGAGTCAAGAGCCGTTGCCCAACGCTCACACCTTAACGGATATTTTCTCGGTCACTCGGAAAAACCATTGCAATGGTCACAAAGGACTTCTAATTAGAAGATAGTCACAACGGCTAATCTGCTCGGTCATCTATAAATAGAAGCCACTTCATAAGACGAGGAGATTGCTTGAAGTTATTACTTGAATTCATCTCTCATAATTCTCATTCAATCTTCTACTTATGACTCCAACTCTGTACTTAACATCTTTCTAAGTTGTAAGGTCTTGTAATCGAGTCACAAACACTTATTCTTACTTTCGAGTAAGGTCCCTTGATTGAGCTGTAAGGGTTAACTCAGCTCGAGTTGTCCCTAACTCGTAAAGGTTACCTCTGTTAGGAAGTACTAGATCGGATAAGGGACCTTCGAGTCTAGGAAAATCTTGTAAGGAATTGTCTAAGGGAGCAATTTCGGTTGAGTCTTTCTACTCGTATTTTGTGGATTCAAAATAGTGGATTTGACTTGGTGCTTGGACTAGCACTGACCGTGGTTTTCCGCCCAGGAGGGTTTTTATGTAGTTTACGAGCTAACACTTTTCTAAGTTCAATCTAGACTCGGACTATTTCAAAGTCATTTTCAGAATTTAATCTTCTAGTCTTTGTTTAAATTTCCTCATCACCCTATTCACCCCCTCTAGGGTGACTAAGTCTCTCCAAGAGTAAACCTTCAATTGGTATCGAGCCTAGCCTTTCAGAAAGGATTTAACCATCCAAAGGTTTAAAGATCAAATGGCTCAGAACAATGGAGAGTTCAATGAAGGAAGCGAGACCACCAAAGTTTAAAGGATCTAACTTCTTGCACTCGGAAGAAGCTCATAGAATGTTTTCTGTTGGATCACGATGAAGATGTCCGAAACATCATATAAGTAGGCAACTACATTCCAATGAAGATGGATGAAACAAGACTCATGCCTAAAGTAAAGGCTGAGTACACTACTGAAGAAGCAGAGAAGTTCGAAAGAACTTCAAGGCAATGAACATTCCGATGTGCGCCATCGGCTCGGAAGAATACAAGCGAGTGTCGACCGTGACACGGCCAAAGAAGTGTGGGACACGCTTGTCAACACTTATAAAGGCACAAGCTAAGTCAGAGAAGTGAAGATAAGCCAATATCTTCACAAGTATGAGCTATTCAAGATGGAGCCAGAAGAGAACATCACTCGGATGTTCATTCGATTCACCGAGATTATTAACAATCTCAAATCTCTAGGTAGAAAGATTTCCCATGAGGAAATGTGCAGAAAGATACTCGAAGTCTACCTAAGAGAAGATGGGGTCCCAAGGTTACAGCCATCGAAAAGGCTCGGAACTTGTCCTTACCGAAGCCGGACTAACTCATTAGAAAGCTACTCACCCATGAGATCCACCTGAAAGAGGAGGATGTAGAGGTCAGCACTAAAAAGAACATTGCAGTAAAGGCCTTAGAAAATAGAGAAGCAAATATGAGTTCCTCCGACTCAAAAGAGTATCCTATGGCACTTATCGCCGGAGGCTTCAAAAGAATGATGAAGCACAACGAGATGGGATAAGAAGCCAAGAGAAGAGTTCTATAAGAAAGACAAGAAGGATAGAAAAGGTAAATATTCTTCCCCTTCAAAGTTATCTTTAACTAAGAACTCCAGCTACTTTGAATGTGGTAGCAAGGAACACATAGTCAAAGACTGTCCCAGGAGAAAGAGGGACAGAAAGAAGAAAAAGGCTATGATGGCCACTTGGAGTGATGAAGACTCATCCGAAGATGTTGAGGACTCGGATGATTCAAAGTGTCCGATGGCACTCTCGGACTCGAAGCCAAATCGAGTCGGACTTTAATCACTCGGACAGATGAGGAAACAAATCCTCGGGAGGTAATTGAATACTTCCTCAAATTTTCCAAAGTTGATTTAGCCAAATATATTTTTACTTTGGAAGAAAAGTCCAATTCGATTCTTCTCGGTTTAAAGAACAACTTGAGTCTGTTACTTCGAGAGCATCTCCTTAAAAATGAATTAGAAAAACTGAGACTTACTCTAAAAGAACTCAAGACTAGTGCTCAATCTAATGAGACCGAGTCCGAGTTACTCGAAGAGAAAATGAGCATCCGAAGCAAGAGCTCAATAAGTCTCAAGAGCTTGTTTTAAAATTTACTCAAGGTCGGAAAAACCTTGACATGCTCCTAAGGTCTCAATGTGTCTCCTTCGGAAAAGAAGACCTTGGTTTTAACAAAGAGGAGGAATCCAATTCCTACTCGAACTCTTCAAAAAGATTCCGGAACTATGAAGTTCGGGAAAGCCGAGCACGGTCCAATTCATAAGAATGAAAGGAGGACTGAGCCTAGACCAGACTTACGGAAGAAAACCTTCTCCTCCTGTTTATAAAAGGAAAGAGTTTCAAAAGAAATAGACAAAGACTCGGCTTTCTAAAAGAAAGACTCAGAATCGACTAAACCCAAAGTTATTCAAATTTGGGTTCCTAAGAGTCTTCTTCCTCAAAAAGGACAACAGTAAAGGGAGTTACTAGGTTCATTACGAGGAAGTAAGAAAGGTTAGTTTGGTTCCGACTTGCAGGTGGCTCGGAAAAGAACAAAAGGGTATTGGTACTGGACAGTGGATGCTCACGTCACATGTTAGGAAATCCAAGACTCTTTTTTGAGTTAGAGGAGTACAAGGGAGGCAAAGTCACATTTGGAGATGGCAGTAAGGGCAAGATATTTGGGATAGGCAAGATTAGAAAATGAAATGATCCGGTCACCCAAGTATATCTTGTCAAGGGATTAAAGTACAATCTACTTAGCATCTCTCAACTGTGTGACAAAGGTCAAGAGGTAAGATTCACTTAGACCAACTGTTACATTTCGATGATACTACCAAGGAGACCAAGCTCTCGGGTAAGAGATCAGGTAACACCTACACTATTCCTCTTTCGACCCAAGTCAGAATCTATCTTGCTTAAAAGCATCTCTACATGATGATTCATGGACATGGCATCGTAGATTAGGTATATAAGCATGCATACCATTAAGAAGCTTGCTTCTCATGGTTTAGTTAGAGGATTGCCTAACTGTGCATTTAAGAAAGATAAAATCTGTGAAGCATGCACGAAAGGGAAACAGGTCAAATCATCTTTCAAATCTCTGAAAACCATTTCCACATCTAAAGTGCTTGAAATGTTGCATATGGATTTATGTGGTGAAATCCTCGTCAAGAGTCTCGGAGGTAAATCATATGTGCTTGTGATTGTTGATGACTACTCACGATTTACCCGGATTTGTTTTCTTAAGCACAACAATGAAGCTTTCAAAGAGTTCAACAAGCTCTGCAGGAAAATCCAAGTTGAGTCTTAGACTCGAGATCCATAGAATTCAAACCGACCATGGAAGGGAGTTCCACTACTCGGAATTTGCACAGTTTTGTGATAAGAATGACATCTCCCACAATTTTTCAGCGCCAAGAACTCCTCAACAAAATGGAGTAGTGAAGAGAAAAAACCGAACTCTTGAAGAAATAGGAAGGACAATGATGATTAGAACATGATCTACCCTACTATTTCTGGGCCGAGGCAATCAACACAGACAAACTACACATTAAATAGATGCCTCATCGGACCCATCCTAAAGAAAACTCCATACGAGCTCTACAAAGGGAAGAAACCCAACATTTCATATTTCAAAGCCTTTGGGTGTAAGTGTTTTGTTCACAATAATGGTAAGGATCACCTGACCAAGTTTGATGCTCGGTCGGATGAAGGTATTTTTCTTGGTTATTCATCTCATAACAAAGCATATCATATTTTCAATAAAACTAACAAAGTGGAAGAAAGCATCCACGTTGTCTTTGATGAGATTGAACAGGAAAAACCAAGTGAGTCAACATTCTCGGACCTGAAGCTCAACAGAGATGATGATCTTGGTGAAAATGAGCTCATCAAGAATCAAATCAAAGTCACTCGGAACAACTTGACTCGAGAATGAGACAACTCAAGAACCAACTTAGAATGTTGAAGGTCAATCGGATGAACAAGCTCAATCGTAACAGACTTATGAGGATCAACTAATTCAACCTACGGATCCGGTGAACTAGAGAACGGGTAGAGCATTCAAGTACGCTTCGAGCCACCCACTCGAAAACATCTTGTCGGATATCAATAGTGGGGTAAGAACTCGTTCCTCTCTACAAAATCTATGTGCATTCACTGCATTCATTTCATTAACTCGAACCCGTAAATGCACTAGAGGCCCTAAATGAACTTGAATGGGTAAAGGCCATACAAGAGGAACTCAATCAATTCGAAAGAAACCAAGTTTGGACTCGACCAAACGACTTTCCGACCACCCGATCATAGGAACCAAATGGGTTTTCAAAAATAAACTGGATAAAGGTGGGTTAGTAGTCGAAATAAGGCTAGACTTCTGGCTCAAGGTTACAATCAAGAAGAAGGGATTGATTATGGGGAAACCTTTGCACTGTTGCCGGAATTGAAGCTATTAGAATCTTATTGGCATTTGCATAAAGTATGTATATCAAATTATATCAAATGGATGTTAAATGTGCATTCCTTAATAGTTTCATTGAAGAGGAAGTCTATGTTGAGCAATCCCTAGATTTGAAAACTCGGAATTTCCAAATCATGTTTTCAAATTACAAAAAGCTCTCTATGGTATTAAACAAGCTCCCAGAGCTTGGTATGAAAGACTAAGCAATTTCTTGATTAAAAATGATTTTAGAAGAGGTCAGATTGAGAAGACTCTTTTCATAAAAACCAAGGGGAAAGAGTTTTTTATTGCTCGGATCTATGTTGATGACATAATCTTTGGAGCTACTAATGAAATTCCGTGTCGATATTTTTCCGAGTTAATGAGACTGGAATTTCAAATGAATATGATGGGAGAACTCAACTTCATCCTTGGTCTACAAATCAAGCAAGACAAAGATGCGATCTATGTCCATCAATCAAAGTATACCAAGGAGCTGCTGAAGAAGTACAAACTTTAAGACTTAAAACATGCAGCGAACACCTATGAGTAGCAAGCATAAAACTGGACTCGGATGAGAAAGGTAAAGCAATAGATCACAAACTCTATCGAGGTATGATTGTATCTTTGCTATATCTTACTTCCAGTAGGCCAGACATAATGTTTAGTTTATGTTTGTGTGAAAGATTTCAAGCTAATCCAAAAGAATCACATCTCACTCGCGGTGAAGAGAATATTTAGATATCTTGCAGGGACTCGGAATCTAGGTCTATGGTACTCAAGAGACTTAGAACTAACTCTCACTGGATACTCGGATGCTGACTATGTTGGGTACAAAGTTGATAGAAAGAGCACCTCAAGAGCCTGCCAGCTTTCGGGTCAATCCCCGATATCTTGGCACTCAAAGAAGCAAAACTCAGTAACTCTATCAACTGCTCGAAGCTGAGTATATTGCAGCTGGAGCATGATGTGCTCAGATTTTATGGATCAAGCAACACTTGAGAGATCTTGGACTTTTATTCAAATCAATTCCAATCAATTGTGACAATCAAAGTGCGATCAGCATCACCAAGAACCCAGTCCGAAGCACTTAAAGACAAAACACATTGAGGTCAAATATCATTTTCTAAGAGACCATTCTGAGAAAGGTGATATTGAACTTGAATTCATTCTTACCAAACTTCGGTTAGCTGATATCTTTACTAAGCCACTTAGTGAGGATAAGTTTTTCTTTATTAGGAATAAGCTTGGCATGAGCAATGCATAATTATGTGCTTTTCCGAGTAAAATTTTCTTTGCATGTTTATGTGATATACACTTTCTATCTTTAAAATAACAATTAGTTTAGTTAAGCTAGTGATACTGAGCTATGAGTTATTATTTGTCTGCGGTTTCCGAGTCGGACTCGGATTTTGAGAAAATGGACATCAAACTTCGAAATCATCTCTAGATCAGTGGAGAATTTCAGAAATTTCTTTTAAAATCTCTCTTTCTCTTTCTCTCTCTCGAGCGCATCGATCGGACAACTAGCCGTTGGGAGACAATCACTGGAATTCTAATTGTTGGAGAGCAAAATAGTCACACCGGTCCGAGGCAACCATTGAAAAGTCGGGTCGAACGTACCTCGAAGGATATTTCTTTCTCTATAAATAGCATCCATTTTCCTTCATTACGCTACTTTACTCTTTACACACACTCTTTCTCACTTACTTCAACTCGAGCAAGCTTTCTACGTTCGAAGAAGATTTCATCGCTCTCAAGATAAGTGAAAGAAGTCTCAAGTAAGCACTTGTCACTCTCGGCTCTCTCTTTCTACTCTCTCATTTTTTGTTTGCTCACTCTCTTTGAGCTTTTTCTCTCTCTCTCTCTTTCCCTCTCTCTCAAAAGTTCATCTCTCTCTTTTCTTACAAACATGCCAAAAAGAGGTTCCCACCCTGATTTTCTTGGTTCCGCCACCAAGAAACCTTATACTAAAAGCCAGGAAGGCCCCTCAAATCCCTCAAAATCGTTGTCACCCAACATCTAACGTTGGATGACAAATTCTTCCCGACCATAAAGTTTTCGTGGTTGGCTCACATCAAATCAACAGGGGTTTACAATTTCCTCTGTTTCGGTAAGTTCATATACCTAGAACTCATTTCTAAGTTTTATTCTAACCTCTCTAGCTCCGAGGGTATCCTCACCTCTACGAGTTCAAAACGTCACGGTTCGCATCAACACCTCTCTTCTTCACCGTCTCTTCTCTTTTGCTCAACAGCAACCCCATACCTTTCAATGAGGTTGTTGATGAATTCTTCGAAAAATATGCCAAAGAGTTTCCTAAGTCACATAAAAACTTCTCCGTGACTCAACTCAAGTCGAAGCTTGTCTTCCGTGCTTTCTGCAGATGAGGACTTTCTTCTCTCAGCATTCTAGCAAGGAGAACCCTAACTCCAAGCATCTTAAAGCTCTCTATGAAGTAGACCTCTTTCCTACTATAGTCGAGCAAATGGCAGCTGTGCTGCTCGGACTCGAACTAAGAAGTCCACCCCACTTCCTTTTGAGGCTCTTTTCACCCTAATCTTCAAGCAATTCAAAGTTCCTCTTCCCTCAAACCCTAACGCGGTTTCTAAGGCTGCTATTGTCATTGGCAAGAAAGAACATCTTGGGTACGGATACCAAGAGACCCAACCGGGTGTCCGGGTCCATAGCTTAGAACCGAGGCCTCCTTCTCCACCTCGGACTCGGAGTCAACCCTCTCTCTCTTTACCTCCTCAACTCTGGTGGTGCCTCCACCTCGGGTGTTTCTCGATTCTCTCTTCTGCTTTGTTCACTACCATAATGGACAAGCTTTCCTCGGTGTCCACCGAATTCAAGGACACCCTCCGGTCATTCAAGATTGTTCTTCGATTTATGACCATCAATCGAAAACCGCTCAATTCTAAATCCGAGAGCAGCAAGACGTGCTTCTCAAGATGAAAGCCCTAGTCAAGGAGCAAAGGGAGATGATCGAGCTCCTTCAGGAAAGACGCTCGAAGGCGGCTCGAGATCCGGTCGACTCGGATACTTGGAAGAATCCTCAAGTCCGGCCAAATCCCCTCTGCGGGGAAGAAGAAGAAGAAGGAGAAGAAGCGGAGCTCGCGGCTGAGGCAACTCTTTCGTGGAGAAAGAAGAAAGGCAAAAGGAAGCGAAACGAGAGCCGAAGCGTCGAGGGCCAAGGTGCTCCAGAACCCCAACCCGAAATGATCGGCTTAGACAGTGAGTCCGAGTGGGTCGGAAGACCCTGCCGACCATGGTCGGTCGGCAGTAGAGCCAGTACATCCCTCGGTCGAGTTCTAGGAGGATGAACCTCCGGACGACTTAGTTTTGGGTCAGCCACTCGGAGCTAATCCCATTCCGGAGATACCAGTGCTGGCCCCGCCTCGTTCGTCTACATCTTCAAGATCTTATCGGCGAAGGCGCACCTGCACGTCCACTATCCTCGACTCGGATTGCTCCCTCCCCTCTATCTTAGAAATTTTCTTCTTCGTTTTCAAATTTTTTTGTCCGGACATACAAATTTGTATCTTCTTGATACATTCTTCCTCCTTTTGTTTTTTGCTTTGAAAGGCAAGGGGAGAATATTTAGAAATTTGTTATCTTGTTTAAGGGAGTTTCTCTCACCCTCTTTTGTGTATATATTTGTTAGGAATATTAATGAAGTTTCGGTTTCATGATTATTACTTTCGAGTTTCAATTATTTACGAGTTTAAATCGGTTTTGAGGATTTTAGCCTTGTAGATTTATATTATTATTTGGTTTTGAAATGAACTTTTTGGACTTTGCTCAACATTTATATTCGGAGGATTTTCCCCACTGGGGATTGGGGACCCATTGGGGTCGGGGAAGGGGTGAAGAATCGTCCCCGAAGTGGAGACGGGGATGGGGATAGGGATGGGGCAGGAACCGAGCGGCGGGGGCAGGGAGGTCGGTCCCGGCCTCGACCCGCCCCATGGCCATCCCTACGAGAATAGTGAATGCGCCGATCTCTTGCATCTCTAAAAATTGCATTATGTCGTCCAGGAAGACATATATGGTCATGTCCTCATCGTCCCCGTCAAATAGCCCAAACACGTGACACCACGCTTAGATTTCCAATGTTGCTTCTTCGACAAAGTCTTCATAAAACTTTACGGACTAGAACACCAATCCGTAGGGGACTTGTGAATGGGTAGGAGAGCGGACTATTTTGGACGACGATAAGGCACCACTTAATACTTTCTTGTGCCAATTGAGGGAGTTGGAGTGCCCTTCATTCCATTCTCGGATCTTTCCCCAATATCCTACTACAACCATAATACATAAATTAGAAATATATATACGTGATATTAATAACGATTAAATCTAATATTTTCATAAATGAATTACCGTAGAGAGGATGAACAAACTCTTGAGCCAAGTAACAAAAGTGTTAATCGCTTCGTCAACGAGTGTTGAGGTCCGGTGACTCGGATCGGCAACTCACGGTTGCCTTTCCCTTGCACGACTTTTCTCACACTCACCCTCACCCTCACCCTCACCGATCAGCTGACAGCAGTGCCACTGTGAACAACGACATTTAGCTTCCATGGGTAAACAACACCTGATGCTACAACATGATCTAGGGAGGTTTATAAGAAGCTAGCTTGCACTGTGTCTGGCTGCATAAGAATTAGCATAACAATTAGAATCACGGGATAACCCTTGAGAGAGAAGTTAAACTATCTAAGAATCCTAGAAAAAAGGGACAGAGTTTCTTCTTAAAAGTAGACATTTTCCGAGGATATCGGCCCTCATCTCGAAGTAACAAAAACGTACTATAACTAATTACTCATTGGACACATATCGGAGTTGCGCAACAAGCACACAATATAAACCATTCATTCAACAAGAGTATACATCAATTAGTCAAAATATAAACATGCATGTAAATCTAATTAGTTAGCAAAATATGATTGACCTCCACCATAAGTTCGAATTGGTCGACAGGTAAGCTCGCGTTCGTGCTCATCGGTCTTTGGGTTGAGAATGGATGTAAATCATCCAAGTTGAGTGCCAGTATACCCATGTTGTTGAAGTACGTCATGAGGCGGTCCTTTATCTTAGCATGCATCCGGGCCTTCATCTCTGCCCTAATCTGTTCCCCTCATGTCTTCCATCCGTGCAGCCATCGCAACCATTTGGGATTATTAGGGCTGGAAGAGATGGGGTGCTTCTTCCTAGCCCCAAAGTGCTCAAGTATCCCCACCCTCCCACCGGCAACTCGAACACGACCAGGATGCTACTCTCTTTCTAGGGCCAAAGCTAACTTGTCCCTCCTCCCGGCAGTGTCAACGACTTCTAAAGTCGAGGTCCGTGATAAAGACTCTCGTAAGAAGGAAATAAATTAGCATTTGGAAATTCACATTTTAAAACCGATAAGTTCTCAAAATAAATAATGAAATAGTAAAAAACTCACGAGTCGCTGCCTAGTAGATTTTATTTCGATCGTAATGAAGGTGCCATCTTTCTTCTTTCTTCCTTCGACCATAGCTCATCCATATTGATAGTGAGCTACAAAGTATCTATGATGGAACCTTCACTGGATCTGCTTTGAAGTTGTTCAAGCTTACGCTTGTAGAACTTGTCCTCCAACTTTGCGTATCCCACACGGGACATCGTATGGTGATACGCATTACTCTTAGTCCTCTTTCGATTGGCTTCACCTTGTACCTACACAAGTAATTAAGACAACAAAAATATGAGTAACTAAGACTTATATCCAAAAAAAGAGAACAAATGATAAATTACCTTGTATTCGAAGAGGAGACATGCTTTAAATATCTTCCAGTCGTCCTTGGTGATGAAGTTGTAGACCTCGCAGGGTCTACCTTGTGCCTTTATCTCCCTTGTTTGGTAGATCCAAACAGCGGCAATGCGATACTTGAAGTTTCTAAATTTTTCTGCTGCCGACATTAGGGTCTTGTGTCTCACTAAGGGGATATCGGATTCTTTAACGTCCAAGACGGACATTTTCGAAACACAAGAACAACATGCACTAGTACATATTAACCATTTACAATAAGTTGTAATTCTAAGTTGAGATGTAGTGCAATTACCCGAATATCATTCCAAAGGTTCTCCTTAATTGAATGGGGACTCGTGCCCTCGCTTTTGTAGTTGATGTTCACATGTGTGCGGGTTGCTTGCACCAACATAGCTCATAAAGTGAGTTGCACGATCACCTATAGCATTTCCATGCCTATCAAATTGGACTCGTGCAAGGAGAGTTGGATCATCTCTACTACGGGCCAACTTCTCCTTGTTCATCATTGTTCGTCCCCGGTTTTTTGGTACTTTAGGATGGATTATACTGCAAGGAATTATACAACTCTTGAGAAATAAACACGTATAACATTTTCTTTCTTTTTTGTTTGTGGATGGCATAACATTTTTGTTTTTTTAATACTCCACTTTCCATGGTCACATTTATTTACAATTTTTAGCATGCATATCTAACAATAATCTTCCTAAATTTTTTAAAACCGATATCCATGTGAATTAAAACTTCATCCTATTGATGCTTATGTGATAGAAATATGTTAAAAATAAGGTTTTACTCGGTTCAAATACGTCTAATTTAACATCGGATACAAAATTAAGTCTTATCATGTTGATAATTATGTGAAAAAATATGGTGAAATAAAGTTGTATGCTTAGTTTAACTATATGTAATTTATGGTTTAGTTTTATTCACAACTCACGTCTAATTTCATAAATTTTTTATGCCTTCTAAATTGGTGAATTCAGTGAAATAGTTTAATAATATACAAGTGTAGACTAGCTAAACCCGATATCCATTTATGGAATGGGTTGACATGTATACATTTCATTTTCGGATAGACCATAAAGAAAGTTCAATACACCAATAAAATGTGAAAATACCAGTTCATAAACTCTTTGCCAAGCATGCCACTATCGAAACCGTGAAACCCTAAACCCTATTTAGCATGCGACTCGTTAAAACCTTAAACCCTACTTAGCATGCTAATGTTGAGAGAGTGAGCGAGGAGAGTAGAGTACAAAATAAGAGAGGGAGAGATGAGTTACATATCGACCTTTGGTATGACGGCGAGAGTGAGAGAGAGGGAGAAGCAACGTTGATGAGAGTGAGCAGTGAGAGACGAGAGCACCAAGCAAAGAGTAGAGAGAACAATAGCAACGACGGCACGCTGGGAGCAGCAACGATAGCGAGGAGAAGGCGGACAACGAGAAAGGAGAGCAAACAGAGATGGCAGAGAGCGAGAGAGCAGAGAGCAGAGAGCGAGAGACGAGAGTGACGAGTGACAGTGAGAGTTAGAGAGCATAGATTAAAGGTGGAAGATTGGTTGTGGTTTTTTTGTTTCTGAAGATTTTTTTATTACGGTTCAATAAAAAACCATTAATAATATAACACCTCTTACTACAGTTCTTTCAGCGAACCATAGTTAAAAGTGGACATTTCCACCTACAACAACGGTTCAATTAAAGAACTGTCATCATATATGTAATAAAAGACCGCTTATTTACAAAAATACCACCACATTAGTTTTTACAACAATTTTGTTTATAATGGTCGTTAAAGGCCTGTTGTTGAAAGTCATTTCTATAGTAGTGTCTTCTATAATATGCTTTATTCTCGGCGTAAACCCGCCTTTGTGTATTATGATTTTTTTTTATAGAGAATTTGGAGTAATAGGGGTTCTAATATGGAAGGTGCTAAACCAAGGGGGTTTTTATAGCTCGGTTCCACACTCGTTGAGGAAAGGAATGAAATATTAAAGAACAATTACATTTATTTTGATAAAAGCCAATTATGATGCACCCTTGGGTAGTAGGACAACTTACTGAAAGGGATGTGATTGCTAAGATACATGTGTGGGCTAAATTTTATGAGCTAGATCTCAAATTTTGGAGTATTGAAGGGTTGATAAAAATATCAAGCTTAGTGGGAAGACCATTAGCTATTTATAGGCCAACGCAAAACAAGTCCAAATCTGGATATGTAAGGATTCTCATAGTAATAGATTTGAGCAAGGAGTTTAATGAAGAAGGAATTTTTATACATGAGAGAAGAGAGGTTGTTATAGAGGTAGTGGAGTATGAATCCTATTAGATGTGAACAATTTGAGTACGAGGAAACAAACTATAGGAAAAAGAAAAAAAAGTGTGGAGAAGAAAGACAATTCAGGAAATGAAGGATGTTCGGGATGAAGCTTTTATTAATACAGGCCAAGATCAAAGTTCCCCAATATTGGTAACCATTGATATAGAGCTAGACCATCATGTTGAGACTATCCAAGTTGTTATATTGTCTATAGCAACTAATGAGGTTGCTTTGCAGAACGCTTATGGCTCCTCGTAGCCTAACAATGGATAGAGTGGCATTCTGGAATATTAAGGGCTTGAATGGGCCCAATAAATAAGAAGCAGTAAAATGTTTCATTAGCAGTAATAAGTGTGGAATAATGGGGATTTTGGAGACAATCATATGGAGCAACAAAGAGGAGGAAATAAAGAGCGAGGCTCGGGGTGGTGTAAATTCCATTACTAATGCTACAACTCAAGCTAGGAGTAGAATTTAGCTGGTGTGGAAGTGATATTAAGCTTACAACATTGAAGATTGATAGAAAATTTATTCACATAAGGGTATAGAGGACATAGAACACATCAGCATATGGAGATAACGACAGGTGGTAAGAGGTAAGAGATATGGAGAGAGCTACATACCCTAAGTCTTACTATACATGAACCATAGATTATTAGAGGTGACTTCAATGCTTTGCTAAGGTTGGATGAAAGGATAGGAGGGGATTAGTACATGCTACTGACATAGAGGACTTTTAACCGGACTTTTAACTAGTGGGTAGCTGATGGTGGGCTACAAGAAATGAGATACACCGGGCACTTTTCACCTGGAACAACAAACAAGGCAACATAAGAGTATTTTCCAAACTAGACAGAGTGTTTCTCAATGGGCAGGGAATATGTGAGTTTCCATGTATTGAATATAAAGTATAAAATAAGGGATTTTAGATCATTGCCCCCTACTTATGCAGTTTATCGAAGACCGAGATATAGGGAAGGAGAAGGTTCAAATACTTTTAACATGTGGTCATCCCGTGGGGACTTCAAGCACATTGTGTAAGAAGTACGGAGGACTAAACATAGAGGGACAATAATGTTTCAACTGGTAAGCCAACTAAAGGCATTGAAAAGATCACTCTAATAGCTCAACCATAGCAAATTTAGGGAGATTCAAAGGAAGATTACTGCAACCGAGAACCAACTTATAAAGTTCAGGAAGAAATCCACAATGATCCTTGTAACAAAGAGTTGTATGCAGCTGAGAAGAGAGCAAATAAGGAATACCAACACCTGCTAAGGGCTTAAAGAGCCTTTTGGCTGTAAAAATCCAAACAGGATTAACTAAAACATGGAGACCAAGGTTCAACCTTCTTCTATGCATTATTAAAGTCCAAAGTTATAGCTGCACTTTTAGAGTACTTGGAAGACAAGAATAGGAAGAGCACACATGAAATAGCATAGTGGCAACAGAAGAACTATAAGTGGGGAGAATGGCAAGATGAGATACTAAAACCAAGGCAAAGTCAAAACAAGGGGAGTTGTTTAGAGTTTGTGCTGCTGTCATTGTGTATACATGCTGGAGAGAAAGAAATACTACGAGTGTTAAAAAATGTTAGATAGGAGTTAAGTCAACTAATCAAAGAGTGTTGTAGGACTATCCTAGGCAAGATTAAGCTATAAAAGCACATTGTAAATACTAGGGGATGCCCTAAAGTACTTGTAAATGCTTAATTCATAAGAAATGCAATAGAAATGCCTAACCTTTTACCCAAAAAAAAAAAACAAAAAGATTCTCAAGTCACTAAATAGACTCCTAAGACATTAACATAAAAGACTCTCAATTTTTCCAAATTGAAGACTCTCAAGTCATCAAATAGACTCTCAAGTCACAAACAAACTCTTAAGTTACTCAAAATGCAAACTTTCAAGCCTAACTTGCATAAGGTTAAGTCATCAAACACGATAGTCCTAAGTAACAACACAAAAATTCTAAGTCTCTAAGGTTCAAGACTCCTAAATCTTCAAAGTTCAAGACTCCCAAGTGACCAAAGTTCAAGGCTCTTAAGTATGTGTTGTTCAAGACTCTTAAGTCGCTCTTTTAAGACTTCCAAGTTGTCAACTTGTAAATTTACAAGTAACTCTTTCCAAATTCTCAAGTTGTTGAATATATAGACGTCTAAGTCCAAGTCTTCTATGCAAGCTTCCTTAAAAGAGAAATAAGGTCAACTGCAGGGAAAAGAGTTTTGCCTTTGAGAAGAGCAAGGTTAATCGTTGATGCACCGAAATGGGTGAGACACTCAATGATCAATCGAAGCGCAAGTGAAATTTGCCTTTGAGAAGAGCAAGGTTAAATGTTGAAGCACCAAAATGGGTGATACACTCAAGGGACAACCGAAGAGCAAGTGAAAAATTCACCTTTGAAAAGAGAAAGGTTAATCATTGATGCAACAAAATGGGTGATACACTTAATGGTTAACCGAAGAACAAGTGAACTTCGCTTTTGGAAAGAGTAAGGTTAATTGTTTACACACCAAAATGGGTGAGACCCTCGACGATCAACGGAATAGCAAGTCAAAATCGCTCCCGGGAAGAGCAAGGTGAAACATTGATGTACCTAGAGGGTGAGACATGCAAGGGATTATCGATAATTAAGTCCCTTCAAAGCCTCGAATAGTGTAAAAGATGTTTAGCCTCGTTGATGTATCTTAGTGGGTGAAACATGTAAGAGTTAACCGATAATCAAGTAAAATTCACCTCGGGAAAGATTTAGGTTAAGCATTGTCATACCCATATGGGTGAGATGTTTAACTTAAGAGTAAGTGAAATTACCTTACGTAGACACCTAAAAAGTGTTGTCCTTATCTATTTAATTATTTTATTTGTTTCTATTAGCTTGGTGATGAAAACCCAGTCTCGTTTGCAAGGTCGGGTCGAGATCGGAGTAAAGCAAAGTGGCGAAAGCCGTTTAGCCCACGAAAAGCCAACCGCACCACAAAATAGCCTAGTTTGTTTTTTCGTAGGCCGGATCCCATCCATTTTAATTTATTTTTGGACGGTCCATCTAGGTTCGGGCTCCTAAGCCAAGCCTTGAATCAACGCCGGATTGTAAACCTTCCAAAGCGTAACATTTTGCCTTATTTCACAACCGGGCTTGGCACACTTTCCCAGCACCCCCAAACATGATTATTTAGTCTAACGCGGGCCCATGGATTCCTTTGTATGGTGTTGTTTGATTGGTTCAAACCAGCTTTTAATTTATGCATTTTCGGTATTTTTCGGGCTTGATTCATCTCTTAGCTAATGACCAGGGGTTGATTTTAGGGTTTCCCAAACTCTAAAATTTTCTATTAATAGAGAGCCTCCCCCTCATTTCACACACAAATTTCAACCGAAAACTTGTCTCATTTATGCTGAAATTCTCTCCCACTCTTTTCTCTCTACTTTCCTTCACTCCCTCTCAAAATTACTTTTCTAAACCTACACCATTTGCTCCTTTTCATTTTTCTGTCCTACCATTACTCTGCTGAAATTCGACCATGATTCAAGTTCGGTAGGTGGGTTAACTCGAAGGCGTGCTTCAACCATTTTTGAAGTTTGTTGTTTAAAGTTTTATTTAGTTTAAGTTTTTATTGCTTTTTGTATTGTGGTTTAAAGTTGTAATCACTTTACTTTCTACCCTACCCAATGTAATTATATTTATCGCTTTCTTTTATAAATTTCCTTTATTGCTTTATTTATTGCTTTAATTTACCACTTTTGGTTATGCTTTGACTATTTTAATTTCCGTATATCACATGTTGGTTGCATGTTTTAATTAACATAGTTCGAGTCACATTTTCATTAGTAGATGTCATCTATTGATGTGCGAAATGAAGAGCATTCCTCCTCATTTCGTACCATCGCCCTTGAACACCGGATCATTGGTTTTGAACAATGGAGTTCTTTTTGAAAACCTTTTTATAATTCTAAATTTTTGTCCCTCTCAGCTGTCCTTTCGATAAACTCATAAATAGAGAAGTTTTATTTTATTATTGTTGGTTTTTATATCGAAACCGATTGGTGACTCCTCCCTTTTTACTCTTAAAATAAGATCTTGGGTTTTTTTTTAAAAATAGAACTGGTAAAAATCGTATTTGGTCGACAACTGTTGAAGTGAAAATTAGGGAGTACGAGGTTTTATCGAATCACGTAGATGGACCAAATTAAAATCAGATTGTAAAATGATTCGGAGACTAAAAATATAAAACTAACCTAAGCTAACATGAATAAAAAATTAAATAACAAGAATAGACTAAATTATCTAACTCACCAATGTAATTGAAACTTAATTGGAAAACTCTCAATAGAAATTCGATAATAAATCATAAACTCAAATATTCAACAGAGATTCAATCATAACTGAATTGAAGATCAAAGCAACAAAGTTCAAAAGTCGATTGCCATTATATCTAACAATAAATCAAACCAACAAAATCGAAATTGCAGAAAAATGGAGAAATTATATTAGCAACTCGAATTGTGAAACAATAGGTTCGAATACTCGGATTTTAACCGACAATCTTTAGCAAATTCATAAGAATTCAATAGCAATATCAATTCCTCAATTCGAATTTAGTCTTCAAAAAAATCCAATTATTCTAAACTAAAATCTAAAACTGAAAACTAAGAAAACTAAATTAAAAATTTTGAAACTAAAAATAAATTTCGAATAAGGACTAAGAACTGAATTTTGAAGAAGAAAAACTCAAAACCTAATCTAGATTTGCGACTACTCGGCTCGTCACATCGACCCCCTTCACCCCCTTCGCTCTGTCTCGTCGTCTTGCCTTTTAAACTCGTTCCCTCTGCATCCTTGAAGCTCATCCTTGCAAGGATTTTGTTCACTTGTGGATAGAGTCCGAGTAGACCGAGGATGAGAAGAGAATTCGACCGGCCAAAGAGGAAGAGAAGGAGAAGGAGACTTCTTAAGGTTTTGGGGTCTTCGGGGTTTACTAAAACAAAGAGACAAAGTGGTGAGAAGTTCTTTCATGCAACATTGTAGACGCCTAAAACATGTGATCCTTATCTCTTTTATTTACGTATTTTATTTTGTTAGGCCGGTGATGAAATCCCTGTCCTATTTGTTGATTTGGATCATGATTGGTACCTAATTGGCATGATAGAAGCCAAAAACCACAAAACCCTTTAGCACACAAAAAGAAACCTTTTGCCTTGGATCGGTCAAAATCCATTTCTTCGGACGGTCCAAGCCCAGGTCAACCCTCCGGAGTCAACTCTTGGCCAAAGCCGCGCATAAAGCCCTTGAACACTCAAAACGCCGTGTTACATCATCAATGTCTAACCGAGACACGAATCTAATTTTTTCGTAGACGTTGCATTGGACAGCGCCACATTTCATGGTAAACATCACCAAAACACTGCGTTTTTCTCCAAAATGTCCAATGGAGACATGAAGCTCACTTTCACAAAACGACGTCATACGAGGCTGGCGCCGCGTTTCGAGGATTTTGCCCCAAACGCTGCATTTCACTTTAGAGTTCAAGCTGTAACATGGAAGGAAGTTGGGGGGGACCTACGATGCTTGTTTATGGCCGGTGCCTCACACCATGGCACGATTCCGGGATCCAGTCCTAGCTTAATGTGGTTTGAATTTTTATGATTCTATCGGCCGATTTTCCGCTTATTTCGATCAAATGCTTTAGCTGAAACCATAGGTCATTTGTGACCTAATCATTTCCTATAAATAGAGAGCGTAGGCTCTTATTTGGGAGATGACTTTTTCTATGCGTTATACTCGCTGAAGTTTGATTAAGAGCTATTGAATATTTGCTTATTTTGATCTCTTGGTCTACCTTTAGCAAATCCTCCCTACACTACGGACATTTGAACCCTAATACTCCATCAGTCACATACGACTTCCTACTTACCTTCATAAAAACTCACAAAAGCCTCATCTAGTCACTGCCGTCACGCTTTTAGACTCGGTTTGAGACCCCGATTAGCGAGATGGGACAACCTGAGGGCGTCATATCTACCTTCAATCACTATAGTTTATTTAAATTTTCGTTATTTATCATTTTCGGTAATATGGAGAAAGATGTAATCACATTTAATTGCTCCCTAGTCGATGTAAATTTTTATTTTTGTTTTTGATTTCTTTTGTTTTTCTTTTCATTTTCTTTATCGCTTTCATATATTGCTTTCATATATGCTTTTATCGCTTTCGTTTGCATGCCTTAGTTGATTTAAATTTTGGATCCTAATATGTTGTTTGCTTGATTTTAACACATTACCTAAACTCGCTATTTAAATCAGTAAAGGCCGCCTTTGAAGGGCATAATAGAAGGGCTTATCCCTACATTTCGTACCTTCACCCCGAATTCGGATTCTTGGTTCTAGACCAATGGAGTCAATTTCAAACCCCTTCCAAGCTTAGTTTTCCCATACTCATTTTATCTAGTTTTGTTAGTTTTTATTCTTAAAATTGATCGACGACTACTGTTTTCTTATTTAATTTATGCTTAATCGCTCCTCGACATTTTTGACTGAAAAATAACAAAGAGGGTTTTTATTTTCCGACAGCCAGGCCATGAATCGAGACTCGACCATCTTAGTCATGGCCCATGGCTGGAGCCGTGGACCGTACGGTGCTAGCTCTCACAGGCGCCGAGCGGTCAACGGGTAGGACTTTAGTCCAAACCGATGTTTTCACACCGGTTTGGCCCAAAAGCCCTACAACAAAACCAAATTAATTCCGATTTGTTTTATTTTTAGTTTTGAAATAATATCCCGAGGTTTCTAAAAATAATTTCTTAAAATAAAATGATTAATAAAAGCGCCAATCACTTTTGCTTAATTTATTTTAAATCAGATTATAAAAATCGGAAATCCTAATAAGAGATATATCCCCACCTTCAAATATTATCATCTTCAAAAATCATTTCCATTTCTATCTTATTTTAAAAAAAGAGGAACCCTGCCATCTCGTGAGGAAGCTTGGGCCCGATTTTGTTGGACGAGGGCCGTGATTCCTACGAGTGGCGACTCCACTAGGGATTATCACTTATTAAGAGGGTGAGACTTGAAAGCTTGATTTGTGAGTTTTCGTAATGTGTTTTGTATTAGGCATCCTGCATTTTAGGCAACCTCGAACATAGTTGTTTTTAATTTCGACCTTTATACTTTACCTTTTAAGAACAATTTTTGGAAGAGGTTCAAATTACTAACCTATACGGGCCCAACTAGGCTTGATTGTCACGGAGGTGGTGCCTTTTCCCTCACTCGTACGCTCTCTTTGGAGGCACCGAGGATACGTGTTTTTCCTATCGTGCACCCCATGGAGGACTAAATACTCGGACTATGAGACACCATGTATCCTACCAAGTTTAATTGGTCTTTTTACCATAAACCCTTGGTTGTTTAGGTGGTTCCCTCTTCTTCATTTGCGAGGCTTGGATGAATGTGGTTGCTTTTAGTATTTAATCTTCTACTTTTGAGCCTTTAGGTAGGTTTAGAGTGCTGATTAACCCTTGCATGAGTGCAAATTAAATACCATAATTAATTTCCTCGATTCGGTCCATTATATGCATTTTAGCCAAAAGTCAAAAAATTGCCTTTTTCCTTTTTAGGTCGGTCTATTCATTGCATTTCCGTGTCATCCTAAAAATTCATCTCACTGTAGGTAGTCTAGGTTTAGGTAGTCACCGGCCGTTGGACTTAGCCGGTGCCGGCCACCGTCGGCTAGTCCAGGAGGTTCCTATCGTGGACCCCCTATCTCTTTGATCGATCTGTATGCTTTTAGGGTTTTGACATTTTTTAAGCATTTTGCATTTCCAATTTTTTATTCCATTTTGCATTTCAATTTTCATTTAGTCAAAAATAAATTCATATTAAATTAGGTGAGTCCATTTTGCTTTTTCAATTTTTCATTTAGCCAAAAATAAATTCATCTCAAATTTAGGTGAGTCCATTTTGCATTTTCAATTTTCATTTAGCCAAAATAAATTCATCTCAAATTAGATGAGTCCATCTTTCATTTTAATTTTTCATTTAGCCTAAAATAAATTCATCTCAAATTAGGTGAGTCCATTTCGCATTTTCAATGTATCATTTAGTGAAAACAAATTCATCTTCAACTAGGAGTATGCATTTATGGATTATCCAAAATAAATTCATCTTCAATTAGGTTATGAGCAACATTGCATTTCATTTTTTAATGTGCTTTGCAATTCTTGTGTGCATCCAAATAAAAAAGCATTCTTTCTTAGTTCCTTCGAGTCTCACACTTAAGCCTTTTCCGCCTAAAAGTTGGTGTTCCTTCACATGGTCCTAAGCATTATCCTTTGGACTCGTAGAACTGGGAAGTCAACTACCATTAGGTATTGTCGAATCTGAGCTCCAAAAGGTTAGAACGCCTCAGCAAGGAGTCCGATACCTCTTCCCTCGATCTACACCCCGCTCCGCACCACGGTCTACGCTAGTGTGACCTACCTTGGTGCATACACCGGTTCAGTCTATTTTCCATCGTAGGACGAGTACCCAAAAAGAATTCCCCTCCAATGGACAGAACACCGGAGAAATCTCGTATCATCACCTTGCTCAATGAATCCTTACCCAAGATGGAAGCTCGAATTGAGGCTTAGGATAAGAAGATAGAGTCTATATTAGACACTCTTAAAGCTATCCTAAAGACTATTGAGGATAATAAGAAGGACAATGAAGAAGAAGAAGAAGTAGGAGGACGTCCTCCACCTCAACCTTCACCACAAGGCAGTCTTGAAAGTAAGCCTAAGTCCGATCCATGCCTAGATCGGATAGAACAAATGTTAAGGGAGTCATCCATGTTCGAAGGCACTATTTTCATCATACATGATTCACTTCAATCCCTAAACGAAAGCTACCTTATAAGTTCACCATGCCGGACATCAAGTTTCGAAGTTCTAAGAATTCCCATCACCATGTTCGTAACTTTTTAGGAGCAATGACTCTTAAGAACGTACTCGAAGACACCTATAACATTATCTTCCCATGGACTTCCGATAGTGATGTAATGAAGTGGTATAATGCGGTTGACCCACGTAAGGTCACAAATTGGAATGATTCGTGCAAGGAATTCCAACATCAATACTCCTATGACGCCGATCTACCTATCACACTTAGAGACTTGGAATTAATCGGGAAAAGGGAAAAGAAAGCTTTATAGACTTTCTCACTAGATGGAGGGCAAAGGCTACCCACATTGTTGACCGACCTTCCGAGAAGGATCAAGTAAGAATAATTATGAAGAACCTTCACTCGCCGACAACCCACACATCAAATTCCTACCATTTTTTAGTTTCTCAGGTTTTAGAGATGCAGGCATGTTGATAGAAGAAGAGTTGTCTACCATGATCACAAAAGACGTGATTGGATATAGAGGTGACTATTAATCCAAAGACAAGAAAACCTCTAATCAAGGCAATACTAGCAGGGTGCGGATGTCAATGCCCTTAATAGGTAGAATGACTACACTCCAATTGATACTAGTTACACTCAAGCTCTCGACCACCTATTGTCTAAAGGGAAGATAGAATTGCCACTTATAAGAGTAGAATCATAAACCACGGAACAATAAAAAACCCGGGACACAACAAAGTTCACGTAAATACCATCGTACATGAGGACACGACACGTGAGCATTGTTGGACATTCAAGAACAAGTTGGAGAGCATGTTCCGCAATGTTCAACTCCCTCTCCCTAAGGCCCCCTAGAAGCCTAGCAATAACAAGAATCCTTTCAGCGATACATTAGCCATATTCTTTGAACCTATTCCGGATCGGTGGGATCTATCTGTCTTCACTCAAGACATCAACGAGTCCAAACCACTTGCTATCTTACCTCCCTAGACCTAAAAGTCCATGGATTGATCGGAGTAAGACTTTGATTAATGAACTTTAGGATGCAATCAAGAGGCAAGAGCCTCGGATCAAGAAACTTTGCTAACCTCAAGTAGCCCGGCAACCAACGGTTCAAGAAGAATTTGAGGAAGAGACCTCCTCGGAATCGAAGAGGAAGAAGAATGAGAAGTTGCAGAATAAGGAGAAGGAGAAGCTGCAGAACAAGAAGACTCTTCATATGAGGAGACGGAATCAACTTCGAAGAAGTTGAAGCGACGAGGACTTCACCGGCACCTCCTTTCCACGATCAATTCAGTCGGTCCAAGGAGAAGGCTCAACTGGTTCAAGTAGAAGAAGAACAACCACTCTCTAAATGTAAGTAAGCTCAGCTCTCTAAATTTGCACCTTCTTTGTTGCTTCCTCCACCTGCATTAGCAATGCAAGCCCCAAGCTCATCCCATTTCTCTCGATGCGGATGTAGTAAGGCTCCCGAGCCTAGCATCTTATACTCGGGTAGCTCTGCCTTCCTCCTAATATGGTTTTGTTTTCCTATTTTATCAAACATTCTGTTTCTCTCGGATTAATCTATTTTCGATGAAATGCATAGGAGGAGAAATAGTTAACATGTTTAGGTGGAGTATCCTTAATTTTTTTTTTCATGTATCGACTTCATGATCCAATGAAATTCTCAATTATTGCTAGAACTCGATACACTTTATCTTTGTTGATTACTTCAATAAATTATCTGATACATTCTCATTTCTATTTACATTGATACTCGGACTTATGTATCTTATGCTATGATAAATACAACTTTCCGAGCTTATACTCGTGATATTTTATTATGCTCGGATACATAGTTTCATAATATTCTTTGAGCTCGATAAAATTTTGTCTAAGTCTTATTGCTCTAGGATTTTAACTAATCTCTCTAAGTTTTGAATGTCTTTCATCAAGAAAGGGAGATTGAAGATTCATGTATGAACTCATATCTCTTTCGATTTTGAATTCAAGTCATTCCTCCAAAACTTGGACATTCATATCTTATCTCGGACACATCTTCTCCGAGCTTCTAACTGAATATTTCTCTTAGTCTTAGAAACCAATGACTACTTGTGTCTAACCCACTCGAAGCATTTATTAAGAATTGAATGAGTACTTAGTTTCCGGTGTTTGACCCACTAAGACAAACTTAGGCGTAAAGATTGTCTAATTAATTTCACACACTTAACTTATCTTTTCACTACCTTGTTTTATATTTCAAAACATAATTACTTGTTTTAATTCTAAGATAGCCAAATGAAGGTTTTCTCTTAGAGATTCTAAATCACCCTAGAGGGGAGGGGGTTGAATAGGGTGTGATCGAAATTTTGTGGAATTACAAAGTTTTTGTGGAAAAAAGACTTAGATAACTATTTTAAGTCTATATTGGACTCGAAGTGCGTAACTCATGAATTACGTGGAAATACTCCTGTGGTAGAAAACTACGGACAGTGCTAATCCAAGCACTAAATCTTATCCATAATTTTGAATTCACAAAATACAAGGACTCGACTCTTACAGAATTTCTCCCTAGACAATTCAATACAAGTTTTTCCTAGGCCCATAAGTTACCTTATTTGTTCTAGTACTTCCTAACCGAGATAACCCTTACAACTAGAGACAACTAAATTGAGTTAATCCGTACAACTTAGTCAAGGGACTTTACAGAGAATTGAAAAATGTAAGAGTGTTTACAAGACTTTTCTCTTTATAACTCGAAAGTATGAACTTAAGAATAGAGTTGTAAAAGCTAGAAGATTGAGAGAGATTAGATTTCGTATAGTTCCAGCAATGTTCAGCAATCTTCAAGTCTTGTAGGAAAGCTTCTCTTTATAATCAGCGAGGCGAGTAGCCATTGTGACTGATTCTAGACTTGAGAGCTCTACTAGCTGTTGTAACGGATAGTCCGAGTCACTAAGAAAAGGAGTCGTTGCATATGTGAATGTTGTGCTTAGGTTCTTGGCTCAAAAGCGGTTTCATCCCAATAGTTGTGACTGAAATCGAGGTGTAAACAACCGTTAGACTCAAAGTTGGACTTTATCGGATTTGGAAACAAACAACCCCGACATGTTGTCCGAGCCTTGTCCTAAAACAGTTCTTTTTGTCCGATGGCGTTTAACGGTTAGAAGCCGGTTGCTTTTGCTTTTCAAAACAAGATTAAAATATTTTAATCAACCTGCAAAAGCAAATCAAAGTGGTACTCAAAGTATAAAAATACTTTGGTTTAGGATTAGGAAAGGATAAAAATTAATTCATTATAATTAAGTCTTAATGATCCTTAACTCGAGAGAATGAAATTTTCTTAGTCTAATAATCAATAGGTTCCAATTGTATCATGAGTCTATCATTTAAATGATCAAGATATTATCATAAAATAGACAATATGCGTGATCGGGTAAATAATTTCTTTTAACAAACCGACTTAGACATAAGAATTAACTCAATAGTTCACTTTCGTTAGCTCATTAAGTCGATGCTCGAATAAGATATGTTTGTAAAATTATTTACTCATGACAACTGTCTCACTTGTATGTGAGTGAGTTAGACAAGTGTTGAAAATTTAAAGATGAGCTTTTTAAAGACTTAGAATAACTTAAAATCAAAACCATAGAGAGATACAGAGTTATACCTAAGTCTTCAACATTTATTTTGTTGAAATTAATGAAATTGAAAAACACTCGAAATATGTCTATATAACTCTTGAACTCAACTTTATCTTATTTATTATTTGAGTATAGACATAAATGATATTGAATATATAACTTGAAAAATTGGCTTCTTACCGTATTTAAAGACTTATCTTTGTCTATTATTTAATTTTGTTGGCTTCCCTTACATAATATGCTGACATAATAAATATCTATAACACTCGAATTTAATTTATTTAAATGGCCTTGAGATGCCGCGAGTTTGAGAATGGAATTTTTAAGTATTACTTTCTTAGATTTCATGTTGTATTTTATATGATTTGGTACGTTCATTTGGATTTGCATAAGATTTGATTTTTGTGTGTGTTTTTAAGGGTAAGTGATGTTTTCTACATTTCATAATAAATAGCTCTTTTAAGATAGAAGTTAACGTCTAATTTTATGAAATATAAATTAAATTTTATTTAAAGTAAGTTTTTTATTTTGAAATAGGAAAAGTAATTTTATTTATTTCTTTCTCCTTTATCTAGAACCGACTCAAATGAAATTACTTCCACTGAGATAGCCTTAACAAATATATTCCTCTCCCCTTCTTCCTTTTCTTTTTTTTTTTTTTTTTAAAATAAATTAACAAACCTCTATTTTCACCGGCCTTACATCAAAAATATTACGTCTTTACACCTACTTAGCAAGGTAGGCCATGTGCCATCATATAAGAACTCAAGATTGTGGGCATCCGCCGAGTGAGTAAATTTTTTTTTTTTTTTGGAATAAAACGAAATTATATTAACAAACACTAAACAGTGATAAGTTCAAACAACAATAGCCATGGAGAAAAATAGCAAGACAAGTAGTGAGCAAGGAAACGAAATACAAGTACAGACTAAATTCACGGGAAGACTAATGGCCAAGGCATGCCGTGAAGCGAGCGGTACAGGGTATAACGGCCATAAAAAATGTTGAGGTCTTAGAGGGAGCTAAGTCCGGTTGGACTCAAAATAGTGGAATATATTGAATATGGAACTTTATCTTATTTATTATTTTTAGTTGTTAATTAATTTATTTAAAGACTAATTTTTGTCTATTCTTAGATCAAAGTATTTTTATACTTTAAGTAACATTTATATTTTATTTTTGTAGGTTTATTAAAATTGATTAATCTCAATTTAAAATCAAAAACAATTGGCTTCTTACCATATTCAAACATCGGACAGTAAAAACACTATTTTTGGGTTGACTTAAGCACTATATATAAGGGTTGTTTGGTTCCATTTCCGGTAAACTTTAGTCTTTGAGTCTAATAATAATAATAATAATAATAATAACATTGCTTATTATTATTATTATTATTATTATTATTATTATTATTATATATTTAAAAAATTTATTAATTAACATTATAACAGCTCCTAACCGTTATACCAGCTCATAACAGTTATAACAGCTAATTATAACAACTCATGACAGCTCATAATAGCTAATAGCAACTCATAACTCGCTCATAACCGTTATTAACGAGTATAACAACTAGTTTTAACAACTGAAACGAACAAACCGTGACTGAAAAATAAATGATAGGTTATATTTTCTTTGATATTGGCCCTTGTATTTAAAACACAACAATGTAACCTAAAAAAATTGATCAATGATAATAATCTAGCTGTGATGATGTCGATGATGGTTCCACTTATTTTAATTGATATAAGGTGTAATGTATTAATACTACATGATCTATTGTAATTCAAATGCAGCGTCCAGGCTGACCTTTATTTCGTGAGTAGGCTACTAACAAAATTTATATTGTTTACAAAACTTTAAATTATGTGGAAATGTTTTCTAAACTATGTTCTACATCAACTTTTTGATAAAAAAACTGCCGAAGCTATTACTCATCAACTCAATATACTTACACCGATCATCCATAACAATTTTAAAAACTGACAACAAACAAATAATTTCATGATTCCTAATAATTATCTTGTGATTCCTTCTTCTTTCGCTTAGACATAAGGGATACATTAACCCCACAACCACAAGTTTCTGCAGCCACCTTCTGAAGCATGATTCATAGGAAAAATGCAAGTCCTATGTCCTTAATGGCATTAAAAGGATCCCCAATTTGCTGCTCATTGCCACAACCTCCATATTGAGTGTCTACTGACATATGTGTAGCAATGTCGCAACTCACCAATCTTACTCACATCAAAATTTAGTTTCCAGAGATTCCTACTGATGGTGTCCGAGAAATTTAAGGGTCTATCTTCCACCCTTCCAGCACCGAGATTAAGCCTAATTGTGATATAGTTTCAAATAACGTTGCTACAAGCTCTGCAATCTGGCTACTAGACATTTGTAAAAAATAATTAAAAAAATAAACAAAGAAATAGGGACCGACACCCTCATCTTTAAGCATTTTAACTTCGTCATATACACCCTAATCCTCTAAAACACACAGTATAAAATCCTACAAAGTATTCTGTGTTGTCCAATAATTGAGAACAAAGCTAATCCAAATTGTATAAATTATAAAGCAACAAGTTTGAAGACTCAGGTGTGAAGTAATCTCTCTTTATGATTTTAAATTCAAGTCATTCCTCCAAAACTTAGACATTCATATCTTATCTTAGACACATCCTCCATGAGCTTCTAACTAAATATTTCTCTTAGTCTTAGAAATCGGTTACTGCTTATGTCTACTCGAAGCATTTATTGAGAATTGAATGAGTACTCGGTTTCGAGTGTTTGACCTCCTAAGACAAACTCGGATAGAAAGTTTTCATAAATAATTTCACCCACTTAACTTGTCTTATCACCGGCTTGTTTCATATTTCAAAATAGAATTACTTGCGTTAATTCTAAGGTAATCGATTTATTTATTGAAATTAATTAAATTGGAAAACAATTTTTTTTTTGAAAGGAAATTGGAAAACACTTAAATATGTATGTATAACTCTTGAACTCAACTCTATCTTATTTATTATTTGAGTATATACATAAAAGGAATTTAAATATATTGAATATTGGACTTCAAAATTTTCATTTTAAAAGATAAAGATTTTTAGTCATTAATTGATTTATTTAAAACTAGTCCTTATCTAATCTTGGACCAAAATATTTTTATACTTTGAGTACCATTTATATTTTTTTTGCAAGTTTATAAAAGCTGATTAATCTCAAATTAAAAGAAAAAATAATCGACTTCTTACCATAAAAAAAAATAGAGGAAGCGAGAACCAAGTCAAGATGATACGGATCGACCCCTTCTTCTAGCGCCAAAGATCTTACCCTTTCCAAAAGAACTTCAATTAAGATAGCAAACAGAAAAACACTATTTTCAGGATGACTCGGACAGTATGTCGTGGCTGTTTGTTTCCATTTGTTGTAAACTTCGGTCTTTGAGTCTAAGGACTCGGACTAGAACCCATGCTTAGCCGATACATCCACAACGACCATATTTCTAAGGACTCATACTATCTTTTGTAACAGCTAGCTGATCTAGAAGTCTAAGCCTAAGGAACAACAACTCTCTACTCTACTGCCTATAAATTGAAGCCTTGATACAAGACTTACAAGATTGTTGGAAATATTGGGATAGATAAGTTAACTTCGTGCCTAGGGAAAACTTGTAATTGAATTGTCTAAGGGAACAATACTGAGAGACAGTCCTTTATATTTTATGGATTCAAAACATTAGATTTGACTTCGTGTCCGGATTGAGACTCGACCGTGGTTTTTTGCCCAAGAGGATTTTCACATAAAACTATCTTTGTATCGTTTTCCGAGTCCAATCTAGACTTAGTCTGCTTTTCCGATTTCTAACCTTCACAAACTTTTTTGATTTTTGAATTATTTCTTGATTACCCTATTCACCCCCTTAGGGTGCCTTAGACTCTTTATTCTAAACCTTCAAAGTTGAAATTTCAAATTACAAACTTGACTGTCATTGTAGACCTCATTTCACAATACATGCCAAAATAGTAACAACCAGCTATAACTCCCCTATCACCCAAAAAAACCATTTAAGGGATTGGCGAACCTACTTTAAAGTTGTAAGCTTCTGAGCATAATAGATTATTATCCAGTACAAAGCATCCTTGGGCCATCAAACCAAATACTACATGTCATATCATTTAATACTAAGTATTTTTATCCCATCAATAACACAAATAGGATACGACCACAACTAGGGAACCCAAAACAATAACCTAATATTCAGTTCCAGAGTAAGTTCCAACAACTGGTAAGGCTACTGTAACAAGCAAAGCAAAGAAGAAGCACCTAACGTTCCATAAGGAGTTTAACCAAATTAGTGACATCATCTAGTTTCTTCTCCATTTTTTGAAGTTTTTCTTCACTTTCTTGAAGTTGTTGCTCGATCTTTATTCTTGTAGCTTGCTCTTCCTCAAGAGTACATCTTTTAAAGCTTGAGCCAGGGACTTTAAGAACCATACCAAATGTCTTTGCACAACCATATGTGTCATGTCCTATTATTTCATCTCGAGCAATGTCATCACATAGACTTTCAACATTGGCCAACTCTGTTTTAATTGCTTGCTCAAAAACGTATGAACATGCCATAAAGAAAACGTCAAATAACTAAGTGTATATAAAAATATGTGTTTGTGTAAATATATAAAAATTAGGTAAAGAATTCATTTAGTTACCTTTGCCATACTTGTAGCTTCATCAAGAGTTGTGCCTTCTTTTGCTTTACGGTTCTTCGACCATGCTGAAAGTTTGTTTGTAGGGTTATCTTTTGCCTAAATAGCATGTATGATTTAAGATGAGTTTCTTAAATTCATATGAAGCTAGAGATAAAGATTATAAACAATAGCTCTTCCTCGATACGTACATGTGTGAAGATCTTTGTCGTTATTCCTCTATGACACCTATCCTCTCTTGTTTCAACACCAAGCAAATATCTTGCGTAAAATATAAACATTTAGCTGTAGTATGTCCTTTAGAAATGCAACCCTTGAGATGACTTTTATTTCAAACATATCCTTTAAAAGTTCTCAAATACCTTTATCATTCAAAAAGATTTGTTAGTTTTATATTTTCTAAGAAAAAATAAATCAAAAAATGTTCAAGTTAGCCAAACACCTTTCCATGAAATAAATCCAACGATACATAATTAGATCTGCCACTTCGATTCATAAGGTAAATGCACAATATGGTGCACCATTAAGTCAAAAAAGGAAGGTAGGAAAATTTTTTCTAAACGACATAGTGTAACTATGACACCATCTTGCAAACATTTATAGTCCTCGGTTGTTAAAACTTTAGAACAGATTTCCTTAAAAAGTTATTTAACTCAATTAAGGCTATACCCACATTCTTGTTTTGCATTTTCCTTGTAATTAGGGGCAATAATTGTTGAATTAGAACATAATAATCATATCTTTTTAAGCCATAGGTTTTACCATCCACAATGCGTAGTTGATAGTTGATGTGTAACCATTGGTACTTTCACCAAAGGTAGGACTTCAGTGAAATCCTACTTTTCTTTCTTGGTGAATGTGAAGCTCGTTAGAGGTATATATCTTATTCATGTCTTCTATGGGATGAATATTATGTCTTATGTGCAGATCCTTGATGTCAAAACGTGATTACAAAGTGTCATTTATCTTCCTTAACACCAAGAAGATTATGTCTTATTATTATTATTATTATTATTATTATTATTATTATTATTATTATTATTATTATTATTATTATTATTATTATTCTAAAAAAATTATTATATTTAAAAAATTTATTATTATCATTATAACAACTTATAACCTTTATATCAGTTCATAATAGTTATAATAGCTCACAACAACTCATAATATCTCATAGCAGACTCATGATAGCTCATAACGAGTTATAAACGGTATAACAACTAATTTTAACAATTGAAACGAACAAACTCGATCTGTAAAATAAATTGTAGGTTATATTTTCTTTGATATTTTCTCTTGTATTTAAAACATGACAATGTAACATAAGAAAACAACTTGATCAATGGTAATAATCTAGCTATGATGAAGTCGATGATGGTTCCACTTCTTTTAATTGTTATAAGGTGTAATGTACTAATACTACATGATCCATTGTAATTCAAATGCAGCGTTCAGGCCAACCTTTATTTTGTGAGTAGGCCACTAACTTACATTGTTTACAAAAATCTAAATTATGTGGAAATGTTTTATAAACTATGTTCTACATAAATGTTTTTGATAAAAAACTACTGATGCTATTACTCATCAACTCAATATACTTGCACCAATTATCCATAACAATTTCAAAAACATACAACAAATACATATTTCATGATTCGTAATAATTATCTTGTGATTCCTTATTCTTTAGCTTGAACATAAGCAATACATTAACCCCACAACCACAAGTTTCTATAGCCACCTTACGAAGCATGATTCATAGGAAAAAGGCAAGTCCTATGTCCTCAATGGCATTAAAAGGATCCCCAATGTTTGATGTTCATCGCCACAATCTCCCCAGTGAGTGACTAATCACAAATTTGTAGCAATGCCCCAACACACGAATATTACTCGCATCAAAATTTAGTTTCTAGAGATTCCTACTGGTGCCAAGAAATTTAAGGGTTCTTCCACTTTTCCAAGACTCGAGATTAAGCCCAATAGTGATATAGTTCTAAATAAGGTTGCTACAAGGTCCTCAATCCGACTACCGGATATTCTTAAAAAATTGAAGATCTATTCTTGAAAGTCTGAATCACCTTAGAGGGGGTGAATATGGTGAGAAGGAAATTTTGTGGAACAAAGAAATTTTGTGTAAAGTATAAACTTAGAAGATAATTGTGAGTCTAGAATAAACTCGGAAAGACGGAACTCGGAAGATACGTGGAAACCCACCTAGGGCGAGAAAACCATGTACAGGTGTCAATCCGGACACCAAGTCAAATCCACTATTTTGAATCCATAAAATACGAGGAATGACTCTTACTGAATTGCTCCCTTAGACAATTCAATACAAGTTTTCCTAAACATAGAAATTCCCTCATTTGTTCTAATACTTCCTATCCGAGATAAGCCTTATAATTAGAGACAACCGAGCTGAGTTAACTCTTATAGCTCGGTTAAGGGACTTTACAAAGAATTGAAGTAAGAGTATTTACAAAACTTCTTCTTTACAACTCGGAAAGTAAGAACTTAAGTACGAGTTGAAAACTTAAGATTGAGAGAGTATGATTCGAGTATTTTTAATTTCTCTAATCTTCAAATCTTGTAGGATGGCTTCTGTTTATACACACCGAGGCAGAGTAGCCATTGTGACTGATTCTAGATCGGGAAACTTCACTAGCCGTTGTAATAGGTAGTCCGAGTCCCTCGAAAAGAAGTTGTTACAAATGTGAATGTTGTGCCTTGGTGCTTCGCTTAAAAGGTCGTCGAATTCACTAGTTGTGACTGAGATCCGGGGTGGAAACAACCGTTAGATTCAAAGTTTAAGTTTACCAGATTTGGTAACAAACAGTCACGATACGATGTCCGAGCCTTGTCTTGAAACAGTACTTTTCGTTTACTAGTGTTTAACGGTTAGAAATCGGTTACTTTTGTTTTTCAAAATGAGATTAAAATACTTTAATCAACTTGCAAAATCAAATCAAAGTAGTACTCAAAGTATAAAAATACTTTGGTCCAAGATTAGGCAAATATAATAATTAATTAATAATAATTAAGTATTTAATTATCCTTAACCTAAGAAAATGGAATTTTCTAAGTCTAATATTCAATAGGTTCTAATTCCATTTTGTGTCTATCTTTTAAATGAATAAGAGATTAAACATATAGAAACATTGCATCAAATTGATCGGGTAAATAATTTCGGTTAATAAATCGATTTAGGAAATGAGTTAAAATAGTAATTCGTTTCCAATGAATATAGAAAGTCGAGTTCATAATAAGTTATGCATGTGAAAATTATTTACTCATGCAACTATCCGAGTTACATCCGAGTGGGTCAAAAATCAAGAGATGTGTATTTTACTCAAGAATTGTTTTCTAAGTAGGTCAAATGGTATTGAAAACTTAAGGATGAGCTTCTTAAAGAGTGAGAATGTCTTGAATTTAAAACCATAGAGAGATAGAGAGTTATACCTGAGTTTTCAATCTCCCCTTTTTGATGAAAGGCATTCACCACTTAAAATAGAGATTAGAAGTTCAGATAGTTAAGTTTTCATGGCTCGAAACGAATGACTCGTAAGATGTTCTTGGTGGAAATAAGTCGAATTCGCTATCGAGCAAATTGATGCTAATTGAAAGTATATTAGAGTGAAGACATATATAAAATTATTTATCGAGTAAGTGAAATAGATATGATCAATTATCGAGCAAAAAACAATTATGAATAGCACAAATGAATGATGCTCGAAATAACTTAATTTCATTACTTAGAAAAATAAATACAAAGACACAAAAAATAAGCAAGCTAACAAACAAGCTAAGCAAGCTCCCCTAGACCAACTAACTATCTTTCATAGATTTCTCCAGGATTTCTCTCTCTCTATGCATTTCATCAAAATAAAATGAGAAGGGAAGAAAGATAGATACAGAAATGTTGGAAAAAAATATAAAATTTCAATCAAGAGGGGGTGGAGCAGGTGTGAGTGAAGGAGGAGGAACGAGGACCCCTTCTTCTACGATGGTAGCCTTGAGATGAAGTTTTGGTCGAGGAATGGGTGGCAAAAGGAGAGGAATTTCTTGTGCTTGATGTGTAGACCTTCGTACTAGAGGTTCTCGCTTCCTCTATTTCCTTTTCCGAGCCCTCAACCTTTTCACCTTAAGATGGTCGTGCAGAAGGTTGAGCCGAGGGACTGACCAACATCCCCAACTTCTTTTGAGGAAAACTAGGTGTGTCCTGAGGAGATAACCTCGGGTTCCTTTTCTTCTTCTTCTTCTTCTTCTTCTTCTTAGAAGAGCTAGAAGACTTTGAGGATGATTCCGAGTCAAAACCGGATTCCGAGTCCTCGGTAGCCTTGGATTTGCACTCTTAGAGATGACTAATCTGGTCTTGTTGCCGCTTGAAGACTTCTTTTAGCTCGGAGACTAGAGCCCGACTTTAAACCAAGAGTTGATTGTAACTCTTTGGCAAGAGCAACAAATTGTAAGGCCACCTTCTAAAATAGAAGGGGAAGGCTAGGAAGAAGATGGACTAGCTATCAAAAGAGGAGTTTCGAACTCTTCTAACTCCGAGAAGGTGGTGGTGGAATTTCGGAAGAGTGAACCCGGACACCATGTGAAATTTCCTGGTATCCTAGACCAACTAGCTCCGCCCTACCTACACAAACGGCGGGCTCAAGACATTTAAGAGGATTATGAGGAAGATCCATTTTAAAGTGTGTAAAAATAGCAGTAAGTAAAGCTCCGAAAGAAAGGGGGTTTCTTCGACTCGATCAAGCTTATGCATATTGTCTATTTAATCTTAATATCTTGATCATTTAAGTGATAGACTCAAGATGGAACTTGAACCTATTGAACATTAGACTTAGAAAATTTCATTCTCTCGGATTAAAGATAATTAAGCACTTAATTATGATGAATTAATTTTTATCCTTTCTTAATCTCCGGCCAAAGTATTTTTATACTTTGAATACCACTTTGATTTTCTTTTGCATGTTGATTAAAGTATTTTAATCTTGTTTTGAAAAACAAAAGCAACCGGCTTCTAACCCTTAAACACCGGTAGACAAAAAACACTATTTCGACAAGGGTCGGACACTATGTTAGGGTTGTTTGTTTCAAATCTAGTAAACTTTAACTTTGAGGCTAACGGTTGTTTCCACTCTAGATTTCAGTCACAACTAGTGGGTTGGTCTACTTTTTGAGCCAAGGACCTAAGCACACTGGTCATGTTTACAATGACTCCTTTTTTAGTGACTCGGACTATCCGTTACAACGGCTAGCGAAGTTCTCTAGTCCGAGTCGATCCACAATGGCTACTTTACCCTGGTGAGTATAAATAGAAGCCCTCCTACAAGACTTGAAGATTGGTGAGACCAATGAATGTGTAAAAACTGAAAACATACTCTCTCCGTCTTTAGCTTTCAACTCTGTACTTAAGTTCTTACATCTTTCAATTCTCTGTAAAGTCCCTTAACTAAACCGCAAGCGTTAACTCGGCTCGGTTGTCCTTAACCTTTCAAAAACTTTGTAATTTCATAAAATTTCCTTCACACCCTATATATTCATAGCCCCCTCCCCTACGGTGATTCGGACTCTCAAAGAGCAAACCTTCAATTGGTATCGAGCCTAGCTCTGTCAAAAGGATCTAACAAATCCAAGGTCTAAAGATAAGATGGCTCTTAACTATGGAGAGTTTGATGAAGGAAGATCTTTCACCAAACCACCCAAGTTCAAAGGATTAAACTTTACACATTGGAAGAAGATCATGGAGTGCCTTATCGAGGATAATGATGAGGAGGTTTGGAGCATCATATTTAATGGAAAGTACACTTCCATGAAGATGGAAGGAACACAAGCGAGTGCCCAAACCGAAGTCCGAGTTCACACTCGAAGAAAATGAGAAGTACGGAAAGAACTTTAAGGCAATGAAGACACCGATGTGTGCAATTGACTCAGTAGAATACAACGAGTATTTACATGTGACACGACCAAAGAAGTTTGGGAGACATTGGTCACTACATATGAAGGTAAATTCTCATCCTCTTCACCAAAAGAAATATTGCTCCGAAGGCCTCAAAAGAGAGAAATCCAAGTCCGAGCTCATCATATTGTGATGAAGACCCCATGGGACTTCTAGCTCGAGGTTTCAAGAAAATGATGAAATACAAAAAGTGGCAAAAGAGGCCCAAGCAAGAGTTCTACAAAAAGACAGAAAAGGTAAATTATCATCCTCTTCAAATTTGTCTTTATTAAGAACTCGACTATTTTGAGTGTGGCAACAAGGAGCACATAGTCAAAGACTGTCTAAAGAGAAAAAAGGACAGAAAGAAGAAAAAGGCTATGGTAGCTACTTGGAGTGATGATAAGTTAGAACAAGATGATGACACCGATGATGAATCAAAGTGTCTAATGGCACTATCGGACTCGAAGTTGGATCCGAGTTAGACAACAATGCATAAGATGCTGAGGAGACAGATCCTCGGGAGGTAATCAACTACTTCCTAAAGTTTTCCAAGTATGATCTTACGAGATATATTTTTACTCTAGAAGAAAGATCAAATTCTTAATCTTACGAATTCAAAGAGAAAATTGAATCTCTTAATGCTGAGAACAACATTCTAAAAAATGATGTAGAAAACTTAAGACAAAACCTCAAAGTACATGAGACCAACACTCAAGATAATGAGACTAAATCCGAGTGTCTCAAAATAGAGAATGAGATATTAATGCAAAAGCTCAATGAGTCTCAAGAGTTGGTTTTAAAACTCACTCAAGGACAGAAAAACCTTTATTTATTACTTGGTTCTTAGCGTGTCTCATTTCGAAAGAAAGGTCTTGGATTTAATGCCGAAGAGGAAGATAATTCATACAAAAATCTTTTCAACATTAACTCCAGAACTATTAAGTTCGGGAAGGCTGAGCATGGTCTCATTCATTCAAACGAAAAGGGACTGAGCTTAGACTAGTTTTCATGAAAAAGTCTTCTTAACCTATTTACAAAAAGAGAGGATTTCAAAGAAAAGAGGCACGAGTTATTTCTCAAGAAAAAGACTCAAAATCAGACTAAACCTAAAATTATTCAAATCTGGGTTCCTAAAAGTGCTCTTCTTCGGAAAAGGACCACAGTAAAGACAGTTACTAGGTTTATAAGAGGAAGTGAGAAAGGTTAGTTTATTTCTATTTTTGCAGGTCACTCGGAAATGAAAAGGACATTGGTACTTAGATAGTGGATGCTCACGCCACATGTCCGGAGACTCAAGACTCTTCTCGGAATTAGAAGAAATGAAAGGAGGAAAAATCACATTTGGAGATAATAAAAAGGGTAAGATAGTTGGGATTCAAAAAGTTGGTCAAAGAGATAACTCAATCGAGTCCAGTCTACCTTTTCAAGGGACAAGAAATAAGGTTCACTCAAACCAATTGCTTCATTTCTAATGGAATCACCAAGGAGACAAAGCTCTCGAGTCCGAGGTCGGGTAACACCTACACTATTCCTCTTTTAAATTCTAATCAAGATTTATCATGCCTAAAAGCTTCATTGAATGATGATTCATGGACATGGCATCATAGACTAGGCCATATCAGCATGCATACTATCAAGAAACTTGCATCTCATGGATTAGTTAGAGGTTTATCTAACTGTTCATTTAAGAAAGATAAAATATGTGGTGCATGCACAAAAGGAAAGCAAGTCGGATCATCTTTTAAGCCACTCAAGACAAGTATCTACATCCAAAGTACTTGAATTGATACATTAAAATAAGAGTTTTCAAATCCAGGGGGTTGCAAACTTCTTCTTCAATATAACCATTCGAAATGCACACTTAACATCGATTTGATATAATTTAATGTTCATGCTTGGATGCAAAAGCTAAGAGAATTCCGATTGCCTCAATCCTAGTAAAAAGTGCAAAGGTTTCCCCATAGTCAATCCCCTCTTCTTGGTTATAACCTTGAGCGACTAATCTAGCTTTGTTTCTAACTACCAATCCACCCTCATCCAGTTTGTTTTTTAATACCCATTTGGTTCCTATAATCTGGATGGTCGAACATCGTTTGGTTAGAGTCTAAAGTTGGTTTCTTTCAAATTGAGATAGTTCTTCTTGCATGACCTCTACCCATTGAGGTTCAAGGAGGGCTTTTAGTATATTTTTATGTTTAATTGATGAGATGAATGCTGAAAATGCACATAAGTTTTGCAATGAAGAATGAGTTCTTACCCCACTATTGATGTCTAAGATGATGTTCTCTCGGTGGGTAACTAGATGCATATTTGATGACTTTACTTGTCCTCTAATTTACTAGATTTGATGGTTGAATGTTATGTTCTCCAGTTGGTTCAACTTAATGATTTTCTTCATTAGCTTGTTCTTTAGTGGTCTCGAGCTTGTTCTTGAACTAGATCATTCCGAGTTAGCTGAGTTCCTTTATTTTTGTTCATTTTGAGCTCAGCCAACACTATGTCATCTTCATCTCGATTGAGCTTGAGATCCGAGAAAGTGGATTCACTTATCTTGCCATGATCAATTTCATCAAACATAACGTGGATACTCTCTTCCACTTTATTAGTTCTCTTGTTAAAGATTCTATAAGCTTTACTATCCGAAGAATAATCAAGAAAAATACCTTCATCCGACCTTACATCAAATTTGGTCGGATGTTCCTTACCATTGTTATGCACAAAGCATTTACGTCCATCCGAATGGTTTGAAGTAGGAAATATGAGGCTTCTTCCCTTTGTACAGCTCATAGGGTTGTCTTCTTCATAATGGGTCGAATGAGGCATTTATTGAGAGTGTACTTCATCTGTATTTATCGCCTCAACCCGGAAATAGTAAGGTAGATCATTTTCAATCATCATTGTCCTTCCAATTTCTTCAAGTGTTATATTCTGTCTCTCCACTACTCCATTTTATTGAGGAGTTCAGGTACTGAGAAGTTGTGGGAGATGTCATTCTTGTCACGAAGTCTGTAAATTCTAAGTAATCGAACTCCCTTCCATGGTTAGTGCGAATTCTTCCGATCCGAGTTTCGGACTCCGCTTGTATTTTCCTGCACATCTTAGTGAACTCTTTGAATGCTTCGTTTTTGTTCTTCAAAAACACATCCAGGTAAATCATGAGTAATGATCAACAATAACTAGCACATATGATTTACCACCTAAGCTTTTAATAGGAATTTCACCACATAAATTCATATGTATAAATTTAAGCACTTTGGATGTAGATACTATCTTGAGTGGATTAAAAGATGATCTAACTTGTTTTCCGTTTGTGCATGCATCACAGATTTTATCTTTCTTAAATGAGCAATTAGGCGAGTCCTCCGACTAATCCATGAGATGTAAGTTTCTTGATAGTATGCATGCTAATATGGCTTAATCTACGATGCCATGGCCATGAATCCTCATTCAAAAAGCTTTTAAACATGATAAATCTTTATTTGAATCGAAAGAGGAGTGTAGGTGTTACCGACCTCGGACTCGAGAGCTTTGTCTCTTTGGTAGCTGCATCGAGATATAAAGCAATGGGTTTGAGTGAATCTTACGTCTTGACCTTTGTCACACAGTTGAGAGATACTCGGAATATTGTGCTTGAGTCCTTTGACAAGATACACTAGACTAACTGAATTGTCTCCTTGACAAATTCCGCCAATTTCAACTATCTTGCCATTGCTATTATCTCCAAATGTGATTTTTCTTATTTCATCTCTTCAAGTTCTAAAAAATTCTTGAATCTCCGGACATGTGGCGTGAACATCCACTATCTAAATATCAGTAACCCTTTGTTTCGAGTTGCTCGTAAAAATAGAAACAAACTAACCCTTGTCACTTCCTCTTACAAACCTAATAAGCTGTCTTTATTATCTTCCTTTTCGAGGAAGAGAACTTTTGGGAACCTAGATTTGAATAATTTTGGGTTTGGTCCGATTCGAGTCTTCTTTCTTAAGAACTAACTCTATGTCTCTTTCTTTTAAAATCCTTTCTTTTTGTAAACAGAGTTGAGAAGACTTTTTCATAAAAGCTGGTCTAGGCTCGGACCCTTTTCTTTTTGAATGAATGGGATCATGCTTAGCCTTCCTAAACTTAATAGTTACGGAATCGGTTTTAAAAATATTTTTGTAGGAATTACATTCTCTTTAGCGTTGTATCCAAGTCATTCTTTTCGAAAAGAGCACACTCGAGACCAAAGTACTAAATCGAGGTTTTTCGACTTTAAGTTTTAAAACCAACTCTTAAGACTCTTTGAGCTTTTGTTTTAATTGCTCATTCTCTATTGTGAGGAACTCGGACTCAATCTCATTATCCCGAGTACTAGTTTCGAACATCTTCGGGTTCTGTCTCAATTTTTCTAAATCATTTTTCAAAGAAGTGTTCTCGGCATTGAGAGACTTTAGTTTCTCTTTAAATTCGAAGATTCGGAACTGACTTCTTTTCCAAGGTAAAAATATATCTAGCAAGATCATGCTTGGAGAACTTAAGAAAGTAATTGATTACCTCCTGCGGATCTATTTCCTCGACATCCGATGCATTACTTTCTTACTCGGATCTAGCTTCTAAGTCCGATAGTGCCATTAGACACTTTGATTCATCATTAGTGTCATCATCTTCTTCGACTCATCATCACTCCAGGTGGTGTAATGCCCGAAGACTTAGATTCTAACTCTAAGTCATTACGAGTACTATATGAAGAGTCGGTATAAATCTCATCTCTCTTAAGTTTTGATTTCAAGTCATTCCGAGTGTTATAGAAACTTTTGTATAAGTTTTCATTTGTTTCGATCGACTCGAAAGCATATTATTGTATATCTTTTACAATGATGTTTCCGGCTCACTAAGACATCACTTAGAGCTTTCGCATGTTCAAATAATTTCTCTAACATTTTTATTCGAGTACTTGACTTCATATTTCAACGTAAAGAGAATTACGAGTATTAATTCCTTGTTCTAAGTCAGTTTATTTCTTTGAGAATTATTTGTCCGGATCAAGTTGCTATACTCGATGTTTTATTCTTTTAACTTGATCACCTTTAGGATTGACTCGATGGAATTTGAGTATATTGAATATTAGACTCAGAAAAATTCCACTTTTCTAGGCCTAAGATAATTGAGCTCTTAATTATCCTAATTTAATTATTATCCGTGCCTAATCTTGGACCAAAGTATTTTATACTTTGAGAACCAAAGTGGTTTACTTTTGTAGGTTATTCAAATGAGGCTAACTCATTTTTGAAATACAAAAGTAGCTGGCTTCTAGCTGTCAACCACCAGCGAGACAAGCTTTATCTACTTCGAACAAGGCTCATACACCGTGTCGGGGTTGTTTGTTTCCAAAGCTGAAAAACTCCAATGTTAGGCTCTACGGTGGTTTCCACCTTACTTTTTAGATAAGGCCAATTGACTAGAACACCTTTTGGAGCCAAGAGCCATTGCACAACGTTCACATCCCAACGGATCTTTTCGAGTGACCCGGAAGAGCCGCTACAACGATAATTGAAGACTTACGTTCGGAACCAAGACTTAACGGTCACTCTACTTAATTAGATATAAATAGAAGCCACCTTATAAGACAAGAAGATTGCTGGATTTATTGCTGAACATTATTGCAAAACACATTACTTGAGCAAAAGTTATTGTTTTCATATTCAATCTTCTATTTACAACTCCCGATCTGTATGTAATATTTTACGAGTTGTAAAATCTTGTAATCAGTCACATTCTTCTCTTACTTTCGAGTACGGTCCCTTGGCTGAGCTGTAAGGGTTAACTCAGCTTAGTTGTCCCTTATTGTAAAGGTTACCTCGGTCGGAAGTACTAGATTAGATAAGGGAACTTCGAGTATAGGAAAACAATGTAAGGAATTGTCTAAGGGAGAAATTCGGTAGAGTCGAGTCCTTTATATTTTGAGGATTCAAAATAGTGGATTTGACTTGTTTCTTAGATTAGCACTAACCGTGGTTTTCTGCCCTAGGAGGGTTTCCACCTATTTTTGAGTATTTGCATTTTTGAGTCCAATCTAGACTCGGAATTAGTTATTTATCACTCCGAAAGAACTCAAGACCAGTACTCAAGCTAATGAGACTGAGTCCGAGTCACTCGGAAAAGAAAATGAGCATCTAAAAAGAAAGCTCAATGAGTCTCAAGAGCTTGTTTTGAAATTCACTCAAGGACATAAAAACCTTGACATGCTTTTAGGCTCTCGGTGTGTCTCCTTCAGGAAAGAAGGACTTGGTTTTAATGAAGAGGAGGAATCAAATTCCTACTCTAATCTGTTAAAAAGGATTCTATAACTGTGAAGTTCAGGAAGGCTGAGCATGGTGCCATTCACAAGAATGAAAGGAGGGCTGAGCCAAGACCAGTTTACAAGAAAAAGCCTTCTCCACCTATTTATAAAAGAAAAGATTTTCAAAAGAAAGAGACACGAGACGCAGTTGTTTAGAAAGAAGACTCGGAATCGGACCAAACCCAAAGTCATTCAAATCTGGGTTCCCAAGAGTCTTCTTCCTCGTAAAAGACCACGAGTAAAGGGAATTACTTGGGTTCGTTAGAGGAAGTGAGAAGGGTTAGATTGTTTCGACTTGCGGGTAACACATAAAAGGACGAAAGGTCATAGGGACTTAGATAGTGGGTGCCCATGCCACATGTCGGGAGATTCAAGACTCTTTTACGAGATAGAAGATTTTAAAGGAGGCAAGGTCATATTTAGAGATGACGGTAAAAGCACGATAGTTGGGATTGGCAAGATTGGTGAAGGAGACAACCTAGTTAGTTTAGTTTATCTTGTCAAGGGATTAAAGTATAATCTTCTCAGCATCTCTCGGTTGTGTGACAAAGGTCAAGAGGTAAGGTTCACTCGGACAAATTGCTACATTTCTAATGCAATTACCCAAATCCAAATCAGAATTTATCTTGCTTAAAATCATCGTTGCATGATGATTCTTGGACATGGCATCGTAGATTAGGTCATATTAGCATGCACACTATCAAAAAGCTTGCATCTCATGGTTTAGTTAGGGGTTTACCTAACTGTGCATTTAAGATAGATAAAATTTGTGAAGCATGCACAAAAGGGAAACGAGTCAAATCATCCTTCAAACCTCTCAAAGCTGTTTCCACATCCAAAGTGCTTGATTTGCTTCATATGGATTTATGTGGTGAAATCTCTATGAAAAGCCTTGGAGGTAAATCGTATGTACTTGTGATTGTTGATGATTTCTCACGATTTACCTGGGTTTGTTTTCTTAAGAACAAGAATGAAGCTTTCAAAGAGTTCGAGTAAGCTCTGCGAGGAAAATTTAAGCGGAGTCTCATACTCGGATTAGAAGAATTCAAGCCTGACCATGAAAGGGAGTTCAACTACTCGAAGTTACGGAGTTACGTGACAAGAACGGTACCTCTCACAACTTCTCAGCATCCAGAACTCCTCAACAAAATAGAGTAGTGGAGAGAAAGAACCAAACTCTTGAAGAAATAGGAAGGACAATGATGATTGAAAATGATCTACCTCACTATTTTTGGGCTGAGGCGATCAACACGGCAAATTACACACTCAGCGAGATGCCTCATCGGACCCATCTTGAAGGAAACCCAACATCTCATACTTCAAACCATTTGGTTGTAAGTTCTTTGTTCACAATAATGGTAACGATCACTCGACCAAGTTTGATGCTAGGTCGGATGAATTTATATTTACGGGTTACTCATCTCACGAGTAAAGCTTATTGTGTTTTTAGCAAAAGAACTAACAAAGTGGAAGAAAGTATCCACGTTGTGTTTGATGAGATAGATCAAGGAAAAACAATTGAGTCAACCTTCTTAGATCCGAAACTCGGTCATGATGAAGATGATCTTGCTGAGGCTGAGCTCGGAAAGAGTCAAAAGAAAGCAATTAAGAATGAGGCAACACGGAACACTAAGACTCGGATCGAACAAACTCAAGAGCTAGCTCGGAATGCTAAAGGACAAGCAAATGAGGAGACTCAGCAAGCTCAAACAATTGAAGATCAGCCAATTCAACCAACGAACTTGGTGAACCAAAGAACAGGTAAAGCATTTAAATATGCATCCAACCACCCACTCGAGAACATTCTTTCGACATTAACAATGGGGTAAGAACTTATTCTTCTTTACAAAATCTATGTGCATTCACTGCATTCATATCATTAACAGAACCCGAAATGCACTAGAGGCCCTAAATGAACCAGAATGGGTAGAGGCCATGCAAGAAGAGCTTAATCAATTTGAAAGAAACCGAATCTAGAACTTTGATCAAACGACCAGTCTAACCACCTAGTCATAGGAACCAAATGGGTTTTCAAAAACAAACTGGATGAGGATAGGTTGGAACTCGAAATAAGGCTAGACTTGTAGCTCGGGGTTACAATCAAGAAGAAGGAATTGATTGTGGGGAAACCTTTGCACCTGTTCCTAGGATCAAATTAATCAAAATCTTGTTGGCATTTGCATCGAGTATGAATATTAAATTGTATCAAATGGATGTTAAATGTGCTTTTCTGAATGGTTTCACTCAAGAAGAAGTCTATGTTGAGCAACCCCTGGATTTGAAAACTCGGAATTTCCAAATCATGTTTTTAAATTGTAAAAGGCTTTATATGGTCTTAAACAAGCTCCCGGAGCTTGGTATGAAAGATTGAGTAGTTTCTTGGTTGAAAATGATTTCAAAAGAGGTCGGATTAACAAAACTCTTTTTATAAAAACCAAGGGGAAAGATTTCCTTATTGCTCGGATCTATGTTGATGATATTATTTTTGAAGCTACTAATGAAACTCTATGTTGAGAATTTTCTGAGTTGATGCAACGGGAGTTCCAAATAAGCATGATGGGAGAGCTTAATTTCTTTCTTGGTTTACAAATCGGACAAGACAAAGATGGAATCTATGTCCATCAATCTAAGTATACCAAGGAGTTGTTGAATAAATACAAGCTTCAAGATGTGAAACATGCAGCCATGCCTATGAGTAGCGAGTATGAAGCTGGATTCGGACGAAAAGGTAAAGCGATAGATCAAAAACTCTATCGAGGTATGATTGGATCTCTGCTCTATCTCATATCTAGTAGGCCGGACATTATGTTTAGTGTATTTCTATGTGTAAGATTTTAAGCTAATCCAAAAGAATCATATCTCACTTGCAATGAAGAGGATTTACAAATATCTTACGGGGACTCGGAATCTTGGTCTATGGTTCTCGAGAGACTCATATCTAACCCTCACTTGGATACTCAAATGCTGAATATGCTAGTTAAAAAGTCGATGGAAAGAGTACATCGGGAGCATGCCAATTTCTAGGTCAATCCCTCATATCTTAGCACTCAAAGAAGCGAGAACTCGGTTGCTCTATCAACTGCTGAAGTTGAGTACATTGCGGTTGGAGCTTGCTTTGTGCTCGGATTCTCGTGGATCAAGTAGCACTATCTTGGACTTTCATTCAAATCTATCCCAATCAAGTGTGACAATCGAGTGCAATCAACATCACTAAGAATCCAATTCAACACTAAAAAACGAAGCATATTGAGGTCGGGTATCATTTTCGAGAGACCATTCGAGAAAGGTATTGAACTTGAATTCATTCCTACGAAATTTCGGTTAGTTGATATTTTCACTGAGCCGCTTAGTGAGGATCGGTTTTGTTTTATTAGGAATGACTTTGGCATGATTAATGCATGATTATGTGATTTCTAAGTGAAAATTTCCTTGCATAATTATGTGTTATATTTTTTAAAATAACAAATGGATCGAGTTGACTAAGTGAGGCTGAGCTATGAGTTATTTGGTCTCCGAGTGTTCTAAGTCACTCATAAACCATACTGAGTCAAACTCGATTTTTGAGCAAAATGGATATCAAACTTACGGAATCTTCTCTAGATAAATGGAGAATTTCGAAATATTTTCAAAAGGCCTTTCTTTCTTTCTCTCTCTCTCTCTCTCTCTCTCTCTCTGCAGCGCATTTTGATTAGAGAACTAGCCGTTGAAAGAAAGTCTGCTGGAATTCTAACCGTTGGAGAGTAGAAACGTCACACTGTGCCGAGACGACCATTAGAGCTTCGGATCGGACCGAAGGCGAAGGTCATTTCTTTTCACTATAAATAGCATCCCTTTACCTTCATTTCTTTACTTTACTCACAGCCTTCTTACTTTCTAAGCACTCTCAAAAATGTCTCTCTCTCTCTCTCTTAATTCTAAACGCTCTCTCTCTCTCTCTCACTCTCTTTTCGCTCTCTCTCTCTCTCTCTATCTCTCTCTTTCGTCATCTCATTCTCTCAAAAATACTCACCATGCCTAAAAGGGGTTCTGCACTTGACTTGCTTGAGGTCTCGCTACCAAGAAGCCCCGCACTAAAACTCCTCAAGAAGGTACCTCTAACCCCTCTAAGATCTTACATTGGATGACAAATTCTTTCCAACCACATCGTTTTCGTGGTTACAGCACATAAAGAGCATTGGAGTGTACAATTTCTTATGCTTCGAGTGAGTTTGTTTATCCTAAACTCGTTGTCGAGTTCTACTCCAATTTGTCGTACTTTGAAGGGGTTATTACCTCATGAGTTCAAGACAAGGTTGTTCGTATCAACCTCTCTCTCCTTCACAAAATTTTCAAAGTCTCTTCTCTTTTTCTTAACTGCAATCCCATCCCCTTTACGGAGATTGTAGATGAGTTCTTTGAGAAGTACACCAAAGAGGTCCCCGAGTCACGCAAAAATGTCTCGGTGACTCATATGAAGACCGAGGCCAAACTTCTTTGTTTTCTCTTGATGAGAACGTTCTTTTCTCATCACTCTAGCAAAGAGAATCCTAATTCTAAGATTTTCAAAGCTTTATTTGATATGCTAGTGGGCTACGATGTAGACCTCTTCCCTACTATTCTTGAAAAGATGGTTTCTTTGCTCGCTCAATCCAAAAGTCTGCTCACGAAGACTCGATCCATCGTGTAGACACCAAATTTTGACCTTTATATATTTAAAATTTTACTAACATTTATCTTTTCTTTTAAAAAAATATATAAAAAATATAAAAATAACAATTAAATTGTGATAAAGAAAGAGCCCAAAAGGCCCAAAATACATTATCCAAAGAAAGGAACCATAAAGCCCCAAAATACACCCTAATATATATATATATATATATATATATAGAAAAGAAAAAATAAAAAAGTTTGGAGGGGACATGGCTAGCAAGCTGCAGGCCACGCCCCCTCCCCCCTTTTTTATTATAAAAAAAAAGAAAAAGGGAAAAGAAAGAGTAAGACAAATATTTGTCACAACTTTTTCTATTTCATTTTGTCATTACTTGACGAGCACACCCTCCCTCAACGGCTCATCGGTGTCTTTTTTTATATATATTATTATTATTGTTGTTGTTGTTATTATTATTTTACTTTTTTTATAAAAAAAAGGAAGGTTACTAGGGTTTAGAAGGTCTTATTTGTTCTATAAATACCCCTCATCAATCCCTAGAAGGGGGCTTGATTTTTTTTTTTAAATCTCTATCTTCTTCAAAATCCTCTCTCCTTTTTAATCTTCGAAGGAATTACTTGATTAACTAAAAATCAACTCCATTGGGAGTTGATTAAGTTTAAGTTAATCTTTCTAACTTTTCTAATCTTGAACAAACCAAGCTTTCTTTCAACTTAGTCAAAATATCTTCTTAATCTCAAGAAACAAGAGGGTAATTCTTCTTATTACCACTAAGTTTAATGAGATTACATTTTTTTCTCTACTCTTATCTTTCTTTATTTCATGATGATCAAGCATACACATACATGGCATTTTGTCCTTCCTTAGTTTCTTTTATTTTCTTTTGCCCACCCATTATTTATTTATTCTTGTTTTTTTTACCACAAACTTCTCCATTATTATTGTTATTGTTTATTTACTATTATTTACTAACATTTATTACTAACTTTAGCATTATTATTGTTATTTTTTAAGTACTACTAACCTTAACATTATTATTATTGTTACTAACTTTATCATTATCATTGCCATTGTTACTAACTTTATTGTTTGTTTATATTGATTTTGTTTACTATTTTTATTAATACCTAACTCTAACATTATTGCTATTATCGTTACTATTATCATTTTTTTTAACTATCATGATTATCTATTGCTACTAACGTTTTAGTGTTTCTTTGTCTCTTTTTGGGTTAGGCCGGTTTCGGGTTGGTTTCAGCCCCGGGTTTTACCGTCCGTCCCTTTAGGGCTCGCGCGGCCGTTCCCCTATTTGGGCGGAACATTAGTTTTCCTGTTCGGGAGTGAGCGGTGAGATCCAAGAGTTGATTGCAAAATTGGGTTTTATTTTCTTTCTTATCTTCCTCACTTTTATGTTCTCTCGTAATACTTGAAAAATGAAGAAAAATGGGCTAAGTCATGATTGAACATGAAGAATAATAACTTGGAGTAAAGTGGTTTAAACCGGAAGATTGTATATACTTCTAGGGCACTTTAGTGGAATAATTTCGATTCTAAAATTTTTTATTTTTATGTCATTCAATGGAGTAATGAAAGAGCTTTCCGGAAAGTGGTCACTCACTCAAATCCAAGTCCCGAGCTATTTATACCATATTTTTTTTGGTGGAAGGTCTAATCAGTCCAAAAAACGGCACCATCACTGTTTTTCTAATTTTTCATTATCTAAACGTTTTTTCTAGAAAAATATCCTTTATAAGAAATAAAATAGACTTTCTGATCTTTCGAAGTTGGTAAATTTTATCTCCTAACTCCTTATAGTTTGAGAGATATGATTTATTAAAGTCAGCATTGCAAAACTGTAATTTCTGCAGTGCCCATATCAGAACATATATATTGAAAAATCTTTTAAAATATCTTAAAGTGCTTTAAAAATTATACAAAAAATCATACTGGTTATTTTTTGTGTCTAGTTAACCCAGTTTGTACAATTTTTTAATATATCATTTATTTTATTCTTAATAAATAAATGAATACCTTACTATCCATAATGGTATAAATCAGGGCATCGTCTAAGTTTTTGACTTATCAGTTTTACATGCTTATGAATTTATTTTTTATATTTTTACCATTGAAACTAGACTTAAAATGTAAACTCTAGGCTTTAGAATCACCTTGATAGGATCTTTCTCCAAAAAGTTATATTTTTTGAAACCGGCATCCATTATGGCAAGTGCGGTGCAAGAAGTGTCACTTTAAGACTTTATTAAATCAATTTGAAAGCTTCTAAAAAGGTAAAATTTTTACATCTGAGCTTCTTATGAATTTTTCCAGTTGTATAAATTTTCTTCACATTTTTAAGCTCATCTTACCTAGTTTCGGGATTTCTCTTTCAAAAATTGGTTTTAAAATCAACTAATGATGCCTTTCAATAAAATAAATACTCGGGACTTTGTTTGGTTAGTCAAGACTCATTGTTCATCATAATGCGAGCCAAGGATCTATCAAGAAGTTGAATCATGAGCACTTCTCATCTCCGTGGTGTTGAAGAATTTTATTTACGTTCTTTTTAGATTTCTTGTATTTAGGAAAACCTTGTATATTTCATTTTGTTCATTGTATTGTAATAATCCGGTACTTGTAAAACCACTAGCTCCAAAGTGTGAATAATAATAATATTTGCTTCAAGCATGACTTAGCCCATTCATCACAATGTAATCAACTCGATCAAAAATAATAAAATGAACCGTCTAAGATCACTAATTAGTGTTATTGCCAAAATTGAAGTATGGCCCATGAATAGGGGACGATGGTAATCATAACTGCCCCTTATGATCATCTTGACCTTAATCATGAGTCATAACAATGTTTGGCTAAATACCAAATGGTGGTCATTAGACGCAACCGTGCATTTCTTGTATATGTTTGCATGCTTGTCCTTAGGGCCGACATATTCTTTGATGTATGGTCGTGACCTCTCATCAAACTTAAGGTCTTAATCAGAAATTCGTTCATATCCGATCTTTAGGATGATCCACATCCACGTCAACTCAAACAGCCTTCACAATTTCACTATTATCCTAGTGGATTACCTTAATCGAGATATGACCGAATCGCTGATCGTATCCTTTTGTTTGGTGACGAGGCCATCGGCAGGATTCCATCCGAATCTTTGAGAACCATTAGCCATAAAACACCAACCCATTAACTCCCAAAAAAATCCATCCCCCTTCGTACCCAAGGAATTATTTTTCTCGGTTGAAATGGGAATGTTAAAAGGTCTAATCCTTACACTCATGTCTAGACTTGAGTCAATCCACCTATCACTTCACTTATCACCTTAAGTAACGAATTGAGACCACTGAGTCACTCTCCTTTTCCCAACCGGGTTGACTTGACTATAGGAATGAGTCATCTCTAAAGTCTTTTAATATGACCATGAAATAGGGAAATGATCCCTAACTATCCCCATGGAACTCACAAGAGTCATGACGGAATCCTTGCTAAAACTATGTGGGGTTTTGATCCGAGAGTAGATTCAAGTCCTACGATGATCGGTACGTAGAGCAATTTGGCTTTCATCCGAATGCAAACCCACCATACATCAACGAATCTGTTGGCCCTAAGTTTTCCATTCGTGTGCTTGCATGTGTGTGCTTACGTGTATAATGATGTGTTTTTCTTTTATGCGCTTCTTTTGTAAATCTATTTTATGAATCTATGTTAATCAACATTTAGGATGTCTAAAAAAAAAGAAGGATACAAATATATTAGTAGAGCCCGTTCTTAGAACGGAGGGAGTGGCGAGTCCTTGACTTTCGTGCTTCCTAACCAAAACCCCAAACCCACCATCTCGGGTTCTCGGATCGGTCTTTTATTTTGTTTTCGCCTTTTGGGCACAGGAGTCAACCTTTTTTTTCTTCTTCTTTTTGGAAAAACTATAATTTCAAAACTGTTTTTTGAAAACCCCGTCCTTGTTTGGATCATAACAAGGTGGCGACTCTAGTCATCCAAAGAAAAGAAATAATTTTTCGGGCGCCACACACTTGCTCGGCACAATTCTAAGTTCTAACAGAGGAATCGGGTATAAGAATTTCTCACTTATAGAATTTTGATTCCAAGGCATTCTCCGTACCTTAGAAACTTTTCTCATTGATATGGTATCTACTCTAAGTGATATAGCATTTACTTCATGTATTTCTTACTTCCCTCTAAGTGACTCGGAAAATAGATCCGCATGTCTCACTCGAGTTCCGAGTTCCTCATCACTTAGATATATCGCACGCTGAATTGACTAGTATTTCGCTTTACCACACTCGGATCCGACTTCATGTTATAAGTTCTATTTTGTTGGAGTCGGTGCTTCTAGTCCGAATCGTGCTTAGTCTATATCAAGTTATTTCACTCGATATTCTTTATGTAACTTGATTTTTCGCTTAGACTAACTCGGATGGAATTTTGAGTTTCATGGATATTAGACTCGGAATATTCCATTTCTTTTCCGACTCGGATAATTAGTTGCTTAATTATCTTAATTATATTATTATCCGTGTCTAATCGTGGACCAAAGTATTTTATACTTTGAGAACCAAAATCGATTTACTTTTGTAGGTTATTCAAACGAGGATACACTTTTGAATTACAAAAGTAATCGGCTTCAAAACGTCAAATCACCAGCAGACATGGCTTTTCCTCTTCTCTGTCCCAGTCCCGGAAGATTGTGTCGGGACTCGTCTGTTTCCAAATCTGGAAAACCGAAACACCAAGCTTAACGGTGGTTTCCACCTTATCCTTCAAGACACCGCCATTGGTTTTGGGACTTCCAAGAGAGTTAAGAACCGTTGCCCAACGTTCATATCACAACGGATACTTTCCGAGTGACTCGAAAGCCCTTATCAACGGTCACAAAGGACTTCCCGTCGAAGTTGGAGATAACGGCTATGCTGCTTGGTCATCTATAAATAGAAGCCAACTCTCAAGACTTGAAGATTACCGAACCTATTGTTAATACTTATACTTGAGAAAAGTCAATGTATTCATTATCAATCTTCTACTTACAACTCCCACTCTGTAATTTCATTACTTTCGAGTTGTAAGGTCTTGTACTTAGTTACAAACACTTTCTTACTTTCTGGGTAAGGTCCCTTGACTAAGCTATGAAGGTTAACTCAGCTTAGTTGTCCCTAGCTGTAAGGGTTATCTTAGCTAGGAAGTACTAGATCGAATAAGGAAATTTACGAGTCTAGGAAAACTTGTAAAGAGTTGTTTAAGGGAGCAACTTGGGTTAAGTCGGTTTACTATATTTTGTGGACTTAAAATAGTGGATTTGACTTCGTGCTTGGATTAGCACGGTCCGTGGTTTTCCGCCTCGGGAGGGTTTCCACGTAACTTCTTTATCTTTACTTTCCGAGTTCATTCTAGACTCGGACAGTCTCAAAGCTTCGACTTTATCTCGACTCTTTACTCTTTATAGCAATTCCGAGTTCATACTTTTCTGACCCCACTTTAGACTCGGAATCTGTTTCGCCTCCACTTTGGCAAAAGAGTTTGATTTTCAAAGAAAATCCTCCATCACCCTATTCACCCCCTCTAGGGTGACTCGAGACTCTCCCCGAGCAAACCTTCATGCTCCATTCCCCTTTAGAGCCCTTCGACTTTTGTTTTCAAACAGTTCAAGGTTCCCTCCCCTTATATCCAAACGCAGTTTACGAGGTTGCTATAGTGGTGGCGGGAAAGGGCTTACGGGCTATAGATATCGGAAATCAAACCCGGTGTCCGGGTCCATGGGTCCGAGTTGAAACCCCCTTCACCCCTCCCACTTAGACTTAGATTCCTTTACCACTCTCTCCTCCATCCGCTAGTCCCTCCACTTCTCAACCACCTTCTGCAGCATCTCGCTGCTTTGACTGTTGTTTCGGTAGACAAACTCTCTTACGTATCCGAAGAACTACGAGGCACCCTCCGCTCCTTAAAGACTGTCCTTTAAAGCTTGGTGATCAACTAGAAGACAGACCTAATCTCATATCCGGGAGCACTAGGATCTACTAATCGAGTTCAAGAGCATCATCAAAGAGCAGCACGAGTAGCTCCAACTCCTCCAAGAACCCCGATCCAAGGCTGCCCAGGACCCGGAAAGTTCGGATACTTCTAAGGAGTCCTCCAGCTCAGCCAAGTCTCCCTCGGTTGAGGTTGAAGAAGAAGTTGTAGTTGAAGTAGCTCAGCCTGAGGAGGAGAAAGAGGAAGAGAAGGAAGAAGAGAAGGAAGAGGAAAAAGAGAAAGAGGAGGCCGCTCAACTCGAGGGACAAGGTGCCGCAGCTCTCGAACCGGAATTGATCTCCTCGGATGAAGATCCGAGTGGGTCGGAAGAAGGCGAGGACATTAGTCGGTCCACGGCTATGAAGCCGAAGCACCTCCCTCCATTGTCTTCGGGGAGGATGAGCTCGAGGATGATTTGCCCTCGGGTCGGACGATCGGGACGGAGCCAATTCCGGACATCCCTGTGCTGCCGTCGCCACGCTCATCGACTTCATCTCAAGCATATCGGCGCCGGCGCACTTGCTCGTCCTTCCTGCTCCCGACAGCTAGCCCCCTTCTTAGTCAATTTTCTTTTTTTCTTCTTTTATTTTATTTTTTTTTGTCCAACATCAATTTTATCCAATTGATAGTTTCTTCTCTCTTTTGATGAAATGCAAGGGGAGAAATATAAAAATATTGATGTTGTGTTTAGGGGAGCTCACCCTTTCTTTGAGTAAATGAATTAATGAATGCTTTTCTTTCTCGAACAGGACTTATTTCGAGTTACTTCTTTCTAAGTTAGATATTTCTAATTATCTCTTTTTGCTCCGATATAATCTGTTCATCTCTTTGCTCTAATATGTTATCCGCATAATCTGTTATTAGTGATGATATTATCTGCAATGCATCTTTTAAGTATGGAATGCATCTAACTCATCACTTCTTGTTTTGATATGTTACGCCTACTGAAAATGAAACTCATATTTTGCACTAACAAGTTTCTATCTAAGTGTGTAATTCCTTTCATCAAAAAGGGGAGATTGAAGACTCGGATTCTAACTCTAAGTGATTCGAGTACTATATGAAGATTCGAGTATAAATCTCATCTCTTCTAAGTTTTGATTTCATGTCATTACGAGTATGATAGAAACTTTTGTATAAGTTTTCATTTGTTTCGACTAACTCGAAAGCACATTATTGTATATCTTCTATAGTGATGTTTCTAACTCACTAAGACATCACTCAAAGCTATTGCACGTTCAAATAATTTCTCTAACACTTTTATTCTGAGTACTAACTGCATATTTCAATGCAAAGAGAATTACGAGTATTAATTCCTCGTTCTAAGTCAATTTATTTCTTTGAGAATTATTTGTCCGGATCAAGTTGCTATACTCGATGTTTTATTCTTTTAACTTGATCACCTTTAGGATTGACGCTGATGGAATTTTAGTATATTGAATATTAGACTCAGAAAAATTCCACTTCTCTAGGCTTAAGATAATTAAGTTGTTAATTATCTTAATTTAATTATTATTTGTGCCTAATCTTGGACCAAAGTATTTTATACTTCGAGAACCAAAGTGGTTTATGAAGGTTTGCTCTTTGAGAGTCTTAGTCACCCTAGAGAGGGGATGAATAGGGTAATGAGGAAATTTTAACAAACTTAGAAGATTAAACCTTGAAAGGAATAATCAAGACAATCCGAGTCTAGATTGGACTCGGAAAAGTGTGAACTCGGATATACATGGAAACCCTCCAGGGCGAGAAAACCACGACGAATGCTAATCCAAGCACCAAGTCAAATCCACTATTTTGAATCCACAAAATATAGTAGACTGACTCAACCATAATTGCTCCCTTAAACAATTCCTTACGAGTTTTTCCTAGACTCGAAATTCCCTTATCCGATCTAGTACTTCCTAACCGAGGTAAACTTTACAGCTAGGGACAACTGAGCTGAGTTAACCTTTATAGCTCAGTCAATGGACCTTACTTAGAGAGTAAGAAAGAGTATGTAACCGATTACAAGAGTTAACAACTCGGAAAGTATGAATTATAAGTTGGGAGTTGTAAATAGAAGATTGAATATGAATACAATGACTTTTGCTTAAGTAATGTGTTTAGCAATAATTCCAGTAATCTTCAAGTCTTGAGAAGTGGCTTCTATTTATAGATGACCAAGCAGATTAGCCGTTGTGACTATCTTCTTAATAGAAGTCCTTTGTGACCGTTGTAATGGTTCTTCCGAGTCGTTCAAAAAGATCCGTTGAGATGTGAACGTTGTGCAACGGCTCTTGACTCCAAAAGGTGCTCCAATCAGCTGGTGGTGTCTAAAAAGTAAGGTGGAAACCACCGTTGAGCTTGGTGTTGAAGATTTTCGGTTCGGAAACAGACAACCACGACACGGCGTCTAAGCCTTGTTCAAAAGTAGAAAAGCCTTATCTGCTGGTGATTGACGACTTGATGCGGGTTACTTTTGTAATTCAAAAATAGGATAACCTCGTTTAGATAACCTACAAAAGTAAACAATTTTGGTTCTCAAAGTATAAAATACTTTGGTCCAAGATTAGGCATAGATAACAATTTAATTAAGATAATTAAGTGCAAAATTATCTTAGGCTCGGAGAAGTGGAATTTTCCGAGTCTAATATTCATTACACTCGGAATCCATCGGAGCCAGTCTTAGGAAGGATCAAGTTATAGAGAAAATATCGGAGTATAAGTACTTGATCTAAACAAATAACTCTCGAACACTTTAACCTAAGTTATGACTTCATTTTTTAAGATAAAGTAAATTACAGCATTAATTCATCTTTCTAAGTCAACATGTGTGTTAGAGAGATTATTTGAACATGCGATAAACTTAAGTGGTGTCCGAGTGACTCGAAACATCGGTGTGAGTTGAAGAACAAGAATGTGTATTCCGAGTCGATCGGAATCGAATGAAAACATATGCAATAGTTTCTATATTACTCAAAATGACTTGTAATCAAAACTTAGGAAGGATGAGGTTTGTACCGAGTCCTTGATAGTACTCGGAATGATATTAATTCGAGTCCGAGTCTTCGATTTACTTTTGTAGGTTATTCAAACGAGGCTAACTCATTTTTGAAATACAAAAGTAGCCGGCTTCTAGCTATCAATCACCAGCGAGACAAGCTTTATCTACTTCTAAACAGGGCTCATACACCGTGTCATTCCAAACCTGGAAAACTCCAACGCTAGGCTCAACGATGGTTTCCACCTTACTTTTCGGATAACGCCAGCCAAAAGCCGTTGCACAACGTTCACATCCTAACGGATCTTTTCGAGTAACTCAAAAGAGTCATTACAACGGTCGGTGAAGACTTTTGTTCGGAACCAAGACTCAACGGTCATTCTACTTGGTTGGATATAAGTAGAAGCCACCTCACAATACAAGAAGATTGCTAGATTTATTACTCGAACATTATTGCAAAACACATTACTTGAGCAAAAGTTATTGTTTTCATATTCAATCTTCTATTTACAACTCCCAGTCTATATGTAATAATTTCGAGTTGTAAAGTCTTGTATCGATCACATTCTTCTCTTACTTTCCGAGTAAGGTCCCTTGACCGAGTTGTAAGGGTTAACTTAGCTCGGTTGTCCTTGATTATAAAGGTTACCTCAATCAAGAAGTACTAGATCAAATAAGGGAACTTCGAGTCTAGGAAAACATTGTAAGGAATTGTCTAAGGGAGCAATTCGGTAGAGTCGATCCTTTATATTTTAAGGATTCAAAATAAGGGATTTGACTTAGTGCTTGGATTAGCACCGACCGTGGTTTTCTACCGCATGAGGGTTTCCACGTATTTATGAGTGTTTGCATTTCTAAGTCCAATCTAGACTCGGAATTAATTGTTTATCACTTTCCAAGCAAAAAGTGTATAAATTATTTTAAATTTCCTCGTCACCCTATTCACCCCCTCTCTAGGGTGACTTAGACTCTCCAAGAGCAAACCTTCAACACCCTAATTAATTCACTATATAAAACACTCTCATTTAATATATAAACTATAATAAGGTACCTGAAAATCACGTCATAATAGGGCGTTACCGCCGTTCCTCCTTGAGAGATTAGGATGAACATTAAAATACGATAACTTTTTAATTACATCAAGTGCTTACATTTAAAGTCCCACAACCTCATACCCAATATTTACAAAACTTAAGTCACTAACATGAATTCTTTCTTCCCAAAATATAGTTTATCATTTAACAATTTTACCATTAAAGGGAATAAATTCCGCGAGCGAATTAAATCCACAGGAGCTTCTTAACCAAAAACCAACCATCAAAAGCTAATTATAATATTCTCAAGAATAAAAACCAAAGTACTATCACTATTCCGAGTCAACATTAACAAGAAAACATAAAAACAAGAATGAGCCATAAGCCCAGACATGTTACCCTTATACTTGTAAAAATATATATTATAAGAACCGAGTGAGCGCGCGCGAATATTTTCTTTACGGTTTCAAAAGCTATTTATATGTAAAAATGTAGTAAATTCACTATGCATTAGGTATTGGGATAGCGTAGGACCTATTTTTGTGAGATCATCATATATGTAATCGTGATTGTATAAACAATTCATTTATCCTGATCGATCAAGGAGGGCCCTCGTGAACTATGCATCGTGATCTGTGAATTGTAAGCGTGACTCGTGAACTGTAATCGTATCGGTGACTATAAGCTGTATCTATGACTGTGAGTTCGGAAGTGGGTCCAAATTATTTTTATGATCAAAACTATAAACTCATTAATAATGATGAATGTCTCAGAAATATACAAGCAATAACGTATCTTAGATATCATTTACTTACTCTCCTGTTTACGCTCCCATGTGCAATCCATTCTTCTTGTATTATTTCAGCTTGGTATCCGTGCTCACGTGAATCCAACTTGTGAATTTCTAGCATTGTACATTAATTAATTAATTAATTTAACCTATAATTATCTTGAATCCTTAATAATTTATTATTATTTATTTAGTTATTAATAAGCTTCTTTAACTTAATATAAATGATTTCCACCATTTAAAACTTGAAATCACATCTTAAACTTGCATTTAACCATTCCATATCCATTCAACTTCCAAACTTCAACCCATAGAGTCCCTAATTTACATATTTCAACTTATGAATAATCTTCTACTAGTTATCCATACATAGATTCAATTCAAGATGTTGCTTTTCACTTAATAACTAACCCGGATCACCGTACTCTTTAAATACTTCTTTCGACATCCCACACTATCCATCTACGATTGAATTGAATAAAATACTTTTATTTGTCTTATCTATACAATCAAATTAGGTATTTCTTTCCTATCTTACATATGAGCTCCTTGCCATCCTAATTGACTCAAAAATTAAAACACTTAGTAAGCCCAATTTAATTTCCAATACCATATGAACATATACTCTACCCTAAATTAACATATAACCATATTTCAATTACTCCCCAAAATTCCTCTAATTCCACCACAACCAATTTAAACCTCACATTTAGTTGTCTAATTATTCAATTACTCTTCCTCTCAATTTTAAACATTACTTACCCAACTCACAACCACATATTCCTCAAATCAATGTTAGCAAACCACATAATAACCTAATTAATTTGCACATCTTGAACTATTTTTCAACATAATTGCTTACTAATTTGTTTAGAAACAAAATTACAAAGTTTAGATTTAATTGATAGAGGAGTAGAAGAGGGTTACCTTTGAAGAAGAAAGTAGGTGAAAGTGAGTGAGGGAAGGTGGGGAAGGTGGTTGTTGCTAGTGGCCGGCGGCGACGGTCGGGGTTGGAAGCAGCGGCACTCCGACAGGTGAAGGCAAGGGAACAGAGATGGAGATAGAAAGATAAGAGGATAGAAAGATGAGAGGAGACATAATGGGGTTTCAAAAGTTGGCCCCTTTTTTATTCTTGAAGCCTATACCCCCATCCTTTTTGTTCTTTGCACGACCACCGAAATTTCCAGACAACTTTTTCTCATCAATATTTAACACCTATTTATCTTAATTGAATATTAATCATATGGTTATTTTCTTAGCCATACAAATGGCCCACTTTTAAACCACATATTTTATTTATTTATTTATTTTAATCGTTAAGCAAATTAATTAAATTTTTTTCCGAGTTAAAAATACTGTATTGTTCCGAAATATGTAAATCTCTATGAATTTATTAAAAATATTTAAACAACTATCCGTGTCTAGAGGTATTTATTAATTCGTAACAAACTAAATTATATAATTTTTATACATCCGACATGTTCACAATTTCACGTGGCCCACCGCTCTATCAAACAATATAATTCATAATTAGTATGAAATCGAAAGCAATTAAAATAATTCAACTCAAATTAATTAACGGCGTGTTAAGGTGGCTACCATAGCATTTTTCTTCTTTCTGTCCTTCTTTCTCTTTGGACAGTCTTTGACTATGTGCTCTTTCGTTGCCACACTCAAAATAACCAAAGTTCTTAGTTAAAGACAAATTTGAAAAGGATGAGAATTTACCTTTTTGGCCTTCTTGTAGAACTCTTGCTTAGGCTTTTTCTTCCACTTTTTGTATTTCATCATTTTCTTGAATCCTCAAGCTAGAAGTGCCATGGGATCTTCTTCGGAATTTGAGGAGCTCGGACTCGGACCTTGTTCCTCCGAGGCTTTGAGAGCAATGTTTCTTTTGGTGCTGACCTCAACTTCGATGTAACTCATGAGTGAGTAGTTTCCCAATGAGCTCATCCGGCTTTGGTTAAGACAAGTCCTGAGCTTCCTTTATAGTTGTCACCTTAGGACCCCATCTTCTTTTGGGTAGACTCCTCGGAATTTTCTCGAGAACTTCTTCATGAGTCATCTTCTTTCCAAGAGGCTTAAGATTGTTGACAATCTCAATGAAGTAAATGTACATCTAAGTTATGTTCTCATCGGCCTCCATCTTAAACATTTCGTACTAATATCGACGTATATTGGCTTGCTTCACTTGACTGGTACCTTCATATGTAGTAACCAAGTGTGTCCCAAACTTCTTTACATGAGCTATAAAAGGTTAACTTAGATCGGTTGTTCCTAACTATTGAGTCTAAAATTATGATATTTTAACACCTTTTTACATCTTATTTTGTTCGAGAATAATTATTAGATTAGAAATTTTAATTTAATTTGTATTATTTTCGTGGGGAATATGGAAAATCATTATAAAAGAAGAAAAAGGAGTGAGGATTAAAGAAGTCGGCCTGATTTGTCAAGTCATATTTTTCCACCCAATTTCCACCTCTCTCTCTCTCCTTGGTTGCCCTGCTGCCATGACCCATCCCATCAGCCCATCTCCACTCCCTCTCTTAAACTACCGCCACCTGAAGTCCAAATCAACCTCCAAGTATATCCACAAGCGAAACTTGTGCATGAAGAACTAGGCTGAAGATATAGCTTTAAAAAGGAACAGGATGGCGAGGAACAAGGGGACGAATGGCGAGCACCGGTTCAAGGGCAAGCCGAAAAGTCAAATTAGCTTCGTTTTTGCTTCTTCAATTTTTAGTCCTTAAATTTTAGTTTAGCTTCAAATTTTTAGTTTGAAATTTTAGTTTCTAGTTTCAAGTTTCAATTGTTAATTTCGAAAAGTAGTTGTTATAAATCTCGGTTGTGATTCTTACTCGCGATTGTATCCATTAATTTCGAGTTGTTTTCGTGTGAATTGTGTTGGAATATGGTTGATATAATTCTTCCTCTCTAGTTTCGATTTTCGATTTTTCTTTTTAGATATGATTTATTGCAATTTGATTCTTGCACTTGGTTTTCTTTGATGCTCGATTCAATTTCTAGTTGAATCTGTATTGATATACTTGAGTTGGTGATGAGAGTTGATGATTTAGTTTTTGTTATTAGCAACGTTTTTGTTTATTCAATTTCTATTCAGGTTAGTTTAGGTTAGTTTAAGTTTCTAGATTTAAGTCTTCAATTCAACCGACAATCTTATTTTAATTTAGTCCATCTTTGTGGTTCGACAAACATCTCGTACTCCCCAATTATCACTTCAACAAAATGGCATTGTTACCGGGGATGGCGTTAATTGAAATTAGTTGCAAATTGAGTCGTAAATTTATTGTTTGAGTCTAGTTTACGTGATTCGACAAGTTTGTTAGCCTTAGTTTTAGTTTGAGTTTCTGTTTTTATTATTGCTTGGTTGTTTTGTGAGTGATTTAGGTTAAGTTTGGTTCACATGTCCTTTATTAGTTGTTGTCCAAAAAACAAAAAAGAATTGTCTAAACTTGTTGCTAGTTGATTAGTTTTAGTTTCGATTTTCCGCTTTTGATTTTGTTAGGTGATTGATTAAGGTTAAATTGATCTACTTATCCTTAATTAATGGTTGTTTAGAAAATTTTGAGTCTATTTTAGTATTAGTTTTTGTTCCGATTTTGGTTTTAGTTGTTTCATTGATGTCCAAAAGAAAAGAAAAATTTTTTTATTGTTGTTGAATTATGTGCGGATTAATTAGTGCGAGAAAATAGAGAGGAGAATTTGTGTCAAAATTTTTCTATGCAAGCTTTTTTTCTCGATTTTTGTTCTGATTTTTCTTAAGTCGATCTCGTTTTGGTTTTGTGTCTTGATATTTTCTACATGTTGCTAGGGTCTGTTTAGAGTCCGGGGTAATTTTTGTGGAATTATTGGAATTTCTAGAATTTTCTACGACTTTTAGAAGTAATTTGGTATTGTTTGTATATTTTTGGCATTTTTCAGTTTTAATTTTCTGCATTAATTAGGTCCGAAAAATTGAGAAAAATCTTTGTGCTTAATACTCGGTTTTTCCTGAATTTTTAGCTTATTTTTTTCTAATTTTAGTTATTGTTTATATTTTTAGTTTGTTTTCTTATTTTGATTACTTGTGGTTTTTTTTTAGTTTTTTATCTTCTTATTTTGATAAAAAAAAATCAAAAAAAACAAAAGAATCAAAAATATACTTTTAGGTTACTAGAGCATGAATTATTGGGTTAGGGAACTTAAAAGAAGAAGACTTGTTAAGCTTGAACGGTCACTTAAAACGGAACCCAAACCTAAAGAAGAAAAAAATGGTTAAATTTGGACCTCATGCGAGAACCTTGAGTGATATCTTTTATCCTCCTACGAGCTCGGACTCTTCATGTTTTAACTTGCCCGATTTGGGATTTAATGTGACTCTCCTTATTAGACCACACTATATTCGAGATGCTACCAAAATTCCATGGTTCCGAAGATGTTTATATGTTTTTGATGGAATTTGATGAAGTGATTTCTATGATGCATTTTCTAATATATGTGATGATGAAACAAGAATGAGATTAAATACTTTTACTTTAACGAGATGTTGTTAAAAGATGGATGTATAGCTTAACTACTAACTCTATTTCTACTTGGAATGAGTTTGTTAAAATGTTTTTGAGAAAATATTTCCCTAATAGCGAAACTGTAAAGTTAAGGAATAAAATCAATCAATTTATTCTGATGGATAAAGAACCATTTTGGAATTACTTTAAAAGATTTAAGAATTTGTTGGCCTAATGTCCCCACCATGGTTTAGAATAGTGACATCCGTGCCAAATTATTTACGAAGGATTTGACTAACAAACGAGGACCATGCTAGAGTTTATGTGTCGAGTTGGCTTTCTTTCTAAAAGTCTTATAGTTTCTTGGGAATATTTAGAGGATTTAACAGAAAAAAAAAAAACCATACAATGTGAAACCATTAGAGATGACGATCTATGTTCTAATATTAATGGTGCAAAGGGGGTATTCATGTTGCTTCGATGTGGCAAAGGGTTAACTGTTTAACCCCAATCTTCCCAAACTTCTTTGGTGTCATGTTCTCATTGTAAAAGATTATCATTCCTTAAGTACTTGTCCTTACTTTGCCATAGGCCAAGAGCAACGGCAAGTGAATGCTTTGCATTTCAAAGGCCTAAATTTAACCCTTACTCTCCTACCTTTAATGAAGGGTCGAAACATCACCCTAATTTTTTTGGAGTAGTAGACCTAACTATAGGTCAAAAATTCCCCAACCAACTTCGTTAACTTCTAGCTCTTACCAAAGGCCGACTTATCTAGTTGTATGCAATGCATCTAAACCCCCAACTCCCATTCGTCAGGCCCAACCTCCTCCCGGTTACACAAATATTAAGAAGAGAGTTATCAATCTTGAAAGCTCACATAATAACATGGTGAAAATGCTTAAAACTATGAGTGAGTAGTTGACCCAACTTGTTGCTCTAAAGGAATTTTTCTTAGTTAACCGGAGGTGAACTCTAAAAGCGAGTGTCCCTTCTTCTTCCGGGAGCTGTCTCGTGAATGATAATATGAGTGATCAAGGATTATATCCTCATAGTTTGGTCCAAAATTCATCCTCCCACTCTTCTCCTCGAGAGATTAGTTTATCCAATACTTTTAAGGACACTCTTGATGGTGTTCCTCCCGAAACCTTTGTTGATCCTTCGACAAAGGGGAAACTAAGGAGAAATACATTACCGATACGAGTAGAACCTACATATCCTATAGATTCTTCCTCTCTTACCGTTGCACGGGTTCATGAGCTTGAAATGCATGTTAGTTGTGAGAATGAACATGATATAATTATTGAATCAAAGATTTTAGTAGAAAAGGAGGTTTGTTTTGACCACATTAACCATGATAATTTTGTAGTTCATTATGAGTCCTTTTACGTTGACCTCATCATGATCGACCATCAATTTCAACCTTCGAGTCTATGCTTTATGAGTATAAAACTTTTGCACCTAATAATGTTGGTTCACAATTTGATAAGTTGAAACGAGCCCTTAATAGTGTTGCATTTGTATTATGGATATACTCTCTTTGGCACCAACTCTCTGGTTTTTGTTCCCTTTATTTGGCTAAAAGCTCTTTTCTACTGATTCATAAATTGCTACGTTCTTTAATGAGATTTAAATTAAGATATCAACTTGAGTTAATATGGAGTTGCCGATGCTACATGAGTTTCCATTTGAACCGATTTCAAGAGACTTTAGCTTAGGTGTACATAGCACCTAACCCGGTATAATTGTTCCCTTCTCTATTCTCCTTTTATTTTATTTTCTTTTGTACATATTTGATACTTTATTCTCTTTTTCTTTTTAGTCATGTTATTATCTTTACTTGTTTTTGAGTCTTCTTTTCGTTTGTAAATATTTGTTTTCTTTTTGGTTTTGTTTTTCACAATAAGGACATTAATTGTCATGTTTAGGTGTGGGGTGGGAAACCTATCTTTTTAAACATTTCTTTAAGAAAAATTAATCAAAAATCGAAAAAGTTTTTTTGGGAGATATTGTATGTATTCTGTTTGATTTGTGAACCTTTGTGACTCGGCTTATTAGGTTGTAAAAAGGAAATATACATGATGCCACTCACCCCTTAGTATGACAATTCTAACATCATTTTCTTTCTAACCTCGCATACCATAAGAATTTGTAAAATCTACACTTCTATTTATAAAAACCATTTGCTCATTTGCTCTTAGGTCCGAGGGTGTTATTGATTGATTGTCCCACTTGTCTTTTATACAAAAATAAATTTCATGTTCTATTTTACATTGGAAAAAAATAGAAGAAAAAGAAGAAAAACAAAAGGAAAAAAATATGGGAATGACAAGAACCCTTTGAGTCATGCGCTATTGGGTGATATTTTTAAGGTAATAGTTGCTATTGGGTGAGACTTACTTCCCAAATGAAGTGAAAAATAAAGTGTTAGTCAAGTGGGTTGAGTCAGTCGCGGTAAGCCTAAAGGAACAGAGGAATTGTACACTTACACATCACTCATTAGGTCGGATACACTCGTTTTTAATAGAATAAAGAGGTGGAAACATTAATGTGTGTTTGTCGTCAAAAGAGGGTGAGAGGTTTGATATGTATAATACACATAGATAGAAGTTGATAACCGAGTAACGAAGGTGATATGATTGATTGGGATATGTATATGTTCTCTCTATTGTAAATATTTTTTATAAGAATCATTTCGGTTTTCTTTTTCCATCTCCTTTCTTTTCTTCCCCATATTTTGTGGGTACATTTGCTTAAACCCTCACGACATCTTACTCGTCCACTTGGGCTACCAAGGTGTTTAAAGGGCTTGTTTCATATGTTAAATGTAACTGTGATTTTTACGAAAGTGAGTTAGGATTTTCTTTTTTTTTTCTAAGTTTTATTTTACTCGAGGACGAAGCAAAATTTAGGTGTAGGGGTATTTGTTGAATCCAAAATTTATGTTATTTTTAATACTTTTTACATTTTATTTTATTCGTAATAATTATTAAATTATAAATTTTAATTTAATTTGTATTATTTTCGTAGGGAATATGTAAACTTAGAATAAATGAAGAAAAAGGAGTGAAAATTAAAAAAGTATTCCTAATTTGTCAAATCACATTTTTCCGGCCCAATTTCCACGTATCTCTCCCTCTGTCTGGTTGCCCTGATGCCACGACCCATCCCATCAGCCCACCTCCACTTCCTCACTTAAACTCCCTCCCACCCACCGAAGAAGAAACCAAACCCTGGCTTCATTTCTCCTTCTCGGGCTCCAACCACCGGAAACCCTAGCCCCTACCACCCTTTCCTCTCCTTCTTCGTACATCCTCGGCCAAAAACCCTACCTCACAAAAACTCTAGCCTCCTACGTCACCCTCTTGCCTCTTATCTTCGGTTTCTTCCATGACGACCACAACCCGAGCCCTTCACGCCTCTATCCCTCTCTCTCGCTGCAATTGTCCTTCACCAACCGAAGAATTCTGCTCTTTTAAGCACCCTCTCGTTCCCCTTCGGTTTACCCTCAGACCGAAACCCTAGCCCCAAGACCCCACTCCTCTTCGGTCTCCTCTAATACCCAAAGAACTCCACCCTCATCTAGACCCATCTCCTTCCTCTCTTTTGCAGCTGCTACTGGGAATCCAAATCCACCTCCAACTCTAGCCTCAAGTGAAACATGTGCAAGAAGAACGAGGTCGATGATAGAGCTTTAAAAAGGGAAAAGATGGCCAGGAACAAGGGGACGGACGACGAGCGCCAATGCAAGGGCAAGCCGAAAAGTCAAGTTAGGTTTCATTTTTGCTTCTTTAATTTTTAGTCCTTAAGTTTTAGTTTAGGATCAATTTTTCAGTTTGAGATTTTAGTTTCTTGTTTCAAGTTTCAGTTGTTAATTTCTGAAACTAGTTATTGCAAATCTGGGTTATGATTTTTGCTGAGATCGTATCCATTAATTTCGAGTTGTTGCCCTGTGAATTGTGTTGGAAAACGGATGGTGTAATTATTCCTCTCTAGTTTCTGATTTTCAATTTTCCTTTTTAGATATGATTTATTGCAATTTGATTCTTGCACTTTTGTTTTCTTTGATGCTCTATTCAGTTTCTGGTTGAATCCATATTGATATACTTGAGTTATTATTTAGTTTCTGTTATTTGCTACGTTTGTCGTTTATTCAATTTTTGATTCACCTTAGTTAGTGTAGGTTAGTTTAAGTTTCTAGCTTTAAATCTTCAATTCGAGTCTAGTCATCTCTTTGGTTCGACAAATGTCCTGTACTCTCTAATTATCAATTCAACGTTAACTCAGTTAGCAAGGAATTTAACTTGATGTTTTAATTGAGATTGGCCATGATTTTTTTCCCAAAAGGGTTTTCACGTAAAACTATCTTTGTATCTTTTTCTGAGTTTAATCTAAGACAATCTGTTTTTCCGAGTTTTGACCTCAAACTTTTTCAATTTCTGCATTATTTTCTGATTACCCTAATCACCCCTTAGAGTGACCGAGACACTCTATTCTAAACCTTTTAAAGTTGAAATTCCAAATTACAAACCCGATCGCCATTGCGAGACCTCATTTCATAATACATGCCAAAATAGAAACAATCAACTACAACCCCCACCCACCCAAAAAAATTGAAGGGATCAGCGAACCTACTTTAAAGTTGTAAGTGATTCGGGTATTTCCCGGTAGTTCCAACTCAACCGACACGTCACCGGCCGACCGGACCTAATCAATTGGACCAGGGTGGAATCGGTCCAAGACAATCCTTAACTGGCCGGTAAAGCCCCAAAGCCCACTAGGGCTAGGGTTTCCTAAACCACGGTAAAAGTACCATTTTACCCCTTTAAAATCTCCTATAAATACTCCCCTTTTCACACATCCCCGTGCATGTTATGCTTTTATGTTCATTTGGGCAAGATATCTCATTCAAGGATAATCACTCAAGCTTCTAAGTTCTCAATTCCCATTTACGTTCATAACGTTCATCGACACACATTCATCCCCGAGAACTTCCATCTTTGGAAAACTTCTCGATTCCCAAGGAATCCCTCACGTATATCGAGGAAGATCTCCTCGATCAATTCAACTTAGTTCACTACTAACTTGAAGCGCCGGAGGGGCGTTCCCGGATCCACCACCCGGGCTTCGCCTTTGCGGGTTCAAGCGGTCGTCACTCGGACTCGGATCGATCGTGCCACGTCCTCGGAACCGAAGCGAGAAATCCTTCCTCTCTCCGAATCATCATCCACATCATCAACTCGCATTTCTCCGGAAACAGCTTGGCGCCGTCTCGTGGGGAGGAAGGTAGCATATGGTTGCCAGTGGCACTCGATCTCGATCCAAGATGACTCGCGACACAAACAACCCACCAGCCCCACACCCTAATCGCTCAATGCCTACGGGGGCCAATCCCGAGACGCTCCTCAAGCCGAGGACGCAGAATCGTCTCACCGAACCGCCAGTAACCGTCACACCCAACTGGAGGGGTACGTCACCCTAGGGGCTCTCTGAACCTAATCGAGACCCTTAAAACGACCGTTGCACAACAAGTGCAAGAACAAGTACGAGCCACTATGGAACAGCCGCATGCCAATCATGCCCTTCCATTATACTCCAACTCCCGGTATGGCGTAACCCCTGGGAGGTCACCTGTTGGCCACTTCTCGTGGGATGCCTTCCCACGTGGCTCCAAGACATGCCCACCGAGGCCCCGACGACATTTATTCCCGAACAGCTCTAACGTCCCGCCCACGAGGCACTATGAGGAGGGAGACGCTAGGGGCATCATCGAAGCCAAGAGAGCTCTTCATAGAGCCAACGAAAATGTCGCAACATCCCATACGGCTTCAACCCCTACGCCACTCACAGCGAGCGCTCCGCCCGGCTTGAAGGCCATGCTCCAAGCACCGAGAGCAGGGGCCAGCCCCAAGGGAGTCGAAGGACGATCGCCCCGGGCGATCGGCTACCCATGGTCATGAATCCCAACGAGCCTATGACGCTCACAAACACGACCAAGGACGATCCGTTGCTCGAGAGCGCGAGCGCCGAGGGAGAGGCACCTGTGGCAACTCGGCTATGAGAGGTCCCGAGAAGTCGAGAGGACCAGGCGCACTCCACCCCGGCCTCGAGAGAAGGAAGAGTCCTTCCTCGGTGGAGGTTCCGCGTCATCAACCCCGCGCCGTCCCTATTTCTCGGCTCCGACTCGAGGCCGACCCAAGATACTTTTAACACTCCCTTCTCGAAGAAAATTATGAATGCGCCTAGGATGAAGAAAGTAAAGGTCCCGAGTGTCGAACCATACGACGACACTACCGATCCCGAGGACCACCTCGGCTCGCTACAAGTCTCACATGTATGTGCAGTGACTGAGACGATGCAACCTACCGCCGATTCTTCCCGCCACACTAAAGGGGGTCGCGCAAAATGGTTCAATGACCTCCTCAAGGAAGTATCTCTTCCTTTCAAGAACTCGTGAGAAGTTTGTGGCGCAATTCATCGCCAGCTGAAAACAAAAGAGGACTAGCATCCACCTCTCCAAGATCAAGCAGGGAGGAATGAAACTCTTAAGGATTACGTGCGGCGGTTCCACTGGGAAGCCGTCCTCATCCCTCGACCTCCAAGACGGAGTTGCCTACACCTCCTTCTTAAATGGACTCAGGAGCTGAAGATTCAAATTTTCCCTCGCCGAGCAAAAGTGACCACCCTTGCGTAAGCTTCTCCGAAGGCGGCCGACTTCATCCAGGCCACTGGAGATCTCGCGCAGAGGAGGGGGAGGAGGCAAGAAGAAAAGGAGGGGAAGGAAAGTTCAATCCCCGAAATGAAAAGAAGCCCCGCGAGAATGAGGTGAACCACCGCTTCAACACCGATCCTCGGAGCATTTTGATGGAGATCAAGGGGCACCCTATGCTCAAAAGCCGCCTCCCATGTCCACTCCCGCCAAGGCACGAACCTCGAACAAATATTGTGAGTTCCATGAACAAACGGGGCACAACACCGCTGAGTGCTCGGGCCTTGAAGAAAGCACTCGGGGAGTTGGCCGACAACGGGCAAATAGACCGCTTCCTTAAAAAGGACGCCCACGGGATCAAGGGAGGCTCCTCAAGGCAAGGGGAAAAGAGCTATGAAGATGATGAGACTACCCGAACCGTAGCCACCATCGCTGGGGGCTTGGCCGGGGCATGACCCCTCCTCTTGGAAAGCTCACTCGAGGAGCGCGCAACAAGTGCCGATCACCGGCAACCTCCACCCCCGAAGGTACCCGCGATGACCTTTGGGGAGAAGGACCCGAGAGGATCGGCCACCCCGCATGACGACCCCATGGTCATCACGCCGAAAATCTCGTGACGCTATCGTCCTGAGGGTCCTAGTAGATACGGGCAGCTTCGGTGGACATCATCACCACGTAATGTTTGAACCAGCTGAAGTACAACCCCGTAACCTCATCCCCTTGTAAATCCAATCCTCGGATTCGGGGGCGTACAGTGCATCCCCTGGCATGATCCGCCCGCCAATCGAGATCGGAGACAAGGCCCGAGGACTGAACATGGAAGTAAACTTTTGGTGGTCGACGTGCCCTCCGCCTACAACGTCATCATCTGGACGTCCCACTCTCAACCAAAGCAAAGCAGCCATCGCTCCATATCTTCTTCTCATGAAGTATGAGCTTGATGACGGATCCGTAGGCGAGATCTACTGAGATCAAAAACAAAGAAGGGAGTGTTATGTCGTAAGCCTTCGACCCCTAATGGCGAAGCTGCATCAAGAAGAAAAGACCAAGGATGACCCCAAGGGCAAGAAACCGAAAGTGGAACTCCCCGCCAAGATTCCCGAAACGATGATGGTTTGCTTTGCCACCACCGAGGACCATGGCAGGGACCGACCTACACCCTCGTAAGATGTCGAACTCATCCTCTCGGAGGAAACCCGCCCCGATCGCTCCGTACAAGTGGGCAGGAACCTCCGTAAAGGGATCAAGGACGGCCTTATCCGACTCTCGAGAGAATTCAAAGATGTTTTCGCCTTTGGACCCAAAGAAATGCCCTGGCCGAGCCCTAAGGTCATCGAGCACAAGTTGAATGTCGACCCCTCCTACAAGCCCGTCATCCAAAAACGAAGACATCTCGGGGGCGTAACGCAAGCAAAGCAAAGAGCCGAGGAGGTCGAGAAGTTACTAGAGGCAGTGGTTCATACGGGAGTGCCACTACCCCAAGTAGATCGCCAATGTCGTTTTGGTGAAAAATCGAATGGTACATGGAGAATGTGCGTCGATTTCACCGACCTCAACAAAGCGTGCCCAAAAGACAGCCTATCCTTCGCCAAAAATCGACAAACTTGTCGATGCTACGGCCGGCCATGCCCTCCTCGCTCATGGACGCTTTTCGTGGTATCATCGATACCATTATGCAAGGAAGACCAGGAGAGAACCGCCTTCATCATCGACCAAGGGCCGTATTGCTACAACGTGATGCCCTTCGGATCGAAAACGCCGGAGCTACCTATCAAAGGCCGGTCAACATGGTCTTTGCCCGCCTCATTGGGAAGACCATGGAGGTATATGTGGACGACATGATCGTGAAGAGCAAGCAGACTTCGATCACATCTCCAACCTCCTGAGGACGTTCGAAGTCCTACGAAAGTATGGGATGAAGTCGAATCCCAAGAAATGCACATTTGGAGTCAAGGCCGGAAAATTCCTAGGCTTCATGATCAATCACAGAGGGATAGAAGCAAACCCCGACAAAGTGCAAGTCGTGCTCGACATGAAGTCCCCAAGGACTATCAAGGAGGTTCGAAGTTAGCAGGTGCGTGGCCGCCCTGACGATTCATGTCAAGGTCCGCGACAAATGCCAACCCTTTTTAAGGTGCTCAAGAAGAGAGGCAAGTTCGAATGGGACGTCGAAGCGGAAGAGGCATTCTCCCAATTGAAGACATACTTGGCCCAGCCTTCCAAAATCGCCAGCCCCACTCCGGGAGCCCCTACTCATTTACCTTGCCGTCTCGGATCAAGCAATAAGTGCAGTCCTCCTTGTGGAGCGAAAGAACGAGCAAATACCGGTGTATTACGTCAGCCATGCACTCACCGGCGCCGAGCCGCTACCCTAAGTGATTGAAAAATTTGCATTTGCTCTCCTCTTGCCGCCAGAAGTCTGCGCCCTTACTTTGAGGCACATAAAGTGACTGGCCCTACCGACCAACCATTGAAGAACGTGTTACGTAAGCTCGAAAGCTCAGGAAGAATGCTCGAAGTGGGCCGTTGAACTAACCCCATATGGCCCGGAGTTCGAACCCCGAAGAGCTATCAAAGCACAAGCATCGGCGGACTTTATAGCAGTAATGCTCACACCTAAGCCACCCCTACCGTCCCAAGATGAATGTTGGACCCTCTACGTAGATGGTTCCGCAACCAAAGACGGGAGTGGGCGTGGCCGGTCATCACTTCGCCAACGGGGAACAATTCGAACACGCACTTAAGTTCATGTTCGGTGGCCTCCAACAATGAAGCGAATATGAGGCCCTCCTAGCAGGCATAGACCTCGTTATGCGGCAGAGCGAGCTCCGTAAAGGCCTACTCCGACTCCCAACTTGTAGTCTCCCAACTGAATGGAGAATACGAGGCGCGGACGAGGACATGATAGCATATCGTCGAAAGGTCAAAGAAGCGGCAGGATCGGCTCCAAAGACTTCGAAATCCTTCATGTGCCCCGCTCGGAGAATAGACAAGCCGATGCCCTCTCCAAACTCGCCAGCTCTTCTGCCGACTGGCAGCCAAAGAAGATCCAATGGGAGATACTTGGAGAAAGAAGCATTGATGTTAAAGAGGCCATGTGGTCGGACAGAGCAATACTTGGACGAATCCCCTCATCAACTACCTATCAAAGGGGGAACTTCCGCAAGACACCAAAGAAGCAAAACATGTCAAGAAGAGAGCCGAATGGTTCGTTTACTACGAAGGGACACTCTATAAGAAGGCACACTCCCAACCCCTCGCTCCGCCGCATTCCGCCGAAATGGGTCGAAAGTTCTCGAAGAAATCCATGAAGGGGTGTGTAGCTCGCATATAGGCGGAAGGGCGCTCGCAAAGAAAGGCCCTACGAACCGGATACTATTGGCCATCCTTGCGAGAAGACTCGATGGACTTGGTGAGAAAATGCGACAAATGCCAAAAGTTTGCTCCCGTGCCAAAGCGCCCGCCTACCGAGTTGACTCCCATCCAATCGCCCTTCCGTTTGCAAGATGGGGGATGGACATCCTAGGACCATTCCCAAAAGCCACGGGTCGACGCAAATATTTGTTCGTAGCGGTGGATTATTTCACTAAATGGATAGAAGCTGAAGCCGTTGCCTCGATCACCAAGAAAGAGGTGCGCAAGTTCATTTGAAAAACATAATCACCCGGCTTGGCGTTCCGAGGGCAATGATATTTGACAATGGGCGGCAGCTCGATACCGACAAGGTGCCGGATTACCTCGCCCAATATGGTTGCTAAGCCCGCTTCACGCCCGTGGCCCATCCCCAAGCCAACTGGCCGGCCGAGTCGCCCAACAAGGTCATACCGAACGGCCTTAAGAAGAGGTTAGACGACGCTAAGGGAAAGTGGGCGGAGGAGTTACTACTGTCTTATGGTCCATCGTGACCACAGAGAAGTCGCCCACCGGAGAAACGCCCTTCATGCCGGTATACGGATCGGAAGCCGTCCTCCCCGTCGAAGTAGCCCTCCATACTCACCGCCTCACAAACTTTCAGGAGGAGTCTAACAATGTGACTCTCCGGGAGGCCCTTGACTTGCTCCCGATGGTTCGAGGAGATAGCTATCTCCGTGAGGCCATAACCAAATTGAAAATGGCAAGAGCCTACAAATGTAAGGGTGAAAGGGAAGGATCTCGAAGTTGGTGACTTGGTTTTGAGAAAACCGAAGCTATAGGGAAGGCGGCGGAACACGGCAAGCTCACAGCCTAACCGGGAAGGGCCGTACATCATTCATGAGGTAGTCCGCCTAGTGGACCTACAGTGTTGGCCACCCTTGAAGGAGCAGACATTCCCCGAGCATGGCATAGCAAAGAACTCGAAGAAGTACTTCGTCTAAGTACTGGGAAGCGACCTATGTATGCAGTAGAAAGCTACGGTCGGCGTGGGGGCCTTTCTTTAAAGACCCACCCGACCCGAGTCCCAACAAATGTTGTAAAGGAATCGACCACGATTGACGCGACTTTTCCGAAAGCGCTCAACGAGGGCACACATTCCTATCCCTCTCTCTTGTAACGAAATTCGATCTTCTATGTTAATACAATGAGCACATTTTCTCGCAACTTTGCGACTCATGTCTTATTTTAAGTCGATTTTTGGAATGTGAATAGGGGCTAATACGATCCCCTAGTAACAACTAAATTTTCAATCTCTCTTGTTGTATATCTCACCTTAACCGAAGTCGGGGCATCATTAGGGGCTAATTCGAACCCCTAAGGCCTCCAACCTTTCGGTCCCTCTTGTTGTATTCTCTCAAACTTAGTTAAAGTTAGAGAAAAGAGTAGGGATTGTTGTTAATTCCGATGACAACCACATTGTAAAATTCTACTCTTGTATGCTTTGCTTGTACCGATTTTGGGGCAACACTAGGGGCTAATGCAATCCCCTAAGATAGCCAAAAATTGCCAAAGTCAAAAGATGATCATATACAAGAAACGACAAGGAAAATCTGCAACAACCAAAAGAGACAACGAAGCAAGCATCAAACAAAGCGCCGAATAGGCATCCAAGCGAGCATCAAATAAACATAAAGCAAGCATACAAGCAAAGGCCAAGCAAGGAATACCCAAGAAAGAAAGTTCAAGGCAAAACAAACCCAAAGTAGCGAAGTATCAAACTATACTAGCACGCAGCCATCCAAAAACACATGGCATGCAAGCCATCAAAAGCAATCCTAAGGATTGGAAAAGGGAAAGGGGAATGGAGACTACTCCTCGTGGCCGCCCCGGCCCGGTCATCGCCTCCGTCCGCGGAGGAATCCCACCGTCCTCGGAGTGCCCTCGCCGGAGAGTCTCGATCGTGAGGCAAAGGCCTCGGAGTAAAGGAGATCGGCATAGGCTATCCATCGCTCTAGCCCCTCCGCCTCCTCACTCAAAGCCTGGGAAACCAACACAAGAAGCTTCCGAAGAGACGCGTCCCTAGCCGCGGCGTCTATCTCCTCGTGCGGACTCAAAGCGGACCTCCAACTACGAGCCTTCTCGCGGCAGCTCCAACGCGAGCCTCGAGGTCTCGCTCTTTCCCTCGAGTGACCTCCAACTCAGCCTTCGTGGTCTCGAGTCAGTGCCTTCGCATCCCTCTCGCGTCCCCGGAAGCCCCCACTGGGCCTTTAACTTGCTCACTTCCCCCGGAATCGATCGACCTCATCCTTCTTCTCCTTCGAGAGCTTCCTCAAAGAGCCCCGAAGAGAAGATACTTCCTCCCGAAGCCTTGATGAAGAGGACCGAGACTCTATAGCCTCCATAACCTCGATGAGAGCCTCGTGGAACAAAAGAGTTAGAATCCAAAAGGCAAAGAAAATACAAGTATAGGGAGGGTTATGCGTTACCTCACCCGCAAAGGATCGATGCCGCGGAAATCGGAGAAGCAAGTGTTCTTACGAGAACCGTCTCCGTATGTCCTCGTAAGGTTGCTCGCCAAGATGGCCTTGGTCTCCGGGTCAGCATGAAGAAAACGGCGAGACCGGAGGCCCGTGCACACCTCCTCGCCGCTAGTGCTAGGAGTCACTCCCTGGGGAGGAGAGGTCTCAAGCATCCCTCGAGCGCTTACCCGAGTTAGATGACCCACGCACCACCCGACCTCCCACCTTAATGCCGAATCGAGGCGACGGCCGACTTTTCTCGCCGAGGGAGGACAAGCCTATGACAACAATATGATGTTAGCACGAGATCAAAGGTTCGATACAAAGGATTCGATAAGGAGTATAAGGCTCACCGTGGGGGTCTACCGCCGCTCCCTCGAAGACGCCAACCTTCGGGACATCGACAGCCAAGGAACGCGGCTCCGATGCTTTCCCCTTGCCTTTGTCTCGTGGCGTCTTTGCCTAGGGGAGAAGGACCCGTATCCCGATCACCCCGCGGTCGTGAGGAGTTCCCGCCATGGCCTTGGACAAGAGAGCCCTTGCTTGATCTCGCAAAAATAAACCAAAGTCAGTCGGCTCGAAACATGAACAAAAACAAGCATGAGATGGAACAAGTACCCTGTGGAAGTTTCTGGTCGAGAGCCAATCCCGCGGCGACAAGGAACAAGTGTTTCTTGAAATACTCCCTCTTGGGAAGCCAGTGGGAAGGAAGCCTTTCTTTCCTTCCTTCAATCGTTGGATGGGGTACCTCTCGGTGCGAAAGTACTCGCTGCGGCGTACACTTCTGAACGATAAACCGCGCGGAGAGAACCAGGCATTTTGACGATTTCCTCCTCATCACTCCAAGCGAGGACATCCCATTCCCCGTCCAACTTTTCTACAAAGAGAAATTCATACTTCCACCTATGGATCGATGAAGTCCTACCCAAGGCGAGTCATGTATCCTCTCTTGTTTGGAAAGCCGTACCACCCTCGCTCACCATCTAAAGAGACGCTCTTTTGAAAGCCATGAAGGAGGGAGAACAATTCTAAGCTACGGGGAGGTCTTTTATTTCGCATGTGGCGATAAACGAACAAATCGAGCGCCACGAGTTGGGGACAATCTGGGTCGGGGCCGAGTTGAACTTATCGCATATTAATACAACTAAAGGATGGAGCGGAAACCGCACCCCACCATCGAGCGTCGCTTATAAAAGGCGCGACACCCGGAGGAGGGGACTCGACCGTGTCCCGCTCCAACGGAACCAGGATCCTATAGCTATCGTGGATGCGATATTAACCAAAGAGCCTCGACGCCTGTACCATGTCATTCGCAGCGGGGATCGATGAAGTGAGAACCCGGACCATCACTAGGGTCCGACCTCTCGTGCAACGACTCAACTAAGTCCTCCGCCCCGAAGTGGTGTAAAAGACGAGATGGCCTCGTCATCTAAAGAAATGTCTAAGGATGGGGAGTTACCTTTGGAGTACCCATCCCGCAAGAGCTCATCCATGGACTTGGGTGTATAGGTGGTCTTAATCCTAACCATGGTCCCGCTATCTGAATCCCGCAAGGCACAACCCGTAAATGTCACCCGTCCTCGAAGACCATGACTTCTTTTAACCTCCCAGACGATAAACCACCTCACGGGAACAGATTATTGAGACCGGGAGTGGGGACCTTTCATAAACCGAATCGGAAGTCGCGGGTAGCGTAGCCAAAGGGATGGCCTCAGCAATCGGCGCTAGGCGCCAAGACTTGCCGCCACTGGCACGCGACTAGCTACGATTAACTCTCGGGAGGCCACATCAGTGGTAACTATCAAGGTTTGCGAAACCTCTAAGTCGCCAGACGCAACTACTCCTAGAGACTCCCCCTACAAAGCACCATCATAGCTACACCTATCCGCGGAGCACAACGAGTCTCTATCCGAGGCACAATTACCCGACAAACTCTCATAATGGCTCGCAACAGTATCCTTGGAGCTACCCATTATCCTAAGGCATGCATCTACTTGAATATTCAAACTACAAGTGGGTTATTCGAAGATATACCTCAAAATTCAAGTGAAGGTGATGAATGCCCGAGTCTAGCTTGAAGGCTCCTCCCAAGTGCTCTCTACCTCACTTTGAGAATTGTTTTGTGAATAATGAAGAGAAGCTCCAAGAGACGGGTTATATAAAGCTCCCTTCCCGATCGGCTAGAATCGCCCACAATCGCACCGTCTCCTCGCACAAGGCCGAATTTAAAAATTCGAAATTCAAAATTCGAGTTAACAAATTCCCGGTTTCCCGCTCAGCGGATAATAAATAAAAATAAACAACTTAAATTCCGAGGGTTGGGGTTAGGGTAGGGTTTCTAGGGTTTTAGGGTTTTTAGGGTTTTTGGGTTTTGTTAGCTAGGCTAAGGGTTCGGGTAGGGTTCGGGAGTCGGGGTCGGTCTCTTCGAGACCGAGTCCGGGTAGGAGAGAGGGGAGGGGTCGGCTTTGGGGTAAGGGGTGAGGGGTCGGTTTTGGGGTGAGGGGGTGAGGGGTCGGTCTCTGCAGGACCGAGCCCGAGCGAGGAGCAGCAGAGCGCCGAGAGAGCGAGGGGAGGGGGTCGGTCTCTTCGAGACCGAGTCCCAGTGCTCGAGAGAGCGGGAGAGAGGGGTGAGGGGTCGGTCTCGGCAAGACCGACCCCGAGCGAGGGAGAGCAGAGCGCCGAGAGAGCGAGGGAGGGGCCGGTCTCTTCGAGACCGAGTCCCAGATGCCGAGAGAGCGGGAGAGAGGGGTGAGGGGTCGGTCTCGGCAAGACCGACCCCGAGCGAGGGAGAGCAGAGCGCCGAGAGAGCGAGGGAGGGGCCGGTCTCTTCGAGACCGAGTCCCGCATCGAGAGAGCGGGAGAGAGGGGTGAGGGGTCGGTCTCGGCAGACCGACCCCGAGCGAGGGAGAGCAGAGCGCCGAGAGAGCGAGGGAGGGGTCGGTCTCTTCGAGACCGAGTCCAGCGCGAGAGAGAGCGTGGGGCGAGAGAGAGCTAGCGTGCGAGGGGGTCGAGAGGGGTCGGTTCCGGGCCGGGCAAGCGCTCGGTCCCGGAGTCGAGTTAGGCGGTCGGTCCGGGGTAGGGGCTCCGGCCGAGTGCAGTGTGGGGGGTAGCCGCAAAACAGGGGGCCGAGGGAGGGCAGAAGCGAGAGCGAGAGCGAGGGGGAGGGGGAGGGAGGGGCCGGGAAGGGGGTGCCGTGAGAGTGGGGAGGGGGTGTACTGGGTCGGTGGCGAAATGCAGCAGCTGGGGAGGGAGAGTAGAGCAGGAGCAGCAAGCAACGAAGCGAGAGGAGAGGGGGACGATAGCAGCAGGCGCAGCGAGGGCTAGGGCAAGGAGAGAGAGGGAGAGGCGGGAGGGGGAGTTTGAAAGGTTGGGCCGAGAGAGAGCCCGACGGAGAGGGAAGGCAAGCGTGAGAGAGAGAGTCCAGCGGGAGAGGGAAGGCAAGCGTGAGGGAGAGAGCCGGGCCGAGGGGAGAGATCGAGCCCGGGAGGGGGAGAGAGCTGCAGGAGTGGGAGAAGAGAGGTGGGCCGAGGGGAGGGCCCAACGCGCGGCGAGGGAGAGTGAGTGGGCCGAGAGAGTGGGCCGGGCCGAGGCAAGCATCGGCGAGCAGTAGTGGTTAGTGATAGGTCTCGGGGTCGGTATGAGAGGTCGGGTTTGGGAGTCATCAAAAAAAAAAAAAAAAAAAGCATCACCCTCACAAAAATTGCAAGAGTTGCAAAACAACACGAGCATGGCCCAAACGCTCATCATGCAACGACTTAGCCTCCGGTGGCTAACAAGTCAAATCTATGCCTTCACAAGGGGCTATCCTTTGGGGTTCAAAGTCGGTTTGCTCTCGCCGACAACTTGGCCTCCGGAGCCGAAAATCGCGCTCTTAGCCCCATAAGGTGATACCCTTCAAGAAGCTATCTCTCAAGCACTTTCAAGCCTCCGGAGCCGAAAGGTCGCGCAAAGACCCATTCCGTCATGGGCACTTGCACTCCCAACGTAAGGTTGGGGGTCGCGTTCTCCGTGGGACGTTCCCTAGCGAGACTCACGCACTTTCGAACTTTCAGGAATCGAAAGGTCGCGCAAAGACCCATTCCGTCATGGGCACTTATACTCCTAACCGAAAGTTAGGAGGTCGTGTTTCCCGTGGGATGTCTCCTAGCGAGATACCCACATTCAAGCACTTTCAAGCCTCCAAGAGCCGAAAGGTTACTCAAAAATTACTCTCTAAGTCCAAGGGGCTATGTAAAAACCATTCTTCACGATAGAACGTCAACGACAAGACAGAAGCGAAGAAGAGCATAGTTAACAAAGTAAACTTCATTCATTCATTCATTACAACGAGGCGTGCAACGCGCTATTACAAGGAAAGGAAAGCGTCTAAAGATAAAGATATTACGCTACAACACCGCAGCTTACAGTACTACGCTACGCTTATGTCACCCCTATGAAAGGACAAAGAACGACCGCCCTCTCACTTCTCCTTCGGAAGGCTCCTCTTCTTCTCCGCCGGGAGGTTCCTCCTCTTCTCCGATGGAAGGTTCCTCCTCTTCTCCGCCGGGAGGTCCCTCTTCTTCTCTCGCCTGAAGCTCCCTCCTTTTCTCCGCCGGAAGATCCCCCTTCTCCTTAGGCAAGTCCTCGCCGGCCATGGTGAAGAGAAGTAAGAGGGCCACCTACCGACTCTTCACTTTCCAAGGGAGGATCGGATGACGAGCCAACGCCAAGAGCAGCTCCATCTTCGTTGGCGAGTTCGCCAAAAATAAAGGCTTGCTGGCTGACGCCGATGATGCGATCGTAGTTGCACTCCACCCAAGCCTCAAGTATACCCCACTCTGAGCGGAGCGCAGCCTGAAGTAACTCGAGACCCTCAGCACGATTGTCGATCAAATCCATCTTCACAGACGTCATCGATGAGGAGCTCGGTAGAACATCTCCAAGACAAAGGACGGTTGGCAGTACTCGATCGTCGCCTCCTCGGCCTCCGCTCGGTTGAAGCCGGGCACAACTTCTCGTACCCAATAGGAAGCTCTCCTGCAGTCATTGTTTCGTAATTACAAGAGAGGAGAGAAATGAGGAAGTGAAGATGGGCAATCCTTCTCAAGGCTCACCCCTTATTTATAAGAACTCGGGGTCATAAAGGCATCTCGGAATGGGCTCCACATTCCACCTACCTACCTTGAGAGGCGTGCGAGCGTAACGTGAGGGGCTAAATGATTCGGGTATTTCCTGGTAGTTCCAGCTCAACCGACGAGTCACCGGCCGACCGGGCCTAATCAATTGGACCAGGGTGGAATCGGCCCAAGACAATCCTTAATGGGCCGGTAAAGCCCCAAAGCCCACTAGGGCTAGGGTTTCCTAAACCACGGTAAAAGTACCATTTTACCCCTTTAAAATCTCCTATAAATACTCCCCTTTTCACACATCCCCAGGCATGTTATGCTTTTATGTTCATTTGGGCAAGATATCTCATTCAAGGATAATCACTCAAGCTTCTAAGCTCTCAATTCCCATTTACGTTCATAACGTTCATCGGTGTTCATCGACACACATTCATCCCCGAGAACTTCCATCTTTGGAAAACTTCTCGATTCCCAAGGAATCCCTCACGTATATCGAGGAAGATCTCCTCGATCAATTCAACTTAGTTCACTACTAACTTGAAGCGTCGGAGGGGCGTTCCCTGGATCCACCACCCGGGCTTCGCCTTTGCGGGTTCAAGCGATCGTCACTCGGACTCGGATCGATCGTGCCACGTCCTCGGAACCGGAAGCGATAAATCCTTCCTCTCTCCGAATCATCATCCACATTATCAACTCAGATTTCTCCGAAACAAGTAAGCTTCCGGCACAACATATTATTATCCGATACGAAGGATCCTTAGCTTATGAAACCACATAACGCATGTCATACTTTTATACTAAGTATCCTTATTCCATCAATACCACAAATAAGATATCGCCACAACTAGAACCCGTAACAATAACCTAGAATTCCGTTCCAAGTAAGTTCCAACAACCGGTAAGGCTATATTAATGAGCATAACAAAGAAGAAGTACCTTATGTTACGTAAGAAGTTTAACCAAATTAGTTACATCACCCAATTTCTTCTCCATTTTTTGAAGTTTCTCTTCACCTTCTTAATGTTGTTGCTCGATCCTTATGTTTTTAGCTTGCTCTTCCTCAAGAGTACATCATTTAAAGCTTGAGTGAGGGATTTTAACAACCATACCAAAGATCTTTGCATAGTCATATTTGTTATCTCCTATGATTTTTTTGAAAATTTCATCTCGGGCAATGAGCTTTCAACATTAGCCAACTCTTTCAATTGCTTGCTCAAAAAAACTTATGAACATGCCATAATGAAAACTTCGGATAACTTAGTATATATAAAAATATATGTTTGTGTATATATATATATATAGTAACAAATTCATTTAGTTACCTTTGCCGTACTTATATCCTTATCGGAGTTAAGCCTTCATTTGCTTTATGGATCTTTGATTATGCTCGAAAGTTTTGTGGGGTTATCTTTAGCCTAAATAGCATGTATGATTTAAGATGAGTGGTTTAAATTCATATGCAGCTAGAGATTAAAAATATAAACAATAACTCCTCCTCAATACACACATGTGCGAAGATCTTTGTTGTTGTTCCTACAGGACCTATCCTATCTTGTTTCAACACCACGCAAATATCTCGACGTAACAAGTAAACATTTAGCTGCAATATATTCTTCAACAATGCAACCCTCGAGATAACTTTTATTTAAAACATACCCTTTAGAAGTTCTCAAATACCTTTAATCATTCAAAAAGACTTGTTAGTTTTATATTTCTAGGAAAAAAATAAAATCGAAAAATATTTGAGCTAGCCAAACAACTTTCCATGGGATAAATCCAATGATACGTAATTGGATATGCCACTTCGCTTCATATGGTAAATGCACAATTTGGTGCACCATTAAGTCAAAAAAGGAAGGTAGGAAAATGCTTTCTAAGCGGCATAGTGTAACTATGACACCATCTTGCAAACATTTATAGTGCTTAGTTGTTGCAACTTTAGAACAAAGTTCCTTAAAACCGTTATTTAACTCAATTAAGGCTATACCCACACTATTGAATTAAAACATGATAATCATGTCTTTTTAAGCTATAGGTTATACCATCCACAATGCGTCATTGATATTTGATGCATAACCATCTGGTACTTTCAAAAAGCTAGGACTTTGATGAAATCCTCCTTTTCTTTCTCGGTGAATGTAAGGCTTGTTGGAGATATATGCCTTATTCCTATCTTCTACGGGATGAAGATTATGTCTTATGTTCAAATCCTTAATGTCAAGATGTGATTGGAAAGTATCCTTTGTCTTTCCCTAAATGCCTGGAAGCTTACCTAATAATGTTCTTTGAGATTCTTTTCCACATGTATAAATCCAAGTTGTGGTGTACTAGTACCGCTTTAAGTACGAGAGTTCAAAAAAATTATATTTTTTTCAAGGCATTATTGCATCATTGATGCTTCTTTTATTCCTCGTTTATGGTCTCATGATGTTTTCTTAATGTAACATCAAGTCCCTCCATTTGCTTCAACAAGTTAGTTCTAGATAATAAATTTGGAGATTGCCTCGATTCTATTCCCCATTAAATTCTTTCTTATTACGACAAAACCTATGGTCATCAGGTAAGAATCGACGATGACACATATAACACATTTTTCTATTTCTCTTCATGTAATGGGAACATGCATTAAGATTACGTGGACAATAAAACTTCCCTTTGATTTTTCAGACTGTCAATTTAACATGTATAGAAAAAAGCCACTAATGATACAAGTTAGTGTAGTGTGTAAAATGAAGGCTCTATCCTTGGATACATCGTACATTTCTACACCTAGAATCTATAGTTCCTTTAGTTCATAATTCCTTCAGCTCATGAACTAAAGGTTCTACATAAACATTAATATAATTTCCAGGTGCCTTTGGACCAAGTGTAAGCATTGTAAGAAAGAAATAACGTTGCTTCATGCACAGTCATGGTGGAAAATTATAAGTCATAAGCACAACTAGTTAGATACTATATTGAGTACCCATATTCCCGAAAAGATTAAACCCATTGCTTGATAAGCAAAGCCCGACATTTCACAAGTCACTAGCTAAGTGTCGGTCATTAACAAAATCTTTCCAAGTTTTAGAGGATTCCTTAATTTCTCATCATTGTTATGACCCCGTGCATGTCATCTCAATAATGGAGACATCTCGGATGACATATATAGCATTTTTAAGTCTTGGAATCAAAGCAATGTATTCCAAATTTTTTAGTGGAATTGGTTTACTAGAAGCCAATGTCATGACCTTCTTATCGTCCTGTTTTTGTACGTATATCCCGAAACATTATACTTAGTGCATCTACTAAGTTCGGATTTGTCCTACCAAAGTAGAACATCATCATCGGGACATTTATCAATCTTTTTATAGTAATGTCCAAATTACTTAGTGATGGTTTGCATCTTTTGAAGAAGTTTGGCAATGTTGCATGTTTAAGAAGAGTCCTTTTAAAGAGTTTTACAAAGGTATTAAATGCCCTGTCACTCACCCTATACAAACATTTAAGATGATACATTTCCATAATGAAGGACAATTTACTAAATTCTTCACATCTAGAATAAAAGGTTTGTACCTCATCTTCAATTAACTTAAAAAGGCCTTGGTTTCTTTATTAGGGCTCGTTGAACTGTTTCGTCCTCATGACTTTATAATTTCGTAAGTATGTTCATCATCAAACATGTTATCATAACTAACATCATCACTTGTGCTTTACTACCCATAAACAACCTAAATACATTTTTGATAATCATCATCCATCGTTTTCTTGATAAAATGGTCACCGATAATTTCTCTTTCATGATAAAAACGATTTCCACAAAGTGCACAAGGATATTGAATTTTATTCTCACAAGCGAGTAGATGAAAATGATTGGTTAAGTGATGCATCTAGACATTGCTTCTACTCGGTACTCACTCTCCTCAACTTAACCTAACTCTTATCAGTAAAAACTTCCATTTAGAAAATGTCCTACAAATGACATTTATATTTCAAAGTGATTACATGTGCCTTTGACTATTTAAATACCCCCTTCCCCCCACACACACACACATATATATATATATATACATATATATATATATAGGGAAGGGTTCAAGTAAGAACCCCCTATAGGTAAGCACCAAATTACAGGTAAGAACTTCAATCTTCACCCTTCAATCTTAATCCAACGGCTTAAATTAAAAGGGATTTTTATAAATTAAAAAAAAAAAGAAAAAAAAATTTGGGGAAGGGGTTAGTCGTCGTCGACATTTCCCAATTTCACAATCCAAATTAACCTCTCTTCCTCTCCTCTCTCTCTCCCTCTCGCTCGGCCACTCGCCGGAGTTCTCCATCTCCGGCACCGAGCACTCAGCACCCGCACCCCTCCGCTCGCCGCCAACCTTTCGTCGTCGAGCTCCCGGCCAACCTGTCGCCGCAACTCCAAGCAAGATTTCGGCCCGGTCACTCGGCTAGCGTAGGTTCCATTGCTTGAAAATTGCGGCCACTCGGACTTGTCATCATGGCTACATTGCCTGAAAATTGCAGCAGACCGACACCGGGGTCTATTGTTTTCGCTGGAAAATAGCTTGCCAACTTCGTCAATGCCGAAACCGAAAGTAAGATGATATGGAAGCTTTCACAGTATTCGTTTGTCATATTGAGGTTAATTTAGAGTATATGTTAATCTTCTATCTTGCATTCACAGTATTAGTTTGTCATAGTGATTATATTGAGCGATGTTGCTTTTAGATCGGATGTCCTCTATTTGGCAAAATTTAGAGTATATATTAATTTTGCTCTTTTGCTATAGCAATAGATTAGGGACTTTTGTAGATGATATGGAAGTAATGCTGAATTTATGGTGTTAATTTTTAATTCATTACTTTTGTAGATGATATAGAAGCAACTCGGAAAGAGGGTGAACAACATTGTACGCCTGAAAAATGGAAAGGTCCTACACCTATAATAAAGAGTGGATACCCTTATGTGAGGACGAGTTGAAACCAAAGGAAGGATTAGAGTTTACCAACTTGGAAGAATGTGAGAAATTCTATAAATCTTATGCTCATCATGTTGGTTTTAGTATTCGGAAATCGTCATCGAAGAAGGATAAGGAAGGTGTTGAAAAGTATAAGTATTTTGTGTGTTCTAAACAAGGTTTTAGAAGAGCTTCTACTAATCCAAATCCCAATCGAAGAATGAAGTTGACTAGGGAAGGATGTAATGCAATGATTGGTTATAGAAGAACAAAAAATGGAGCATATGTGCTTTTTAAGTTTCATGAAGGCCATACACATTTACTTGCCACTCCAAGGAAACATCATATGTTAAATTCTAATAGAGGCGTAAATAGTGTGCATAGGACTTTATTCAAGTCACTCACTTGTGCTAATATCGGTCCTTCTAAAGCTCACCGCAGCATTAAGGAGCATGTAGGCGGTTTTGAAAATGTTGGATGTAGTAAACAAGATTTGAAAAACTTTCGGAGAGACTTAAAAGCATTTATCAAGGATTCCGATGCCCAAATGTTTATTGAGAATTTTAAGAGGAAGCAAGACATTCATCCATCCTTTTATTTTGCCTATGAGTTAGAAGTTGATGGTACACTCAAACATGTGTTTTGGGCGGATACTATTACGAGACCGAATTATTCGCTATATGGTGATGTTGTCTCTTTTGATACAACATATGACACTAATCGATACAAAATGATATTTGCCCCATTCACAGGGTTAGATAACCATAGGCTATGTGTTACATTTGGGGCTGCATTCTTGGGGGATGAAAAAGCGGAATCATTTATGTGGTTATTTGATAAGTTTTTGGAAGCAATGGGGGTCACATGCCTGTTTGTATTATCACCGATCAAGATCCTGCCATGAAAGTGGCAATTGAAGCAAAATTTCCGTCAACTACTCATAGATTTTGCATTTGGCATATAATGAGAAAATTGTCCGAGAAGGTGGGATTTTCTTTGAATAGTAACAATGATTTTCTTGCTCGATTTAAGTCATGTGTGTACAATTCGAGAGAATCCAACAGAATTTGAAGAAAGGTGGCAAATTGTTATTCAAGATTTTGGATTGCAAAATAATACATGGTTGTCTCATTTGTATGATATTCGAGAATGGTGGATATCCGCATATTTTAGGGATTTATTTTTAGGAGAAGTGTTGAGGACAACATCAAGATCCGAAAGTGAGAATCGATTTTTAGTAATTTTCCCAATCCACACTTGAGTTTGGTTGAGTTCGGATGCGATTTGAGAGTGCATTGGAACCGCAAAGACATGGGCGATTACAGGCGGACAATAATACTTCTATTTCAATGCCTATATTGAAGACCAACAAAGATTTGGAGAAGCATGCAGGTGAAATCTTTACTTATGCGAATTTTTACAAGTTTCAAGCTTAGTTTTGGATTGCGTTTATGGATTGTGAGATTGAGGATAAGCAAGTAATGGATGAGGGGCAAATACTTATTGTAGCAGACAATAGTCGAAACAAGACTTTGAAAAGGCAAGTTATATATGACCCCTCCTCTCATGTGGCATATTGCTCATGTAAGATGTTTGAATGTGAAGGTATTCCTTGTTGTCACATTTTATGTGTTTTGAAGGGAAAGTCCTTGCGTGAATTGCCTTCCTATTATATTTTGAACCAATGGACTAAAATGCCTGGCAAGCAAACCAAATTTTCATGTGGACGACATCCTTTTAGAGGGACGCTCTCAAATGGACCGTGAAGATAGGAAAATTTCAAGAAATTGGTTAGATTTCTTTGATTGCATGCAAGTTGCGGGTAGAGACCTTGAAAAGCTCGCAATTGTTGGCAATGGAATTCAAAATATTATGAAGGAAGTGAAGGAGTTGGGTGGTGATACAAGTGCAAGTAGAATAAGTGAGTTGGAATCGTTTATTGGATCAAGTGCTCCCGAGCAAATTGACATTCTTCCACCTAAACAATGTAACACTAAAGGAAGCGGTAAACAGATTAAAGGTGGAAAAGAGAAGGCAATGGAGCAACAAGCGAAACCGTTGAGACTTTGTAAAACTTGTGGACAACACGCTCACCATGATAGTCGTAATTGTCCTATAAGGAGATTTTCCTAACTTATGGTAAAAAATAGTTATGTTGTTTGTAATCTTTGATAATATAATTTTTTTAATACTCTAATTGTTTGAATGTTTTTTAAGGTCAATCGAAGATGTGCTGGTGTGTGTGTTCGATTACAAGGGGGAACTTTGAAGATTGCCGAAGATTTATCATGTTCCTTAACTATATGTGTATTTTTTTCATTTGATTCGAATGTAAACAATGGTTGTAGCTACTCAATTCTATCTTCTTGGAAATCTTGACTATTTTGCATGAATATTCAGTCATTTTTTAATGTTTAGCAAAAGTATACAAACATTATGAACGAATATGCCATATTGAGCTTACTAAATTTGTTTCGGGTAATTTCATGCTATCTTGAGCTTTTTGAAATTTTTTCATGCGATGTTGAGCTTTCGAATTTGAGCTTTCGAATTTATTTCGTGACTTATGAATTTAGTTGATGCTAACAATGTGCGTAAAAGTTGGTGGTAGTCCAACTTGAGGTTGCTAGGGCCTTGGGCAAGTGTAATACATAGGAAAGGATGCTAATCAATGAAGAGAATGACTATCCAAGCTTGAACATAAAATTCAAGCATATTGATTTCTTAGTTCCGATGAGAATTTCTTATTTTGGAATAATTTTTGTATTTTTATTTGATGTTTGAAGCAAATTCTTAGTTGCAAACAGCCTATGTGGGATTCGAACCCACATCTTTGTGATATTACACATTGCTCTACCTTTGAGCTAATAGGCTTGCCCATCTATGCACGATTTGAGCTTGGGGCTATTTTGAGCTAACTGAATTTGTTTCGTGCAATTTCCGATCATATTGAGCTTTTTGAATATGTTTCGGACCATATTGAGTGTTATGAATTTATTTCAGTAGTTTCCGGCCATGTTTGAGGCTATTTGGAGCTAATTGAATTTGTTTTGTGCATCAAGTTCGGTTGAGAAAGTATATGTACAGCTCAAACTAATAGTGCGCATAAAAGTTGGTGGTAGTACGGTTTTAGGCTACCGGGTGTTGGACAAGTCTAATATGCAACAAAGGATGCTCATCAATGAAGAGAATAAATGTCGAAGCTTGAACACCAAATTTAGCACATTGAGTTGTTAGTTGCAGACAAACTTTTTTATTTTTTTGTAATTTTTACAAGTGAGTGCATTAACGAAAGCCTATGTGGGATTCGAACCCACATCGTTTGTGCCATTGCACAAATGCTCTCCCGTATTGAGCTAATAGGCTTTAGGTATACCAAGTTACAAGGTATTTGAGAATCTTCCTAGTTACAGACAAACTTGTTTCTTAGGCGCCGATGCGAGGATATTTGGGGGTCCTTGGCAGCTGATGCGAGGATATTGGGGTCCGGCCTGTGGAAGGTGACTTGATTTCACAGCCTTGGCAGCTTCAATGTCTTTGGCCTATGGAAGGTGTCTTTGATAAGAGAAATCTATCACACATAAACAATAGGCTGAGGACCGCTTCTATCTGCAACATAGGTGTTTGGTTGATATAGGTTTCAGAATGATGGAAAGACAGGAATCAAGTCTGTATTTAGGTTGATATAGGTTCGAGTGTAGGCAAAAACCACGGAGAAACAAAAACAGATCTTGTCCCCTCCCCCGTAAGCTCGGAAACTTCGTCATCGCCACAAAAACAAATGCGAGGAAAAAGGTGAAGATGAGTCTATGCCCGGAGAAATATAGAAGAGTAGCCCTAAATTGAAAGAGTAAAGAGACAACACTAGCCCACAATCATAACAGCGACAGTTCTCGGCAGAGGTGGATTTCAAGAGCTCAGGCATACTCGTATTGATAAGAATTACCGCAAAGAATTCCTAAGCCAAGGCAAAACATCAAATTGTATCCAAAATAAAAGCCGGTCCGGAAGAAGCCCAACGTCTTAGTCTTCACATGGTAGTAATATACGAGTACAAGTAGACATAGATGCCGAGTGGATGCAGCAGAGAAGAATGAAGTCCATTGCCGGTTATAGTTTTCAGCATTCAACAAGAAATATGTCCCCACAATGGTTGATTCAAACGGTAACAACAATCAAAATCACAAATTGAAATAACACAACCATAGCTCATTGCCCTTTGAATCAATCTGAATACAACTACTCGATATCATTAGGAACCAAATTGAAATAACTTCTCACATTTCATAGAGCTTTGGACTTAATTCTAAATATACAACCTCTAAAAATCTTATCAAGAGAACAACAATAAGAAAAGGTGAAGGTTCAAGATTTTTAGAATTCGATTATACTCGAGCAATACCACCGGAGGCAAAATCGCGGAATAGCACAACGCAATTAAGATACAAAGAGAAAAGTGAACCACATTTCAGTCTGTAGCAATGAAATCGCCTAATTTCAATTTTGAAAACCTTAAAAGGGAGAGCTTTTACCGTGGAGTGGTCGTGCAGATACAAACTCTTTCACAGTTAGACGGTGGCCGAGAGCGACGGGCACGGGCACCACCGGCGACTTTACTTATGGCTGGGCGCCATTCTAATATTGACCGGAGAGAAGATCGGCCACGGGCACCACCGGCGACGAGAGAGAGCGAGCGAAAGGAAGTCCGACCGAGAGAGAGCGGGAAGCGAGGTGAGCGAGGTGGGCGACGGAGCAACGGCTAGGCGCTCGCGGCTGGAGGCGGGAGCCCGACGACGAAAGGTTGGCAGCGAGCGGAGGGGGTACGGGTGCTGGTGCTGGTGCCGGAGATGGAGAACTCCGGCGAGTGGCCGAGCGAGAGGGAGAGAGAGAGGAGAGGAAGAGAGGTTAATTTGGATTGTGAAACTGGGAAATGTCGACAGCAGCTAACCCCTTCCCCAAATTTTTTTATTTTTCTTTTTGTTTTAATTTATAAAAATCCCTTTTAATTTAAGCCGTTAGATTAAGATTGAAGGATGAAGATTAGAAGTTCTTACCTATAATTTGGTGCTTACCTATAGGGGGTTCTTACTTGAACCCTTCCCTATATATATATATATACATATATACATATATATATATATATATATATATATATATATATATATATATATATATATATATATATATATATGCAAATGATAAAAAAATCATTGAGGTATCATAAATAATAAAATAGTAACCTGAGATATTGTATGTTTAACAACTCACTACCTCATGTTTGATGAAAATGAATCGTGAAAAATATCATGAAAATTTTTGGGTGTAATTATTCGAAAACTCCTTTGGTAGTTTTTTGAATTTTAATTTTTGTTGTTGATAGATTTTAATTTTTATGTTTAATAAATATTATCATTTTTGTTTTTATTTAGAAATAAAGGTCATTTTATACCTCTCTCCTCATCCCTCTTTTTTTTCTCTCGTCCTCTCTATTTTTTGTTTAACTTTATTTGTAGTATGTGGAGATGGTAAGAAAGGTTTGACTTTTTTTTTAAAAAATGTACTTTAGTTTTTTTCCTATATTTCCTTTTTCTTTATTATCTTCTCTAGTTATTTGTTGGAATTGTAATTTTTTTATGTAAATTAGATTTGTAATTATATTTTAAAATTTTCTTTTTAATCTAAGGGCCTAATTATGAGTAAATTAATTTTCTTAAAAATTATATCACTTATTTATTTTATATATATATATATATATATATATATATATATATATATATATATATATATATATATATATATATATATATATATATATATATATATACCGGAGTATTATAATGATTAAATCGGCAGACATTACCATCTTGAACTCTATAACTACAAAATAGAGTAAGAAGAATTCGGGGTAAACGAAAAAACAAATCAATTATGTTCTTGACATTATGTGACTCATATATAATCAAGTCTCGTTATAGCTTTACCTATATATAATCGAAAAACAAATAAAAAAGTTGTGAAGTTTTTTAAGTACTAAGTATGGGGGTTTGTCTGTCTTTCTCTTCATTTATGATTTAATATGGTTGTTATAACTGTTCAACATACATGAAGTTACTAATTGAAACTCCCCACTTGCTCTCCAAACACTGGGGGAAAGTTTATTAGTTATACTTATGATTTCTCTATTTTCAAAGTTTCGGGTTGCACTTACTAATTTACCCTCCTAAAATGAACGAAAAGTACCCTAAGATATGGTCATGGGCTGGTGGAACACTACCTTCTTTGTAGACACTTATGAATTCTCACACTTTTTTGTTTGATTTAATTTTGTTTCCATTAGCCCGATGATGAAAACCCATCCTCATTTGCATACTCGGGTCGATATCGCACTAAAGCGAGTGGCAAAACCCATTTTTGTCTACAAAAAGCCAACCAACACCAAAAAAATAACCCATAGTGCATTCCCTTAAGTCGGATCAGTCCACAATCATTTTTTCTTGGTAAGTCCAACCAAGTTTGGGCTCCCAAGCTTTAGCTCCAAATTGGCCACAGACCTCAACCTTGCAAAAACTCCGTGCTTTACCCTTCTTTTAGTGCCTAAGCTTGACATGCTTCCCAGACCACTAAACATGGACCTTTTGTCCGGTGACATCCCATGGTACTTTATGAATAACATCATTTCAAATGGTTCAGTTTTTCGAATTTTTCTTAATTTATTTTCGGAAATCTCGTGCTTGGTCTATTCTTTAATCGACTGACCAAGGGCTAAATTTAGGGTTTCTTAAATCC